>JADRCH010000239.1:610187-722527 GCA_019843965.1 Rhynchomys soricoides | reverse complement strand
AAGAAAGAAAGAAAGAAAGAAAGAAAGAAAGAAAGAAAGAAAGAAAGGAAGGAAGGAAGGAAGGAAGAAAAAATAAGATAGAACTGGGAAAAAAGGTATCTTGGCATCTAAGAATAGAAAAATAAAAAGAAAGGTATGAAAATGTAAGTAATCAAAAAATCAACTATCAGATAAACTTTAAGCAACTACAAGGACTACAAGCAAGCAACAGCTCTGACATCTGATCATGGTTTGGTTCAGGACCTATAAAGTACCACGAATGAATTTCACATGTACTGTTTTTCTAAGTGTAGTAGTAGCCTTTCAAATTATTTAAACATTCCTCATATTGATTTGTCCAGCTCCATCAGTGCTGTCATCATGAGTAACATACAACCAGAGACTCTTCTTTGAAATTATTCTTGCTTCCAAGAGAAACTAGTGTGGTTTTCAGAGGGTCTTATACAAGCAGTATTTTTAAAAAGGTAAAGGGCCAACACGGTGGCTCTGAGGATAAAGGCAACTGCCCTACAATCTTTACAACTTGAATTCCAACCTCAGAACCCAACTAAAGGAAGTAGGAGACAACTAACTCCACAGTAATATCCTCTAATCTTTACAAACACACACACACATGAAAGTTATAACTTGCATTTTCCAATAAGCATACCATAAGCCCAGAGACATCTTAAAGACATACTGTATGTTGATTTTTCTCCCAACCAGTCCCAATTTTTATAACAGTTATAGACAACAGAACCTATCTGAGTTACTTACTGACAAGGAGCACTCAATTTTTTTCACTGCATGTTTTGTTTTGTTTTGTTTTTTAACAAATTACAAGTAGAATATTCTGAATCTTTCCAGATAGAGTGAGAAAGTTCAATGAGGACCTGGCTATCCAATGCATTATTCTCCCATTTGTCCATGCAAACCAGCACATATCTCTGTCTCTTGTTCCCTGATAATCCCAGAAAAGATGCAATATCATGGTACTCTGTGTACACCCAGCTCAGTTGGCCAAACACATACTCTCCCCTTTTCCATTTGTGAGCATATTTGTCCAAACAATTCTTGCAGTGAGAAAATTTCAGATACATTTAAGTAATTCTTCAAAGCAGTTGAAAATAAACATAAATAGAGAAGACAAGAAAAATAATAATGACCACAAAGCCATTAAAAGTTGTTAAGATCATTCATTTGCCCCATAAATATGCATTAAGTGTATGTTTTGTGTTACAAAGGGGGACTTGATTTCAGAGAGAAGACAGATATAGCTCATCATTTTACAAAGAGAAAAATGGTCTGAAACCACACATGTCTGCTTCTAAAATAAGAGTAGAGAACAGGAATGATAGATGTTCACTCTTCCATTTTCCTTTCTTATAAGTCATAAAAGCTGAGATTCCCAATACAATTAGTATGACCTTAGGAATATACACAATATCTACTTGTCCAGTGTCTTCATTAGTAGATGAGTGGGGCAATAGCACATTAAATAGTTATTGGCAAGATTAAATTAGCTGATTGATGTGAACCATAGTGCAGAGCAATGCAAAATGTATGATAGAACTTTGAAAATGTCAACTGTATGCTGTGATAGTGGAATTACAATTTTATTATAATCTCTGATATTTGTATCCTTTAGTGATTGAAGTGGATATTACAAGAGACCATGTCATAGATGTCCCAAGGCCTAGATGGCTTGTTTATGGTTCTAGGTTGCAACCCTGACATTACAGAATACAATTGGGCTAAAACAATAATAAATATCATGATATAACTAGATATAAATAATAGATATAAAATTATGTGTATAATATGACACAACTTTCTCTAAAGTTGCATATGCACCAATAAGTTCAAAATAATTTGCAACAAAACATCTGTAGCCACTTTATATAATTAGAATTGCTTTAATTTTAATTAAATAATGTTAATTTTAACATTATTCAAATTTTCTATAGATAAATAACTTTACAATGAAGAAAAATATGATTTTATGAAAAAATAAAGTATACTGGTTTTGAAAATGTAACTATATATCTCAGCATTACAGGCTGTCTAAGCTGTTAAATCTGCTCTGGATGTCTGGTATAAAATGACAGCCAAAGTTTATTTATTGGTCTATGGAAATGAATTCTTTCAGGGGCAAAAAGTAACACACAGATATAAAGAGAGAAATGGGATCACAAACTTTAGACATGCAGGAGTGCTACTGGGATGAGATGTGAGTAACAAAGTGATTGAAAACATCTCATTCAAAGCACCCTCATAGAAGCAAGGGAAAGGGAAAGAATAAGGGGTTTCTGGAGGAAAAACCAGGAAAGGAGATAACATTTGAAATGTAAATAAATAAAATAGCCAATAAAAAATGAAAAAAAAGTTTGTATGTGAAGAAGGCCCTGGAACTTTTGATTGTACATCATACGTACATTGATTTCGGCAAAATGATTATTTTCACTGTATTAATTATACCAACCCATAAGCATGGGAGGGCTTTCTACCTTCTAGTGTCTTTTATCAATTTCTCTCTTTGGAGATTTAAAGACTTTAACATAAAGATCTCTTGCTTCTTTGTTTAGGTTACCTCTTGGAAATTTCATTTTCTTTGAGGATGTAAATAAGTGTGTCCATGACTTTTTTCAGTAGGTTTTTGTAAAAAGAAAAGTTATTAATTTTTATAAGCTGAGTTTGTATCCTGTCACTTTGCTCAGCTTGGTGGTAATTTCTGTAAATTTAAGGTGTAATTCTGGAGTCTATTATACCTATATTTGATTTGCATTTATTGCAGATTTTCCATCTATGTTCATTAGGAATAAATGGTTTGTGGTTTTGTTGTTGTTGCATCTTTACCTGGCTTAGTATTATAACAAGAGTAGTTTCTACAGGGTTTGAAAGTGCTCCTCACCCCAGCCACAAACTCCTGTCCCAGCTCTATAATAGAGCATACCTATTAAAAGGAAGAGCATAAAATATTTTATCTTAACCCTGGGAATGAGTCACCAGAAATCTCAGGTTGTCAGACTTTCCAATGTCACGTAATCCTCTAAGAAATAGGTACACCAGGAACAATAGTGGGTCAGAACTTGGCAGGGAGCCATAGCAAATACTGAAACACACCAGTTCTCAGAGGCCACATGAACATCCTCCTTAGGAAACTCAATATATAAGTGTGCAAATCAGTAGTTCTAGATGTTCTACATGGTGGATATTTTAGCTTATTAAATTAAACAAATACTGTAATGTGTCTGTCCTTTAGACTATTAGCATTCAGTGAGTGTGGTTTGGGATATTGTAATTGTGCTTTTTATAAAGCACTTCAGATTTTAATACATAAATATTTTAAGTGTATTTTCTGGGTCCAACATGATCATGGAAGGGACACTGTGAAATTGTTCCTGACCTGGAGTACAGCCAACAGGATGTGGATCTCTTCAAGTGCTGATGGTTGCTGTAGGCATAAAGCTTGTTTCAAAATAATGTACATACTTTACACTTTATGTTATGTTACTCTTTTGGGGAATTTTCTCTCTGATAAGGTTAATTAATTCATGATAATCAGAAACAGCGTAATTCTGGGAAGTGAGAATGTGTCTGGTAACTCTTAGGAATATGGGGGTACTGTAACCTTCAGGACAGGAGAGCCCTTAAGGCTGTGGGAAAGAACTCTGAAAACATGAGTTCACCAAAAGTTCAAAATTACAGAAATTAGTGTAAGAACTGTTCTTTACTGGAGTTCTCAACTATGTAAAATATAAAGATGAAATATGAATTGTATGAGGGGCTTCATAGACCTGAAAGAACAGAGGCAGCTGAACTAATCAGTTAGCTTAGACAAATATTAAGGAAGGTGACGTGATTTGATCAATAGAGTAAAAAAAAGGATCACAAAAGAGAAAGGAATGGTTAAGAAACAAGGCTCAGATAGATTATAAATTGATTTTTAAAAATCCATGAAAGCATATGCGGCAGAGGAGGGTCTTGTTATCCATCAGGGGGAGGAGAGGCCCTTGGGCCTGAGGGTGTTAGGTCCCCCAGTATAGGAGAATGCCAAGGAGGGAAAACGAGAGTGGGTGGGTGGGTGTGTGGGAGAATATCCCCATAGTGACAGGGGTAGGGGGAGGAAATGGGGAGGTTCCAAAGGGGAGAGCTAGAAAGGGGGAAACATTTGAAATGTAAATAAAGTATGAAAAATAAATAAATAATAAATAAATAAATAATCCATGAAAGCCATCAATGACTAAATTTGATCCAGATATTCTGCTCCCTAAAGGAGGTAGTTATATGTGTGATCCAAATAGAGGATGGAGAATGACAGAAATCTGGTATCAAGAAAAAAGGTGATGGCTTAATGAGATTTCTACTTCTTGGGATCACTTAATACTTCCAATAATACTTTCCAATAATAAGTCTTGGAGTTGCTGAGATTAAAAACAAAGAAAAAGAAAAAATCCAAAGATTAAAAGAATTTATTGAGGTAGCTAAGAATTAGAAAAATGAGCTTCAATGTTCCTTGCATAAGCATAAACAAAAGCTCGCTAAATTGGAAAATAATAAAAAGTATTATACTTAAAGCTAACAGTCTCACGTAGCCTCTATATTTAGACTTGGCAACCACAAGCACTGTGCCCAGTGAACCACATAGGAGTTGCTATGTTATAAAGAATGTATTTGTTGTCTGGTTCATTTGCCTAGAATGTGTTCTGTATATTTCAATTTCTATTTCTAAGAGTTGAAGGGCTAAGGTCATAAAATGCTGATTCACAGAACACTCAAAGGGGAACCTGGGATAAATGATTAAGCTGTTGTGTAATTTCTAAGGCAGTAGCTTATCCAATTGTAATAAATAAAAGACTGGGCTTTGGTCTGCAAAATAGAGCTCTCTTGAGCAGATTATACAACTGTGAGATTACATCCATCACTGACAGCAAGTCATTCTTTCACTGCTCTCATTCACCCCTTCCTCAGGACCCTCTCTCAAGCTGAGGCTGGACCTTAGCATGTATTATTATAATATTCCACTCACTAACTACTTTTTGGAAGCAGCAATATTTTTCTCACTGATTTTCAACAGAGAGTAAGCTTTGTTTCCTGAGAAGTACAAAGTGCCTGGTATTTTTTTTTAATGGAACACATAGTTTACCATTGTGAGTAATTTCCCACTGAACATCAATCTGACACACTAATAAATAATTCCTTTGATCCAGATTCTGGCTTAGTAGCCACAAGCATACAAGATGTTACTTTCTAATATTTGTCTCTTGGGTATATAACAATATAGAAGTCAGACTTCACCCTTGGGTGAAAAATTACTAGTTCTAGAATAAGTGAAGTTGGGAAGCTCAAATTTGACAATCTTTTAATGAAACCAGTTTTTAATGAAACCAGTGACCTTCTGCAGGAATTTTCTCTCCATTATGTTTCTTGATTTTAAGTTCAATGTCCTGGAATTACTCACATGTACATAGCAATCAATATAAAGATAGAATTGATATTCCCACATGTTATTACTAAATAGCTATCAGCATATAGAATTGTTTGTCCCTAAATATGCTGAATTGATTCTAGTTTGAATTTTTCTTCTGCTTCTCAAAATGCTGACACTCATAGATTAGATTGGTCAAAGTTGAGCTTTCTACCAAAGTTGTATGTTTTTAATATGTAAGAACAGCATCTCAGTTGCTCTTGGTGGAAAATCATTCCCTCCACTGGGATACAGTGTGTGTGCTAACTTGTGTCAGTCAGGAGATTTTTGAATATCAGTGTCACCAAGGTCCCAGTTTAGACTTCCATTGCCTCCCCAGTCCTTGTTATAGCCATCAAAAGGTTTCAGAAGAGACATATGGTATACTGGAAGACTGAGTTTATTGCAAACTGGGGTATAATATCAATGGATAAGAGCAGATAGACAATTTGGTCTTGCCCACAATCAGACAGGTTATTCATAATTTTCTAAAAGCTCTAAAACAAGCAACTTTTCCTGAAAGATTTTGTTTTGTCCAGGTGATTGACAGCTTATTTGCTCTGAATCTTCTAAGAGAAAGCCCAGTGATATGAAACACAGATAGGTATGCCTTTGTTCATTATTGAAAGCCTCCTGCTATGCAATGATCTTGTCAGGTTTAAGTCTCCTGAAGCCAAGGTTATGTCATTTTCACTAATGGCCTTTTATGAAACCAAGGATGTCACAGTATCTTCAAAGGTCACAAATATGACTCAAATCTCATTCCAATGACCAGTAATCATATACTGCTTCAGCCTTTTATTTGATAAGCCATTGAGTGTTCTCCAAACCTTTTAATAAAAGAAAAAAACTTTCATTAAAAGTCCATTCATATATAATCTGGGGAAGAGTAATAACTCAGGCATCTGGCATTGTCCTTTGATAAGACTATTTAACCCAAAGGAGTGGTTCCCAAAGAGCTTTATCACAAATTCTAGATGTGCAAACATATAAACAAGAATGTCCATGGATTTAAACTGTATGAACAAATTATAGGGTTTCCATACCAGATTAATTGCAATTGACATGTGCAAGACATATAGACTCACCCCCCCTTAATGACCAAGAAGGAAGCAAGTGTCAGAAGAATACCAAAAGTGAACAACTTTCCTCATCTCTGACATAAATCATTCTTGAGATGGTGATTAATGTTTTATGTTTGCCAGTTTCTCCTTCCAATCAAATTAAATGGACAAGCATCAAGTTACTCGTGAGACTACATTCCATTGGCCTTCTCAAAGGCTACTTTAGTATTTATGAATGTGGTGAGATTTTGTGCTTTTTACATCTCCTTAATGGCCTTGATAATGGTGAAGATAGTCCATGTTGTGTTTTATCCATTTAATGGGCTCTGTCTTTTACTTGCCTGGGGCAGCATGAGTTCAGATTGGACATAGAACCCTTTTTGTGCACTTCTCTTCTATCATACATTAAGTACATACTTGCTGCTGCTTTTAACACAGTAGCCTCATAATCATTGTGTAAGGTGACAATTTCCATTTGAAATAAGACATATATAAGTTTAAGTATTGCATGTTGACTAATCTAGCTTGCCATGCTTTTATAAACCTCAGATACCACTGTTTCACCTGCCTTGATATTAGGATTGGTAGTAAGTCATGTCTCTTAGACACTTCACCAGGATAGCACCCCTTTGCATCTTCCAACAGAACATTGTGATATACAGCAAACAGCAGCCCTAAATGCTAACAAAATAGTAGTAAGCCTTACCCCTCAGTAAGAAGCTCTAGGTTTGGAGTGTCTGAGGTCCAGAGTAGGTCAGAAAGGAAAGACTTCCACCCATGTCTGAGTAATACGGTCAGATCTATATCTCTCTAAATATCCATCAGCAAAGTCTTGAACGAATTATTTGCCTTATAGTGTGTTGGTTAGAGTGAAACAAATTTTGAGTTAAGACAACCCACCTACAGTAAACTTTTAATGAATACTTGCTATTGTTAAACATATTAAATTTGCAACAACCATATATTAATAAATTAATAAATTCTACTCAACTATATAAATCCATACTACTGAATTGTTGTATTTGTAAACTTTAATTTACAGTATGATTGAGTATATAATCATATTGATGAATATAAGAATGCATCAGGTGATCATGACAACAATCTTATCCCTTGAGGCAAAAGAATTGTCACAATTTTGAACCTAGCCAGGGTCCCATAGTGAGATTCTATCTAAAAAAAATGAATTCATAATGTATCATATGATTAACTACTAATCACATGAAACAAAAATGAGATATTTTTTCTTGAACATACTCTTAGAAGAGTAGTAATAATAGGCACAATGTAGCAAAAAAGCAGAAGTTATTCAGAAAAAGAAAGCAAGTCACACATACATTTAGGTGTTATTAACACAATTTATTCTACAAAAGTAAAAATCAAGCATATGTTAGAAATAATTGAAGTGGCAATATCCATGAAGCCATTGGGAAAATAAAAGCAACAAACTTCTAATTTCAAAATATGAGCTTGTTTTATGTTATCTTAAAGAATACTATTATATTCGCAAACACCACATTTCAATAGTTACATTTTATAGATTTCCTTCTTTTTTATTTAGATGAAGTAAAAATTTTCATGTGTAAATTCTTACTTCATTTTTATGTATGTGTATTTGCATGCAAGTCTGCATATACACATGTATGCAAAAGACAACTTTGTGTGTCATTCGTAGGAAAGCTATCTACCTTCTCTCTAGTGGTATCATTCATTGGTCTGGAACTCAGTAGTTAGGTTAGACTACCCTTCCTTTAAAATACAAAGATTTAATCACTTTATTAATGTGTTATCACTGTTTACTTTAAGTGCCTTTAAACACTTTTTGGTTGTTTTTCAGACAGTCTCATGTAGCTCAGGCTGATCTCAAACTTGCCATAGAACTGAAGGTGACCTTGAATTACTGCTTGTCATATCTTGCCTTCCATGTGCTAGAATCACAGGCATGCATTACTGTATTTAGCTTGGAGCTATTTTTCCTTATAATAAATACAATATGACTAACAAGGTGTTTTAAAATAATTTATGCAAAATAAGCAAAGAAGATCAATTGCAGTTAGAAAGGGAAAAGCTTATTTGTTTGTTAAGATAAAATGTGAAGAGACAAAAATTAATGAATTAAAGATATATGGAAAAATGTGAAATTATCTTAATTTAGAGAATGCAAACATGTATCTATGCCAAGAGCAATTTAGAAAGAGATGTTAGAAAATAAACAGAAACCAGTGCTAGAATTTCTTTTTACAAAAAAGTAATGTTTTAAATTAATAATAAAATATATCCAGTAAAATTACAAGCCAAATACTAAATCAAGACTTTTTGATTGCCAGGGACTTGAGGTGATTCTTCAAGGAAAGAATCTAAAAGAAAACATGCTTCACTCCAACTTGTAAAGAAAATAAATGAACAAGCTAAGATTAGAGGATCAAGCAAAGGTGAAATTCTATATGAAGGCAAATTTCAATCACTTCATTGTCTTTTCACTGGACAAGGCCAGATGGCCTAGTGCTCTGGGACTTTAAGGAACATAATTGCAACTAAAGGTCAGCACATTGGGAAATAGTTGGATTTCTTAAATTCAAATGAGTAATGTTATTTCTGTCCACATTTATTATTCATTGTCAGTTAACTACGAACAAGTGTAAAATCCATTTCTGACATGAAAATATATTTTGTTTACTTTTTAGTCAATATTCTCCATTGCAAAGTTCCTATTAGGATGTCTAGCATGAATAATGTTTGGGCTAGAATGTGTAGTCATACATCACTTGACTGTGTAGCAATCATACTTTTGCAAGTGATTTTAACATTAAGAGAAGTTTATGATGGTTTCTTAAAGCAGTGTGTATTATAATTGCCCCATGGCCATAGTGACAACTTTGATTCAACAAAGTAATTGGTGGAAATGTAGGAATGTAACTTATGAAACTCTTAATTTTCTTTCCCTGAACACATGAAAGATATTTTGCTAGTTAGGAGAATTGGCCCAGAAATATGGAAGCTGATATTTTATTTTTAACCAGCAATTATTTAGAATCACAAGGAATTTCATAATAGTTTCATTTCTGTTGGCATACATGAGAAACAAAATCAATGTAGGCTTTCATTGTTTTAGATAACCCTAAAGACATTTTTTACTTGAATCTCTGATACAGAATGCTTATGTGGAATTAGGTAGAACGGGGAGTCATATTTAATGTCATTTTTCTAAGGATAGTGACTTGGATGATCATTGAGTTAGGAAAAAGCCACTAGAAGTCTATCCTTGGCAAGTATTCAAGTGAAAGTTGGTGAAAGACAATCTCCTAGGAGCTCCTCAAGTGTCTACTAGATGTGGGTTCCATATTTCCTGAAGACATTTGAAAACTCTGTTATCCTTGCCTTTGATTTTGGGTTTCTAATTTAACACATGACCCTTTTTTGTTTTGTTCAAAATGAAATCATATTACATATTTGTGTTTTGTGGCTTGGCTTGTTTTTAATCTATAAAATAGCATAGATAACTCTGTAAATACAGAGCAATTGAAAGTAAAACAATAAAAATATTTAAATAATATAGAGGAATGATGTTAATCATATTATCTTTGCCCCCAGTCTACAAAGAAATTACAAATGAAGTAAAAATTTGTAAAATTTTATTTGCCAGATGTAATTGTCATCTTGGGAGCTTACTGCTGAATAAGCTCCCCCTTTCTAGTTCTTCTGACCTCTGATTGGCTGGTTCAACTCAGCTGTTCTGGCTCAGATTCTTTTCCAAGTTGACTGATTTAATCTGGCTTCTCTCAGCTTCTCACTGAATTGTTCTGCTTGTCCTGAAACTAGCTCTAGCAATTTGTTCTAATATTCTGGCTCCTTCTTATTGTCTTGCTTGAACTGCCTCTGTTGACTTATACTGAACTGCATAAACCCAGGAACAAACTCAACTCCACTGCAGTGCACTTACTGCACTAACTCCTGACTTAAGGAACTGACTGATCTTTCTCCTTCTGTTCCTCTTCAATAGCTTCTTTTCCTGTGCCGTTCTCATGAGAGTTGGGCATATACTATACTATCAAATCTTTCTCTTATTCATCACTTTGTCTCTCAATTAGGGACTATCTGTGTGTACTAAGAGCTACCTATATTCCAGCCAGAGTATCAAGGTGTGTGGCCTGTCTGCATTCAAACTGGATTACACAGATCTAGAAGGACTTTGGATGTGATCAGAGCAGCCATGTTGCTGAATTAAATGTCCTCTCCAAAATTTATCTTTATCCTTCTTTCTTCTCTTAATTATAAATGAAAACTTAGTTTGGACCCTCCAAAATGGCATAAAGTGGTGGTTACTTGATCTGGGACTTTCCTCCAAGTCCCCATTCTCTTTATGAAGCTAGGAAGCAGTGTAGGTGTCAAAAGGATAGACAGTGTTTATCACATTAGCAATGTCAACTCCAGTTAAGATTTCAGACAATAAAGGGAACCTAAAAATATACATGCTCTGTTTATTAAACTGCAGAACTTCTTTCTTCACATCTTTAATTGTCAATTTTTTTTTTAATTTTTCATATTTTATTTACATTTCAAATGTTTCCACCTTCCCAGATCTCCCCTTTGGAACCTCCCCATTCCCTCCACCTTCCCCCTGCCACTATGGGGGGTATTCTCCCATACACCCACCCACTCTCATCTTCCCTCCTAGGCATTCTCCTATACTGGGGAATCTAATACCCTCAGGCCCAAGGGCCTCTCCTCCCCTAGATGAATAACAAGATCTTCCTCTGCCACATTTGTGGCCAGCACCATGGGTCCCTCCATGTGTATTCTTTGGTTGGTGGATCAGTCTCCAGGAGTATTAGGGGGGGTCAGGCCAGTTGCCACTGTTGCTGCCTCCCTGGGGATGCAAACTCCCTCAGCTCCTTCAGTCCTTTCTCCAAGTCCTCCTTCTGGGACCTCACACTCAGCCCTACTGTTGCTGTGAAGTGACTCTTGGGTATTTCAAACTTTTGGGATAATAACCACTTAACAATGAATACATGCCATGTTCATTCTTTTGTGACTGTGTTACCTCGATCAGGATGATATTTTCAAGATCCATCCATTTGTCTGCGAATTTCATGAAGTCATTGTTTTTAATAACTGAGTAGTATTCCATTGTCTAAATGTACCACATTTTCTGAATCCATTCCTCTGTGGAGGGACATCTGGGTTGTTTCCAGCTTCTGGCTATTATAAATATGGCTGCTTTTCTTGACTCAAAAATAAGAGTAATGACATATTCTCACTGAGAAGATTTGAAAATTGCTTATCAATGAGAGTTATACATATGAGAACCTACACAAAAAATAAATAGAAAAAATAAATAGAGGTAAGAGGAAAAAATCAATAAAAATTTTCTAGAGGACATAAATCATAATCTAAAGACAATGATATTAGGAAAATAAAAACTACTAGTAACGGATAATTGGTTAAGTACAAAAGATAGTTTACCACAGAAATTAAATTTTCTGTTTGTAATCCTAAACCCAAGATTCTGAGACTATGATAGGCCTGTCAATTGAAATAAAATGGCAGAAACTAAGATTGCAGAAGGAAAAGCAAAATTTGGGGTGCTATATTACCTCCTTGCTTCTCCAGCAACAAGAACAGAGGTCAACTAATCAAATAAATCAACAGGTATTTAGTAAGGACCCACTGCGCTTTCTCAAATGCAAGATTCTGTATCAGTACATGCTCTAATTTCAACTGTTACTTTAACAGGAATAGAATTAGTTGCAAAAAAAAAATATTCTTCTTACTGACTTTAAGTGAATTTATATAGTTTCACTTCAGGAAGAATGAAATCAGGACTAATTTTCAGTCCATATCTGAGATGAGTAGGCATGTGATGCCTCTTTGATAATGGATTCCATGTTATGTACCAAACTTGATAACAATGTGATTATCAGAAAGAATCTGTTCATGGTGCAGTTACCTACACATTAGAGAAAAGTCCATTCATGACTCAATTTTGAACTATTTCTGCTATGATAGATAACTTTTTACTGTGAAGAAAAAAAGACACAGGAAATTCCTCTTGGGGCTGAGGAGATGGCTCAGTGGATAAAGAGCTTGCTATGCAAATGTGAAAGCCAGAGTCTGGCTACTTATCACACAAATAGAATCTGAGTAGGAACAGTGTCTGGGAGGCAGTAACAGTAGATCAACAAAACAAATTAGATAGCATAATAAGAAAGTTCTAGATCTAAATCAGAGACACTATATCAATGCATAAGGTGGAGAATGATCGAGGATGAAACCTGATATCAATCTCTGACCTCCACATTCATGTGTACATGTTGGCACACTCATATACATGTAAACATGCAGGTGGAACATGTAATCACATACATGTAAAATAGAAATTTATTTTTTAGTTACAGATGAATATTTAATGTTTATCTTTAGGATTCTACGGTTTATGAAAATAACATATATTTCAAATGTTATCCCCTTTCCCATTTTCCCCCCACCCCTGGAAAACCCCTATTTTATCCCCCCTCCCCCTGCTTCTATGATGGTGTTCCTCCACCCATCCACTCACTACAGCCTCCTCGCACTCAAATTCCCCTACACTGGGGCATCTGTCAAGCCATCATAGGACCAAAGACCTCTCCTCCCATTGGTGCTTAAAAATGCTGTCCTCTGCTACATGTGTGGCTGGAGCCATGGGTCCCTCCATGTGTACTCCTTGGTTGGTGGCTTAGTCCCTGAAAATATCCAATAAAAAAAATGTTTAAAAAAAAAAAGACAGCTCATAAAAGGATAAAAATAAAAAACAAAACATTATAGTCAAAGGATTCAACCACTTTTTCAGAATTAATAGCTATCTCTACTAGTTTACCAACAGTTTCTCTCTACTAATTTGAAACATTTTGCATTATAACTCAAAATTAAGGAAACATGCCAGGACTTGGTTTTCTACAAACTGCCTGATCATGCCATAGCACAACTGCTACTCCATGGGTGATGTAGTGCTACTCAAAATAGAGAAACCAGGTTGTACAGTCCTGATTTTACACTATGGTTTGCATATTGAAGCATGTAATGCATTGTATGAGAAAGACAGAACTTACATTGACTGGAAACCACATGTTCGAATCCTTTTCAGGATACATGAACATTTCATATTTGGGGTCTGTCATCTCTTCAAGTATACAGTGGAAGAACTCTGATCTCACTCCCTAACCCTCATGATGAATTTCTTTAATAAATTCAACCTAAAGAAAATAACATATATTTGCTATTGATGAATTAAGTAGATACATTCATTGAAAATTTGCCAATGATATTTGTTAAGGTCCATGAAACTTTCAGATGAGTGAACTTAAACACTTCTGAGAAAACAATTAAAATTCCAGTGAAATAAAATATAAATCTATAAGGCTCTACAAAGTATTTGCAAACCATATACTTGACTAAAGATTATTTAAAAATATATAAGAATCTCATACAACTCAATAAGGACAAATGAAGTTCAGTTCAAATATGGGAAAAAGATTTAAGATACACAATTGCCAATAGATGTATGAAAAGGTGACCACTACTATTAATCAATAGAGAACTGCAAATCAAAACCAAGATGGGATAGCAACTCACAACTAATATGATGGCTATATTACATTTTTTGTTGCTGACTTAAAAAAGAAAAAAAATGAAAACCAGGAACACTGGATGGGAACATGAACTGGTATAACTACCAAAGGAAAATATGGATTTTCAAAAACATAAAATAAAAAAATGGAACTACCCTGTGATTCAGGGCATATATATACTTCTGGGCATATATACAAAGGAAATAAAGTTAAATGTGGAAGAAACAGTTACACTCCAGTACTTACTTAGCATTATTCCTAATGACCAAGGTATGCAAGCATCTTAAATGCAGACCAGTAGATGAATGCCTAATCAAAGCATACTATACACACATAGTAGAAAATTATTCATCAGTTAGAGGATGAAACCTGTTGTTTGCTGGTTGGAAATTAAGTGAAATATAATAAAGACATAAAGACACTCATAGAAGCTAGGATGGGAGAAATGAGAATATGGCTAGTCCTTGGCTATAAAACTTGAGTTACGCTTGGTGTTTTAGCTCTAGTGATTTATTATGCAGTGTTGTGCATAGCATTATTGACATTGTGCTATATACTTAAGATTTTGTTAATAATATAGAAAAAAGACACGAGAAAATGAATACATGGCCTGTGTAAAGGCCCTATAATTTAAGAAATAGAGGATGCATTATTATGAAATTTACCATTTCATAATAAGGGGGACTTGGACTATGTCTGATATACTATGTTAAGCATATCAACATGAAAGAACTCAATTAAAACAATTCTATGAAGAGAATGATATTTATAACTTTCATCATCAGAGGCATCATAGGCACTAACCTGTGAAGAAAGTTGCTGGACAATGCTGGAGCCGGCTACTAGGAAGTCCCTACTAAGCCCACAATAGCCCTGCTGTATTGCTGCAGTGTACAAAGTTGTACTGAGGCAGTAATGAGTGGAGGCAGGGGGTAGGGGTGGAGTTATAAAAGCAACTATTTACCAACCACAGCAAGACTGTTTCAGGGTTGTAATAAATTGCGCAGGTACACACCACAGGGATATCATCCTCTAGGGTGATCATATTACTCCCATGAAGGGATTTGCAATCCCGTAGTAAGAACAACAATATTAACCAACCAGATCCCCAGAGTTCCAAGGGACTAAACCACCAACCAAGGAGTACACATGGAAAGATCCATGGCTCCAGCTGCATATGTAGTAGAGGATGGCCGTATCTAGTATCAATGGGAAGAGAGGCCCTTGGTCTTCTGAAGGCTCAATGCCCCAGTGTAGGGGAATGCCAGGGCAGTGAAGTGGGAGTGGGTGGGTGGGTAGGGAAACACCCTCATAGAAGCAGGGTGAGAGAGATGGCATAGGGCATTTGTGGAGGGGAAAATGGGAAAGGGGATAATATTTTAAATATAACGAAAGAAAATATCCAATGAAAAATTGATAAAAAACAAGGCTGCAGAAAGTTGAATAAATTATCTTACTTCACTCAGCTATCATGTAAAGGAGGCCATCTTTTGAAACCAGGTTCCCTTACTCTAGATGCCATCTTTTAATTTATGTCTCATATTTACAGTGAAAATAATTGGGTTTTAAATTGATAAATTGTTATCCAACAAGTGTATGCCAAGCACTATGGAAGGCTAGTTATAGGGAGATGTAAACACAAATTGAACAGAACTTATGGAAAGACAAGTATTCTAACGAAAATTGCTTAATGGCAAAGAAAACTTAAACCTGGAGACAGATATTTCTCAAGTGAGCCAAAGGTGAAAATGTACTTGTGTGCATATATTATTTGAATAATTGTTCCACTGTTCCATCGTAGTGCATCAAAAGACAGCAGACAGGAAAAAAAGAATGTGTGAGTTTCCAGTAATGTCCCCAGGAATGCAGAAGAAGTCACTCCAGTTGTACCTTGGCTAAATCTCTTTTCATTTTGGAAGTAGATGATTATCCATGATTAGTGACGATTGCTGGTAAGAGTGGGAAAGAGCTCAGTGGACCATGCCAAAATCTCTCCTAGGGGAATGGTGAAGGAAAGCAGATGCATCACGTTTTCCTCTGTGTTTTAGTTTTTGATCATTTCCCACAGAAGAAATCTTTTCTATGCTGTTTCTAACTACCTGGCATTGGATTAGCAGTGAATACAGCCAAGTATTTGTGTTTAAGCCTCTTGCAAATAAAGAACATGTAAAATAAAGTTTATCCCCTGCCTTCTATTACAGCATTAACCCTTCTATGGAGTTAAGAAGGTAATCTGAGTTGAGTGCCTCTCTTAAGTAATTTCAAGGTAAAAAATAGACCAAAGAAGTAGATACCAGTGCCTTTTTTATAATTAAAAAAAACAAAACTAGAGACATGGCTGTTTTAAAAATCCACAACTGAATAATTGTCTACAGGTTTCCATGCTCAGACATCCTAATATTATTATTCAGGCATATGCATGTGTATTTATTGCTAATTTTTTTTCACTTGGGAAATGGAGTTTTCTTTTGTTTTTTTCATACTTTATTTACATTTCAAATGTTTCCCCCTTACAGATCTCCCCTTTGGAACCTCCCCATTTCCTCCCCCCTACCCCAGCCACTATGGGGGTATTCACCCACCCACCCACCTATTCTTGTCTTCCCTCCTTGGCATTCTCCTCTACTGGGAGATCTAACACTTTCAGGCCCAAGGGCCTCTCCTCCCCCTGATGGCTAACAAGACCCTCCTCTGTCGCATATGTGGCCAGCACCATGGGTCCCTCCATATGTATTCTTTGGTTGGTGGATCAGTCTCCAGGAGTATCGGGGGTCAGGCCAGTTACCACTGTTGCAGCCTCCCTGGGGATGCAAACTCCCTCAGCTCCTTCAGTCCCTTCTCCAAGTCCTCTATCTGGGACCTCACATTCAGCCCTACTGTTGCTGCGAAGTGACTCTTGGGTATTTCGAACTTTTGGGGTAATAACCACTTTACAGTGAGTCCATACCATGTTCATAGCAGTCATATTTATAATATCCAGAAGCTGGAAACAACCCAAATGTCCCTCCACAGAGGAATGGATACAGAAAATGTGGTACATTTACACAATGGAATACTACTCAGCTATTAAAAACAATGACTTCATGAAATTTGCAGACAAATGGATGGAACTTGAAAATATCCTGAGCGAGGTAACGCAATCTCAAAGTATTTTTAACAGAACATTTTGACAAGGAATGCAGAAGAGATGGATTGCAGTTCAAAGCACTTGCTACTCTTGCAAAAGACACAGCATTGAACCACACCACCCACATGGTAGCTCATAAACACCTGTAACTGCAGTTTCGAGGAGCCAATGCCTTCTTCTGGCATTCCCAAGGATGAGGCACACGCATGGTGCACATACATACATGCAATCAAAACACTCCTATGTATAAAATAACAACACAAAAATCATTTTAATGCTTAAAAAGTAGAGCATTTAATTAATATTCGTGTTTCTCAAATAGTCAAAAACACAAAAGGCAGTTGAATAATAAACTCAATACAAGCAATTTGATAGATATTTAATAATCTGGAAAATGAACCAACTAGCCAAGAAACTCAATCCTGTAACACCAGCTTTCAATTCCAATGTTCTCCAGGTGGCTGCTAGCCATTTGCCACATAGAAAAAAAAAAACAAAAAACAAAAACAAAGCAAAAAAAATAAAAGAAAGAGAAACAACAAAAAATACAAAAATGAACAACAACAACAACAAAAAACCTTGACATTTATTGGAAAGCAGGTTCCAGCCATTATAAATAAATAAATAAATAAATAAATAAATAAATAAGGCACACAGTAGAGAATAGACAATGTTGTGCTAAAAGGCTATGTAATTTTGCCAAAAAAAAAAATTCAATCTGTGCACAAAATACCTCTCCCATTCTTTTGATCTGCTGCAGCACTTGTCCAAATGGATGGGCTCCCTAAAGGGAAAACCCATTTCAAACACTGAGGAGCTCAAACAAATGGCAAGCACTCAACCTCAGGCTTAAATATCCCAAATGGTCTCTTGCTGGTAACATGAGAACAAAACCAGAGTTTCACTCAGAAAACAGCTTCCCTGGCTTTTATCTCCTGTTCCATTTGTGCATTGGTACTAAGATCAGAGTCATCAACTTGAATGTGATTTAGAATCTTAATACAAACAATGAGACATTAAACACTTTTTGGTTTTCTAAAATTTGTATTCAGACTCATTTTTTTTTCAGGGTATAATCACAGTCCCATCAATATTTGAGGGACTTGTGTAATACAGGATGCCTCTGTCAAAATTCCAGCAAGGTAATGCATTCCAATATAGCTTGCTTGTGCAAATTACTGCCTAAGAAGGAGGCTGTAACTTGATATTTGACATATGTCATTATATATATATATATATATATATATATATGATATATATCCTATTTTTATTTTTAACCTTTGTTTGTTTCAGCTTAGTCACTTGAATATTTGGAAAACGAGATTAAACTTTTAAGCAAGTTTTAAAAATAGAAATAATTGTATATAATTACAAAGACAGACAGCAGAAACCATCATCAGCATCATTCTGAAGCCAGCAAAAACTAGTGAGAAGTGGTAGGGGTGAAAAAGATGTTAGACTTTACTTTCTGACTTTGCAAAGTAACAAACAGTGTTGTTAGCATTTATTCATTTCCCTGGACTTAACAACATGTATTGCTTTCTTTCATCACTTTGCCAATTTTCTTCAAAGAAAATTACTATTTCAAGCTCTCCATAAATTCTATAACTTCTCTGGGCTTCGTTTCCTCATGGGTAACATGGGAATAACAATGCCTGGCTGTGGAGTTGGGATGGGGGTTAGAAATAATACATGAAAATCACCTAATAGTGCCTGGTACATAATGGAAGCCATCACCATTATTATTACCCCAAAGCCATATCTGGACATGTAAATTGGAATAAAACATTGAGGCAGTTTTCAGACTAATCCAAAATGAATACATTTTCTTGCAGATCCATGGTAATTGAGGTAAATGTTAGAACATTTATTGGAATTATCAAGATACATAAATTGTTTCCATTTTCTACTTTACATGTCCAGATATGGCTTTTGTGCATAGCGCTAGAGTACTCCACAGACTTTTAAAACTTTGTCTGTTACTGAAAGCCCCCAGCATTAAGTTTAGCTAACCATAATATGTAGCTAAGAGTACAATGCAGGACAAGCTCAATTCATTAGTCCAGTGGCTGCATCAGATAACAGAAAACAAAGCTGATCCAAAATATAATTTAACATCTACCATGTAACTTAAATCAATAAATTTGAAAGTAATTGAGCAATAGGTCATTTTGAGAATGTGTTTTTATTTTTTTTCCTAATTTCTTCTACTATAATGTTTTAGAGAATCTTAAAATAATTTTGGGAGAAGAAAATAAAATCTATAGAAATGAAAGGTTGAAATGGACTTGCCTACTTAAAATCAAAAATAATAAAACTGTGCATTTGATTGAAACAAGTCAACTGTTCAAAGCAGTTGCTTGGGAAGAGAAACTGTAATAATATCTACTCTTAAATTATTTTTACAAAAAAACAAAAATAATGTTTTGTTGACCACAAACTCACACTCCTCCTGCCCCAGCCTCTTAAGTGCCAGGATTTCAGATAGATGCCACCACTTCCAGCTAAAAATAAATAGTGTAGAAAGAAGAAGAGCTTTAAAGAAACTTGTAATCAGTGTTTAGACATAGATAGCACTAATGCTGGCAGCTCTCAGGAACGGGTCCAGGATGAAGGAAATCCCAAATCACCTCTGTTGTTACTGTACACCAATCCACAGGCTCCACTGACAGCTGTTGACTCCCTCTTTTCTACCACATTCCACACACTGAAAAACTTTTACTGATTTTTATCAGAAGCCTATGAGAAGTGCAGGGACAGAGTTCTGAGAGAAAGCTTAGGAAACAGGAACAAACCCAATCATCCTTCAGCTTTATCCCTTGGATACTCACATATGCAATTGCCTGTTTAGACACTATATTTTGTGTACCAACATGTGTGCTCAGTCCAATGGTTGGCTTCAAGCATCCGCCTCTGTATTTGTCAGGCTCTGGCAGAGCCTCTCAGGAGACAGCTATATCAGGCTCCTAGGTCTAGCTTGCTGAATTTTAACAATATCCCATATGACTAATGTACACCATTCATGAATTTTGGTCTAGAAGCAAAGAAAGAATAAGATAAAAAGATTACATTATCTTATTAACTCTCAAAACCACATAAGATGTGCCCCTACTTCCAGGTAAGAGTATGTTACTTTTTCTTTATAGCTCCTCTAGTTCAGCAAGCAACTCTGGAAGGCTGTAATTTCTATCTCCATCCCCTCTGCTAAAGGAGAAATAGGTGTCTTTGTACTTCTAGGTACAGCATTTCCTTCTAATGGCTACCCTTAAGATCCAACTTATTAATGCAATAGTGATAGTAGACTAATTTAGTGCCTATGCACGGTGATAGAGTTTTAAACGTTAAACCTTCAGAAAGGAACAAAGGCTGACCATCTCCTAATAGCATGACAATAATCTCAACAACTCTACAATGTTATGTTCTGCTACCTTAATTTAAAAATCAGCCACAATCACCTCTTGAAATGTTTATTAAACCTTGGTTCTCAGTATCTAAACTATGCAGAATTAGAACTATATCATTTGAATTTCAAAGTAAAAATTATTCATGACTATTAATTTGAATTTATTCTTGTTTTCACTTACTTTCTCATTAGCAAATTCAATAATACAAAATTAACCTTTTGTACTTGAGAAGCAATTAAATTTTACTAAGTTTGATTTTGTATGTTTTAGTCTGGTAGCTAAATTGATATGTACTACAAGTTTTCATTCAAATGGCTAGAATTTTTTAGTAATCTATTCACTGGCTGTACACTGGGAACTAAAATACAGAAAGGTTTTAAGGGAATTTTTGGCTTTCAAATACTCAATGTACAATTTGTAGAAGTATTTTAATTTTTAACATTGACTAATTAATATTTTAATAATTACTACTTAATAAAGTTTTGGAAAGTTATTTACCTTTAGATATAAGAACTATGCAAATATAATTAAGCATGATTTAAAATGTTGACAAATAATACAAAAGCAAAGGAACATAAAGTAAGGGGAGATAAGTCCTAAAGTGGGCAAGCCAACTTTGAAGTAGCATGCTCATGAAAATGGATAAAGGACCAAGGAAATGAATAGATATGTGGATATGTGGATCAAAAGATAAAGAAAAATATATATTGTAGTATTATGTACTGCTTTATGTAATCATTTGTCTGAAAACAAGGTGATAAATAATTACCTCTACCTTTTACACTCAAGCAGGTCTTCCCATCAATAAGTAGGGATCAATTCCCCATTGTTTGAAATTAGCTAGATTTCTGACTTGTATAAACCAACAAAATGTGGCACAAGTAATTTTGTGTATACCTCATATTGTATTAGTCCAGTTTCCATCATTATAATGAAACATCTCGAGCAGGCTACTCTACAAACAAAATAGGTCTTGTTTAGCTTCTAGTTTGGGGACACAAAATATAGAGTTGTAGTAGGTCCTGAAACCTTGGCACAATTAACACAATGTTAGAGGTAACATTCTGACCTTAGAACCCAGCACATAGGCTCTAACACCTGCCAAAGAGGAAACAAAGTCCTAAGCCATAAAAGACCTAGTCCATACTTCTAGGATCCAGGAAAGTCCTTAAATGTACTAATCTTGCTTTTTGGCTTCTATGGTTTTTCTTATCACTAACTATTCTTACTGAATTGTGTCAATCAGGATGTTGTAGCTTTTGTACTTGGGACTGCACAATTTGTGCAAGTTCCCCATGTAGCCACTGGCCAGCAAGATAGTCTTTTTGTTCAGCTTTCAGAGTGATATCCAAGAGGAGTCTCAGTGAGGTTGCAGTATTGATAGAGTAATGAAGCCAAAGGCCTCATACCACATCAAAAACCATTGCAATGAATATCTGCAAGGAAAGAAGTGTGGACAAAAGGGTATGCTGTAGGACACAGTGTGACATACTACAGCTTCCATAATAACATTTTTAGTCCGTTGGGGAGGGGGGAGATTGCAAGGGACAAGGGCACATACTAGGGGCAAGAGATGAATGGGATTGGAGTACATAGAGTCAAATTCACAAAGAACCAATAAAAAGTTAAAAAACAAAAGTATTACCTGTGTTTTCTTATGAAATTATCTCACAACAGAGTCTGCACCTAGTAATGTTCTTCTGGCTGGTAGAAGGAGTATAGAGAATACATAGTTAGGACCAGAGGTGCATGAGTGAGTGTGTGTGTGTGTGTGTGTGTGTGTGTGATGTTTTGTGGTATGTGTGTGCATTGTGTGTGGTATGTATGGTGTGTCTGTTTCTGTGAATTGTGGTGTGTGTATGGTATGTGTGTATAGTTCAGTATACTATGCATATGTGTGTTGTATTGTGTGGTGTGGTTTATGTGTGTGTGTGTGGCATGTTGTACATGCATGTGTGTTTTATGTGTAAATGTGTGTGTATTGTGTGTCTTGTGTGATGTGGTATGTGTGTGGTGGTATGTGTGTGTATTGTATGTGTGTGGTATGGTGTGTGTATGTTGTGCTTTGTGTGTGTGTTATATGTGAATGTGTGTATTATGGAATATGTGGTTGTGTGTGTTGTACGTGTGTGGTGTGATGTATGTCTGTGGTGTGTTGTGGGTTGTGTATGTGTTATGTGAGGGTGTGTGTGTACTGTGCTGTATGTGGCTGTACATGTATGTGTCGGATGTGTGTGGTGTGGTATGTGATGTATGTGTGTGGGCCATGTGTGAGTGTGTATATGCATTGGATGTGTGTTGTGTGTGTTGTATGTGGTGTGGTATGGTGTGTGTGTGTGTAAGGTATGTTATATGTGTGGTGAGGTGTGTGTGTGGTATATATTGTGTACCTGTTTGCATTTATATTCAAGTTTAGTACCTCCCAGATGCTCATTGTGTTCCTTATATGTGAGCTTGTATTCTGAAGAATCTGAAGCTGTATCTTAATGGATCTAACCATTGGTGCTTCATCCTAATGACATTATCTAACCTTAGCCCAAAGACTCTATTTCTAAACATCAAAGTTAGAGTAACTTTCCTTCTTAGTGTGGATTAAATGTCAACACAAGAGGCCTCAGCAGACACTAGATCCTATGTAAACCACAGCACACCCTGGCTGCTTCTTTCTTCACCATCTTGAGAGTCATCAACCATGCTTATTTAAGAAACTCTGACAAATAAATCAATGGGTAAGAAATGTCAGAGAAATAGAAAACATTTAATGGGCCAAGTAACATAAAATTGGCCTTACTAAAATAGCTCACTTCTCAATGACATAAAGGGACTGTACAGTCATTCCATAGAGTCTACAATACCACATTTGTCAACTCAGACTTCTATACCCAGCAAAACATTCAATTACAATAAAGAAAGATATTCCACAATAAAACAAAATTTAAGCAGTGTCAATGTACTATTCTACCTCTACAGAAGACATTAAAAAGAAAATTAAAAAATGAAGAGGTTGAGAACAAGAAAACACAAGGAATAAATAATCCCAGAACAGCACATCAAAAGATGGAGAAAACCCACACAACAACAGCAAAATAACAGTATTCAACAAACACTATTCATTAAAGTTCTAAAAGACAAGTTCACAGACATCTCATATTAGCAACTTAACAGCACATCTTAAAAACTTTAGAACAAGAAGAAAAAAATAAGCACCCAAAAAGAATAGACAGCAAGAAATAATCAAACCCAGAGATGAAATTTTTTAAATGAAAGAAAAAATAAAAAGAATTGGTGAAACAAAAAGATTGTTCCTTAAGAAAATCAATAGGATAGACAAACTCTAAGCAAAATTAACTAAAAGGCAGAGAAGGGAGATCTAATTAACAAAATAAAAAGTCACAGATACTGAGAATCATAAGGACATTCTGTAAAAACGTACACTTCCAAAATGGAAAATGTAAAAGAAATGGGTAATTTTCTTGATATATACCACATATCAAAGTTAAATAAAGCTCAGATAAGCAACTAACCTCATGCAACAGATAAGCAACAGCTACCTCATGTAACACAAGCAGTAATTAGGGCTCCCAACCAAAGAGTATCCAGAGACAGATGGTTTTAGTTCATAATTCTGCCATATTTTAAAAAGAAAAGTTATTGCAAATACTTTTCAAATAATTCCCCAAAATAGAAACAGAAGGAAAACTGTCTAAATTTTTTATTTTTTTTTTAGAATTATGGACACATGACCCAGGAAACCGCCATATACAAGCAGTGCAGGAAGAAAGCTACCTGCCCACTTGTGCTGAGGAGCCAGCGGGAGGCGGGCTCCAGACGCAGGGACTAAGGAAAAGCCAGGAGGTAAGAGCCTGCCTGCTTCCACCTGTGGCCAGAGACACCTGCCTGACCCAGGAAACCCCCATATACAAGCAGTGCAGGAAGAAAGCTACATGCCCACTTGTGCTGAGGTGCCAGCGGGAGGCAGGCTCCAGACACAGGGACTGAGGAAAAGTCGGAAGGTAAGAGCCTGCCTGCCTCTACCTGTGGCCAGAAACCCTGCCTGGCTTACCAGGCCTCCATATACAAGCAGTGCAGGGAAAAAGCTACCCGCCCACTTACTCTGAGGAGCCAGCAATAGGAGGACCCCAGACACAGGATCTGAAGAACAGCTGGAAGAGAGAACTGGTCTCCCAGGATTATTGGCATCTGAGATTGAAGCAAAGACAAGCCACAGTCAGAGAGAGAAAGACCAGCTAACACCAGAGATAACCAGATGGCAAAAGGTAAGGGCAAGAACACAAGGAACAGAAACCAAGACTACTTGGCTTCAGATGAACCCAGCTCTCCCACCACAGCCAGCCCTGGATACCCCAACACACCAGAAAAGGAAGACTCAGACTTAAAATCACTTATCAAGAGGATGATAGAAGATTTTAAGAAGGAAATAAATAACTCCCTTAAAGAAATACAAGAGAACACAGGTAAACAACTGGAAGCCCTGAAAGAGGACACACAAAAATCCCTTGAAGAATTACAGGAAAACACAATCAAACGGGCAGAAATACAGGAAAACACAATCAATCAAATGAACAAAACCATTCAGGAATTAAAAACAGAAATAGAAACAATAAAGAAATCACAAAGGGAGACAACCCTGGAGTTAGAGAACATAAGAAAGAAATCAGGAGTCATAGATGCAAATATCACCAACAGAATACAAGAGATGGAAGAGAGAATCTCAGGTGCGGAAGATACCATAGAAAACATGGACACAACAGTCAAAGAAAACACAAAATGCAAAAAGCTCCTAACCCAAAACATCCAAGATATCCAGGATGCAATGAGAAGACAGAACCTGAGGATAATAGGCATAGAAGAGAGTGAAGACTCCCAACTTAAAGGACCAGTAAATATCTTCAACAAAATTATAGAAGAAAACTTCCCTAACCTAAAGAAAGAGATGAACATAAGCATACAAGAAGCCTACAGAATGCCAAATAGACTGGACCAGAAAAGAAATTCCTCCTGTCACATTATAGTCAAAACACCAAATACACAAAACAAGGAAAGAATATTAAAAGCAGTAAGGGAAAAGGGGCAAGTAATATATAAGGGCAGACCTATCAGAATTACACCAGACTTTTCACCAGAGACAATGAAAGCTAGAAGATCCTGGGCAGATCTCATACAGACTCTAAAAGATCACAAATGCCAGCCTAGGCTGCTATACCCAGCAAAACTCTCAATAATCATAGATGGTGATACCAAAATATTCTACGACAAATCCAAATCTGCACAGTATGTTTCTACAAACCCAGCCCTACAAATAATAATACAGGGGAAATGCCAACTCAAGGAGGGAAACTACACTCAAGAGAAAGGAAGAAAGTAATCTTTCAACAAACTCAAAAGAAGATAGCCACACAAACAATACAAACAAGATCAAAAATAACAGGAAATAACAATCACTATTCTTTAATATCTCTTAATATCAATGGTCTCAACTCCCCAATAAAAAGTTATAGACTGACAGACTGGATCCATAAACAGGACCCAGCATTTTGCAGCATCCAGGAAACACACCTCCATATAAAGACAAACACTACCTCACAGTAAAGGGCTGGGAAAAAATTTTCCAAGCAAATGGCCCCAAGAAACAGGCTGGAGTAGCCATTCTAATATCGGATAAAATTGACTTTCAACCAAAAGTCATCAAAAAAAGATGAGGAAGGACACTTCTTACTCATCAAAGGAAAATCTACCAAGAAGAACTCTCAATTCTGAACATCTATGCCTCAAATGCAAGAGATCCCACTTTCATAAAAGAAACTCTATTAAAGCTCAAAGCACACATTGCACCTCACACAATAATAGTGGGAGACTTCAACACCACACTATCAACAATGGACAGATCTTGGAAACATAAACTAAACAGAGACACAGTGAAACTAACAAACAAATGGGTTTAACAGATATCTATAGAACATTTCATCCTGCATCAAAAGAATATACCTTCTTCTCAGCACCTCATGGTACCTTCTCCAAAATTGATCATATAATTGGTTACAAAACAAACCTCAACAGATATAAGAAGATTGAAATAATCCCATGCCTCCTATCAGATCACTACGGATTAAGGTTGGTCTTCAAGGGCAACAACAACAACAGAAAGCCCACATACACATGGAAGCTGAACAATGCTCTGCTTAATGATAACTTGGTCAAGGAAGAAATAAAGAAGGAAATTAAAGACTTCCTAGAATTCAATGAAAATGAAAATACAACTTGCCCAAACCTATGGGACACAATGAAAGCAGTGTTAAGAGGAAAACTCATATCTCTGAATGCCTCCAAAAAGAAACTGGAGAGAGCATACACTAACAGCTTAACAACACATCTGAAAGTTCTGGAACAACAGGAAGCTAATACACTAAGAGAAGTAGAAGGCAGGAAATAATCAAATTAAGGGCTGAAATCAACCAAGTGGAAACTAAAAGAACTATACAAAGAATCAACAAAACCAAGAGCTGGTTCTTTGAGAAAATCAACAAGATAGATAAACCCTTAGCCAGACTAACCAAAGGGCTCAGAGACAATATCCAAATTAACAAAATTAGAAATGAAAACGGAG
This sequence comes from Rhynchomys soricoides, assembly GCA_019843965.1. Classification (NCBI taxonomy): domain Eukaryota; kingdom Metazoa; phylum Chordata; class Mammalia; order Rodentia; family Muridae; genus Rhynchomys; species Rhynchomys soricoides. The sequence goes on along the minus strand of JADRCH010000239.1, from coordinate 695,254 downwards.
ATATAACAACAGACTCTGAGGAAATTAAAAAAATCATCAGATCACACTACAAAAGACTATATGCAACAAAATTGGAAAATCTGGAGGAAATGGACAAGTTTCTAGACAGATACCAATTAACAAAGTTAAATCAGGATCAGATAAACCATCTAAACAGTCCCATAACCCCTAAAGAAAGAGAAGCAGTCATTAAAAGTCTCCCAACCAAAAGAAGCCATGGACCAGATGGGTTCAGTGCAGAATTCTATCAGACCTTCAAAGAAGACCTAATACCAATACTCTTTAAGCTATTCCATAAAATAGAAACGGAAGGAACACACCCAATTCATTCTATGAGGCCACAGTCACACTGATACCAAAGCCCCACAAAGACCTAACAAAGAAGGAAAACTTCAGGCCAATTTCCCTTATGAATATCGATGCAAAAATACTCAATAAAATTCTTACAGACCAAATCCAAGAACATATCAAAACAATCATTCACCATGATCAAGTAGGCTTCATCCCAGGGATGAAGGGGTGGTTCAATACCCAGAAATCCATCAATGTAATCCACTACATAAACAAACTCAAAGAAAAAAACCACATGATCATTTCGTTAGATGGTGAAAAAGCATTTGACAAAATTCAACATCCCTTCATGATAAAAGTCTTGGAAAGATCAGGAATTCAAGGAGCATACCTAAACTTAGTAAAAGCAATATATAGCAAGCCAGTGACCAACATCAAACTAAATGGAGAGAAGCTCAAAGCAATCCCACTAAAATCAGGGACTAGACAAGGCTGCCCTCTCTATCCCTACCTATTCAATATAGTACCTGAAGTTCTAGCTAGAGCAATCAGGCAACAAAAGGAAATCAAAGGGATACAAATTGGAAAGGAAGAAATCAAAATATCACTATTTGCAGATGATATGATGGTATACTTAAGTGACCCAAAAAACTCCACCAGAGATCTGCTACAGCTGATAAACAACTTCAGCAAAGTGGCTGGATACAAAATTAACTCAAGCAAATCAGTAGCCTTCCTATACTCGAAGGATAAACAGACTGAGAAAGAAATTAGGGAAATGACACCCTTCACAATTGTCACAAACAATATAAAATATCTTGGTGTGACTCTAACCAAACAAGTGAAAGATCTGTATGACAAGAACTTCAAGTCTCTGAAGAAAGAAATTGAAGAAGACCTCAGAGGATGGAAAGATCTCCCATGCTCATGGATTGGCAGGATTAACACAGTTAAAATGGCCATCCTGACAAAAGCAATATACAGATTCAATGCTATCCCCATCAAAATCCCAACTCAATTCTTCATAGACCTAGAAAGAGCAATTCTCAAATTCATATGGAATAACAAAAAACCCAGGATAGCAAAAACTATCCTCAACAATAAAAGGTCTTCTGGGGGAATCAGCCTCCCTGACCTCAAGCTGTACTACAGGGCAGTAGTGACAAAAACTGCATGGTATTGGTACAGTGACAAGCAGGTAGATCAATGGAATAGAATCAAAGACCCAGAAATGAACCCACACACATATGGTCACTTGATCTTCGACAAAGGAGCTAAAACCATACAATGGAAAAAACCAGCATCTTCAACAAATGGTGCTGGATCAAGTGGAGGTCTACATGTAGAAGATTGCAAATTGATCCATTCCTATCTCCCTGTACAAAGCTCAAGTCCAAGTGGATCAAGGACCTTCACATAAAACCAGATACACTGAATCTAATAGAAGAGAAAGTGGGGAAGAATCTTGAGCACTTGGGCACAGGGCAATTGCTCTTGAACAGAACACCAATGGCTTGTGCTCTAAGATCAAGAATTGACAGATGGGACCTCATAAAATTACAAAGCTTCTGTAAGGCAAAGGACACTGTGAATAGTGCAAAACGGCAACCTACAGATAGGGAAAAGATCTTTACCAATCCTACATCTGATAGAGGGCTAATATCCAAAGTATACAAAGAACTCAAGAAGCTAGATGCCAGAGATCCAAATAACCCTATCAAAAAATGGGGAAGTGAGCTAAACAGAGAATTCTCAACTGAGGAAACTCGAATGGCCAAGAAGCACCTAAAGAAATGTTCAGCATCCTTAGTCATCAGGGAAATGCAAATCAAAACAACCCTGAGATTTCACCTCAAACCAGTCAGAATGGCTAAGATCAAAAACTCAGGTGATTGCAGATGTTGGCGAGGATGTGGAGAAAGAGGAACACTCCTCCATTGCTGGTGGGAATGCAAGATGATACAACCTCTCTGGAAATCAGTTTGGCGGACCCTCAGAAAAATGAACATAATACTACCTGAGGACCCAGCTATTCCACTCCTGGGCATATACCCAGAAGATGCTCCAACATGTAATAAAGACACATGCTCCATTATGTTCATAGCAGCCATATTTATAATAGCCAGAAGCTGGAAACAACCCAGATGTCCCTCCACAGAGGAATGGATACAGAAAATGTGGTACATTTACACAATGGAATACTACTCTGCTATTAAAAACAATGACTTCACGAAATTCGTAGACAAATGGATGGATCTTGAAAATATCATCCTAAGCGAGGTAATGCAGTCACAAAAGAATGAACATGGTATGTACTCACTGTTAAGATGTTATTAGCCCAAAAGTCACTTCGCAGCAACAGTAGTTCTGAGTGTGACGTCCCAAATGAAGGGCTTGGAGAAAGGACTGAAAGAGCTGAGGAGTGTGCAGCCCCAGGGAGGTAGCAACAGTAGCAACTGGCCTGACCCCCCGATACTTCTGGAGACAGATCCACCAACTAAAGAATACGCATGGAGAGACCCATGGTGCTGGCCACAAATGCGGCAGAGGAGGGTCTTATTATCAGTCAGTGAGAGGAAAGGCCCTTGGGCCTGAGGGTGTTAGATCCCCCAGTGTAGGAGAATGACAAGGAGGAGGGACGAGAGTAGGTTGGTGGGTGGGAGGGTGGGTTGGAGAGTATCCCCATATTGGCAGGGGGAAGGTGGAGGGAATGGGGAGGTTCCAAAGGGGAGAGCTGAAACATTTGAAATGTAAATAAAATATGAAAAAAAAAAAGAATTATGGACACCTGATATTTTTTTATGAAGAAGCCAGAATATACACGGGAGGAAAAGCCATCTTCAATAAACTGTACTGAATGGTTGCACGCAGAAGAATGCAAATAGACCCACACTTACCACCCTTGAACAAAACTCAACTCCAAATGTACTGAAGACCTCTACATATAGCCAGATACACTAAACCGAATAGGAGTGAAAATGGGGAATTACCTTGAAATCGTTAGCACAGAGAAAGACTTTCTGAACAGAACATCAATGACACTAGCACTAAGAACAATTAATAATGGGATCTCATGAAACTGAAAAGCTTCTGCATGGCAAACTATACCCTTATTCAGTCAAGGCAGCAGGCTACAAAATCGAAAAAGATTTTTAATGAACTACACATCCTATATAGTGTGAATATCCCGTATATACAAAGAACTAAAAACATTGGAAAGCAATATATATATAATTTTTAAAAATGGGATACAGACCTAAACATGGAATTCTCAAAAGAGGATATACAAATGACTGAGAAGCACTTTAAAAAATATTCAACAACCTTAGTCATTGGGGAAATGAAAATCAACTACTTTTAGATTTCATCATATACCAATCCAAATAGCCAGGAGCAATAAATAGCAACTCATTCTAATGAGGATTTTGAGCAATGGGAATACTTGTCTATTCTGTTGGGAATGTAAACTTGTACTGACACTATGGAAATCAGTTTGGAGTTCCTCTAGGAAGCTGGAATGGATCTATTTGAAGATCCCACTCATGGGCATGTAACGAAAGAATTCTACATCCTACTACAAAGACAGTTACTCAATCTTGTTTGTTGCTGCTTTATTCATGATAACCAGAAATAGGACATGGATTAAATATCTATCAATGGATGGATAGATATAGAAAATGAGGTTCATTTATACAATTGAATATTACTCAGTTGTTAAAAATCTAGTTATGAAATTTGCAGGGAAATGGATGGATCTAGAAAAGATCATTGTGAATGAAGTAACCAGACCCAGAAAGACAATATGGTATATATTCACTTGTATGTGGATGTTAGCTGTTAAGTTTCTATAAACAGACTACACTTCTTATAACCAGGACTGGGAAAGGATAAGATCACCCTAGGTAGGAAAAATAGAATAGATGAATGGGTGCTCTAGAATGGGAGGATCAAACAGGTAGCAGGAGGGAATAGCAGGGTTAGAGGGAATACCGGGAGAGATGGCTAAAACTAAGAAATTTCTGAAGGTAAGTATGGAAACCTAATACAGTAGACACTTTCTAAATATGTACTTGTATGAATGTCATCTAACTGGAATTACTAAATAACAGGGCATACAGATGTCTCTTGTCACCAACTGAAGCCTCCAGTTCCAGAAATATGTAACACCAAAACACCCTGTTAGTCAAAGAAGGCCCTTGTCAACCCCAAACATCTCAGGCTAATGTCAAGGTTAATGGTTGCTCTCTACGAAGCGATGATTAGGTCTTATTGATGAAGACAATACCTCCACAATTCATTGAACTTAGAGAATGAGCTGGTGACAACCTAGAGCCTTCATTCATCCTGGCTAGTGTTCTTGGTACTAGGAGGTATTATACATACTACCAAAGGAGAAAGGTAAACATCAACCCAGATACAAACCCTTTGATCTACAATGGTGCCCTGTGTCTTAGATGGCGCTGGTGCAAGAGTAGCACAAAGCTGTGGGACTCAACAACTAATATCTGATTGGACTTAAAGTCCACTCCATGAGATGGAAGCCATCCCTGACACTGCTCAGGTGGCCAAGAACCTGAGACTAGACAGGCCAGGGGCCTAGAGAAAACCAAATGCTACTGTTCTGCTTAAGAAATATAGTAATGAAACTATATAACTATATAATAAAAAATATAGTAACTCCCAACTACATTCTGATATACTCATGGATAAGTCTCTTGCTCAGCCATCAGCAGAGAAGTTTCCTCCTGAAGTAGATGGAAATAAATACAGAAGCCTAAGGCTGAACAAGGTGCAGAGTGAGAGACCTTGGACTACTCTGTCATAAATGGGATTTTCCATGAATTTCCTCCCATCATGGCTCATGGAACCCTGTAGAAAAGGAGGCAGAAAGACTGTCTTAGTCAAAGGGTATGGAGGACAGGAAGGAAATAAGACCTTCTAAACACAGCACACCCAATGCACATATGAACTCACAGAGACTGAGTCAACATGCACACAGCCTGAATAGTCGAGCCTGATGAGGTCCCAGGGTTGAGAGTGGAAGTAAAGAAAAGCCTCTATCTCTAATCCAGAAGCTCTGTCCAATTGACAACCACTCACAAATAAAAATTAGCTTTAATCAATGGAATCCAATGGATATCCAAACCACTCGTAGGACAGACCTCATGCCCAGCTATAGATTATCAGCACAAAACAAGCTCAATGGTATTGTTGGGAGTTATTTTTGCCTCATAATGCTTTGTATGGGCAGTTTCCTTTTTCTTTCTTCTTATCCTATAGGTCTTCTGCTTATATATTATAGTTTCTGATTTCGTGTTTAGAGGATTTCTCTAAAAGAATGTTTAAAAAGAGAATTTTTCATTGGGTCATTTTCTTTTCTATTACAAGTAATATTCCTACTTCAGGTCCAAGCATGATATGCAGAAAAAGAGAATGTTAAATTCTGTTTTGTTAATGGCTCTAAATGCTCTTGTTTGTAATATTCACCTCCTCTTCCTGGGGGCTAGGATTATGGACATATGAAATCATATTCAGCTCTTTAACATTTGTTTGTTTTTAACTTGTGTTTGTGTGTGTGTGTGTGTGTGTGTGTGTGTGTGTGTGTATGCCACGTAAATGTAGGTGCCCATGAAGACCAAAAGATGGCATTAAATCCCCTAGAAGTTGAGGTCCAGGTGTTTATGAGCTGTCTGGTGTGGGTGCTGGGAACTGAATTCCGGTTCTCTTGAAAGAAAAAAAACAAACAAAACAAAACAAACAAACAAAAAAATGCATTCAAGTACTGAGCCATGCCTCCAGCAAGCATTGTATTTGCAAATCTTTGAGCTATAGCTGTCAACTTAGTTGTATCTCAAGACGTAACTTCTGTTCTGCTACTCTGCAAAAACAAACTGAAGGAAGAAGCTTTAAGGTTTTAGTGGTGTTTTGAAAAAGCAACTTAACCATTCTTTTGTGAATGACTGGAGATGACAGAGACTTTTATTAAGTGAAGGCATTGCGTATCATTGACTCCTGGGTTACAGGGATAGATTTTTCCTTTGAGGTTTAAAGCTACTTCAGCAGCTAAAACAGACCTGTGAGGGTACCTGAGAGCTAAAATTAGACAACCCTAACCATAATGATTTCCAGTTAGTAGCTGTGCCAGAGCCCACCTCTAGTTTCTTGTTAGTCAAACTGCTCCTGTCACAGCTTCTCCTCTGAGGGAAAGTTCTGCATTGAACTCAGAGAGTGTGGTCTTACCCTCCACAACTCCTTTAGTCCAGTGGCCTTAAACACATCACACATTTTTCTTGAATCTTTAGCATGGTTAAAAGAGACAGTCCATTATGGACAGAAAAGGAATGGCAAAGAGAATATGCAGCAGCTGGTTACAGTGTGTTCTCAGTCAGAAGAAACAATATGGAAATCTTGACACTCTGACAAACATTTCCTGATCTTACTATTTTCCAAGATCCATGTGGAAACAAACCAAACAAAAATGCATGTCCTTTGTCTAGCTAGATGTGTAAGTATATGTAGTTAATCTTTATATTTCATTTATACCCTGTTTTCCCACTTAATGAATTAGAACTTCTATATGTAAGTCCATAATACATTTGATCTCTCACATAGCAAGTGTTCATTAAATGGTTTGTAGTGCAGGAATATCTCATGGTGAAAAAATAATATAATGATTACTATCTAACAAAGAGTTGTTAGTAGCAAATGTAAACTTTTCTGTGAGGCAGCTCAGTTTTATGCTCAACAATGTTTTATCAAATTATTTGTTGGAAGTAAGCAGACTGTGCTACAACATTATTACATAGATCACAGTCTCAGTATCGATTTAAAATGAAGTTCATCATTCCAAGAAAAATTAGCCCATTTTCAGAATGAAACTAAGGAGATTAAAAAGAAAAGAAAAGAAGAAGAAGGAGAAGGAGAAGGAGAAGGAGAAGGAGAAGGAGAAGGAGAAGGAGAAGGAGAAGGAGAAGAAGAAGAAGCTAAGATCAGATACATACCAATAGCTTTATAACTACCAAACCAAGTTACCTCATACTTAGATTTTGGCTAAGCTTTTAAACTAAATATGTTTCTAGATATAGAGAGAAATACTGTTTTATCAAGTTCACTTGATTTTGTAATATAGTTATGTCCAAAAATCTTTTATCTAAGAAAGCTGCAAAGCCTGAATTTACAAGGTCAGGCTGCATTCAAAGTAAATGGAATCCAATGGGTCAGTGAACATGAGAGTGCTTTCAGGAAGGAAGATACCAAGGGGCCATAGTGACTGGTATCACAGCTATGTCATGACCATAAAACTCAGTGATATATACAATCGTGTTTCAGGAAGGAAGATACCAAGGGGCCATAGTGACTGGTATTCACAGCTAAGTCATGACCATAAAACTGAGCAATATATACAACCGTGTTACACTTTTTCCTGATATTAAAATTAACACATTAGAGGCTGTAAAAGTGGTTCAGAGATCATGAACATTTACTACTCTTGCAGAGGACCAGGTTCAATCCCCACCACCCACATGGCTGCTTACAATCTTCAGAAATTCCAGTTTTAAGGAATCTAATGCCCTCTTCTGACCCCTGAAGGCACTACATGCATTTGCTGATGCAGGCAAAACACTCTTACACATAAAATAAAAACATATCAAATATATTTTAAAGTAACACATCAGCTTCAAAAACATTAGATGTACAAAAGTGTGAGAAATATCAGACATAATTACTATCTGGATATTATTGAATGTTCTCTGGCTGTATTTTCCTTGCATTGTGTCCAAAATTCATGCAGTTTGCTTACCTGATAGTACAATGGAAGCTTTTGTGACAAACCCATAATTAAACACAATCTCAGTGGTTACATATTATTTCATCTCACTCCTCATTTGTAACATTGATATGGTTTTCCCTTTTTACTGTCTTAAATTATTAACATATTAAATGATCCTAGGATGTTGGGTGGCTGGTTTTCTTAGTTTAGGGAGATAGAACAAATCTTTCACAATTTTGACTTAGGATTTGTCCACACATGTAAACTTTGTTGTAATAATTATTTAATTTCAATCAGAGGTTTCTACACCACCTCTGGTTTTTCAGTTCCCACATAAAAGACACACAACCTTTATATTTATACTAAGCCTTTAAAGCACCAAAACCCCACCTGCCTCTCTTCCGCCCAGCTGTCGACATCTTTATTCAGTCAATAGAGCATGGTCACATCGCATTACTTTGTTTATAGGCAGATTCTTTCATCCCTAGCCTTGGGGGCCAATGTTTGGCATACATAGCAAAAGATGAAACATTAACAAACTTAAATGATATGAATATTTTAGGGTAGCTGTATGTGTTGCCAAATATGATATACAAGCTTGTGAATCTCCTATCCATGTATGGACTATTCTTTGAGAGCTTAATGATTCCTGGTGTTTTGATTTGCTATAGATCTAGTATTTTAGATTTTTATCTTTTAATACACAACCTGGTACCACTAAAATCTACAATAATTTTAATAGACATGTCAATATTCTATAAAAGGAAGGAAATGTCTGTTTTCTTATTCTTGAAAAACATTGAGGGTTTTTTAACTTGATTTTCTTAATTGCAAGACTCTTTCAATGGGCAAGAGATAAATGTTGAGCTTAAATACTTAATTACATTAATTTTAATTGTTTCACTCAAATGAAACTTTCCTACCTCTTAAATCAAAGCTTATCCATTCCAAATCAATGGTGGCCTCTGGAAGACACAAAACTACAAACCTGTCTCTACAGTTGAAGAAAAATACATCTTCTGACAACCTTATTTTGCATTTAACCATCTGAGATTTAAAAAGAAGACCATGAGAAAAAATAGGTATAACGATGCAAGGCTAATGAAATAAGACAAAAGAACACTCAGAGACATACGTTGGATAATGTTCTCAAGATATATTTTCAATGTTGTTCTAACAAGTTGAGACAATGGAAACCACTTTGGGGGATGATCATGGTTCTCAGAACTTTAGAACAGATCCAATTCCTGAAATATAAAAAATCCTTATGAACTCTAGTAACCTAATTAGAACATATGATAAGGAATAAAATGCTCAGAATGAAACTCCAAATCCTAGACTTTGGAGCTGAAATAAAGTGCAGATATCAGAACGGGGTTGCAGGTAAAATTACAAATTATTATTAAGTAGTCATGGAGACATAGAAAGGAAATGCCTAAAGACATAAGAAGTGGAGACCCTATTCTGTGACTTTAGGCAGAATAACAAGATAAGTTATATGTGATCTTCAACAACTCTTTTCATTCACATCCTGGAAAGATTTTTGTCAGGAAATTATCATCAATGCCAACACATCAAGGGCAGAACTACAGAGCTAGAATGGGTATTCTTAGGGCTATTTATGTCTTGTTCTACAATGTACAGGAAGTTGTCTGATATTTCCTTCTTATAATTCAATTCACTAGATATATATGAGAAACATATTCTGAGATAAGCATATTTTTAATACCAAGATAAAAGGCTGGATAATATATAACTTCTTCCCTTAAATCATTTATATCACTATTTTAGGGCTGAAATAAAACCTGTATTATGGCCAATTAGATACTTCCATTTATCTTTCAGAAAATATCCAATTTTCCTTTATGCATAATAACAGTTAATGTAAGGTTCTTTTCTATAAGAATTGCCTTAGTATCCCCCAAGAAACCCCTGAAGTGCTTATTCCTGATGTTTTTATTTAGTAGAAAGGAAAACACAATCTTACAGAGTCACACACCACAAAAAGAGCCAAGATTCTAGGCGAAATATTGTTGTAAAGGAAACTGTAGAAATCACCTTCTGACCCTGAAATTATTCATGTTGAAGTCATCTTAATAAAAAATTAAATTAAATAGCCTTGATTGGGTAGACTCATAAAAACTTCATCTCTCTAAATACTCCATCTCTCTAAAATACTTAACTCATGTCCATGTTGTGTCTCCCCAGTGACCCATTATCTGCTGAAGAATTTTCTCCTGTGGCCATCTCTCTCTTTCCTAAATAAATAGATCTCCCTTTTCCTGTGATCACATTTCTTGGTCCTCTTCACTCACAAACCCGACTTCTTCCTCAGCGATGATTCATATTCCATGATTCCCCAACCCCGCCACTCCATGGCTTTTATTCCAAGCCCTCTACAATGCATCTGTCCTTCTTAAAGGCCAGAGGATACTTTGATGTTCTCATTTTGTTTCCTCTCAAGTGCTTCCAACCAAGTTGGTTATGACTTTCATGACTTGCCATCTGCAGTGTTCTCCCTAAGTCATGATATTGAAATGACTTCTGTCTCATTTGATTGCCTTATCACTAAATACTAAAGGACTAATTTTCTGATCCTGAATCCTCTACTTTTATGAGTGGATGTCAAGGTAACATCCTCAACAGTGGTAGCTCTGTCTGAACACTAGATATATGAAGACATTCTGTGCCTGAAATTGCTACTAGGCTATTGATTGCACCAGTTTGTTCCCCCAAAGTGTTCTTCTCTTCTTGGTTTTCTTATTTTGGAAAATTATACCATAATTTTACACAATTGCTATATAAAAACCCTAGGAGCTGGTCTTGACTCTTGATAATTCCCACTTCTCCACACTTATCTTAGTTTACAAGGTCCTCTATTGAGCCTCCAAACAAAGCAGAACTTTCCCATTTGTCTCCATCCTCAATCGGACCACCCTTGTCTAAAATATTATGTATTCAGTACAGCATTTTTTGAGATACACTCTCATTATAAAACCTATATAGCTCTGCACAATTTGATGCCCCATATGTAGACCAGTCTGGCCCCAAACTCAAAGATCTACCTGCTTCTGCTTCCTGAGTGTGGAATTAAAGAAAGGCAAATACTATCAAGATTCTTATTGTGTCTTGGTGGTTTATCTTTCTGCTCTAGTAAGCTCTCTCCCCTCCAAACATTCAGAAATTTGTTCAACATTGTTTATTAAAATATACCATATATAATCTAAGATTTTCTGAAGCTTCTGGGTTAACAAAAGTAAGCAAGAAAAATCCTAATGACAGAGAAATAACAAATTGTGATATAAATAAAGTAATTGGATCTACAAAATCTTTTACAGTAAAATCTGGGTCTTGTTTTGATTTAGGGATGGTCCCTCTTTGTCCTGCCCAAACATGAAGTTCTCACTCATCACTATACCCAAGATAGCTCTACACACTTACTTAAGACACTAAAGGTTCCTGTCTCAAAGTCTCTACACTAACTGTTATCTCCACCTAGCACTCTCAGTTTTATTTTTATAAATCTTCATTTCTTTCAGAACACAAGGACTGCCTTTCCTCGGAGTCCCACCACTCATGTCAAGACTTCCTGTTTCTCACTTACATATAGAATCTCAGGATTGTGTTAAATACACATTTTGCTACTGAAATCTTTCCCCTCTAGAAAGTATGTTACATAAAGATTTACTGGGTTTTTCCCCCCCAACTTGGATTGTGTCTGGCACAAATAAAGTACTATCTAAACAACTGTTCATTGGTTGAATAAACATAAATTTTAATCCTAGCTGTTTTCATTCATGGAAATTATTGACAACTGTCTGCCAGACTCAGGCACAATTCTTGGTATCTGGATGGCCTACAGAATTCAGGCTAACCTCCAATCTTGTTCAAAATTAGTGAAGTACAAAATCCTAATAATGAAAAGACTTTCATAAAATGGTTTTTATGATCCAGTGATTCTAGAAGCTAAATGATGTTGAACAGTGTGTTCAAAGCACACAGCAAGAGCACAGTAAAACCACTTATCAGAGCAAAAGACTTCTCACTCCAAGTACATTGCCTCTTAAAGGATGGGAACACTGTAATAAGAACATGAAGAACAAAGTGTCTCAGGCTTGAGAATGTCACTGTAAATTTATGTAATGCCAACATAGAACAACAAATGATGTCAATGTTGATGATAACATAAGATTAACACATATTTTAAGGAAAATCAACAGAGAACAAATGTAGGGAATACAAAACAAGCCCAATTCTCTTGGGGTCCCAGGTAGGCCCAAGAATCAAAGACAGGATAAAAGCATACAAATTTATTTAACACTTTATAAATGGTGTGAGATGCATCATAAGGAAATCAGGTCTCTAAGAGGTTGTTTGATTCAGTCACTTATATACTAGACACAGAATACTGGTGTCAAGTGTGAAAATGAAAAGGCTGAGGTAGGAACAGGTAATGGGGAAGAGAAATAACAAGTAAGGTAAATATAGATGTCACAAGTTATGTTTATACAAATGTCCCAGGATTCAGCTTTCCATCACTGTTGCTAAGAATGCTGCTTTCAAACCTAGTATAGTTTGTTGCCAGGTGTCAGACGCAAGGAAATTACAGGTTCAAAGCAGGCCAGAGATATTTATCAAGACCCTGTCTCAAAAATTTTTTAGCTGTTTTCCTTTTGGTTAAGAAAAGATACCTTTCACATTAAAATTTCATCTCCAGTCTCCATCTCTTGCTTTTATGAAAGAGGTTGAAGGTCAGAATGATATTGAGACTGCTTTAATTCAAAAACAGTACATCGAAACAGCATGCTGTAGGGTGTCTCGTTAACTTCTTCATACCATGCATCTGTAAGGTTTTTCTGTGAGTTTCTGGACAGCTGTAATTAATGAATGCCAAAACTAAATTGGGTTTTAATGAGACTAGATAAATTGGTGGAAGAAAGAAAGAAAGAAAAAAAGAAAGAAAGAGAGGAAGGAAGAAAGATATTGAGAAAAGAAAGATTTGAAAAAGTACATTCAAAACTGCCTACCAAATCTTTTTTCTCTCATCAAACCCTGGGCAACAAATGTATAGTGATTTAAAAGTATAAATTCCAATTAGAGGAAAATAATTCAGGGACACAGAGTAGTACATTCAAAGGAACGTCTCTAGCCAAAGGAGCCAAGAATAGAAGCTTCACTCAGGACCCTTACAGAACAATACACAAATGGGATCCTAAAATGTATACAGGGAGGATATTTAAAGTACTTAGCGAGCAAGTGGTAAGAATTCTATTTTGAAAGTGAAAGCAAGACACGTTGCAAAACAAGTATTTAAAAAATTAAATTAACACCTAAAGTGAATGAAAATTTTTCCCCATGAAGAGACTGAAAAAATTCAGAGACAAGATTAGCACATGCAGAAACATACAAGGAAACAGCCAGCTCCTGCTGCTGCCACCCTCTAATCCTTCAGGAAAGAACTGATGAAAAAACTAATCCCCATATGGTGGGACAGGGCATTATCTTCATTGCTTTACTTGTAAATATAAACAACCAACATTGCCAGACTTTTGAGGAAAAGTGCCAATAATGAAGAAGAAAATAAGAATAAGAAAATTGACATAAGGCCCCAGGAAGTGGGGAGGTCTGGTAGGCTGGGGGTGGGTGGGTAGGGACATCCTCTTGGAGATGGGGGTGGAAGGGAGGAGGTATGGGATGTGGAACAGTCAGAGGGTGGAGCGGGAGGGAGATAAAGTCTGGACTGTAAAAAAAGAATAAAGAATAAATAAATGAATGAATGAATGAATGAATGAAAAAAATTACTCCTGAGATGTAGGGAAGAGAGATCATTTAAGGAACAGTGATTGAATAATATCAAGAAATAAGTTCTAACTAATATCATCAACTAGATAAAGGAAGCATAGATATAAATAAATAACAGAAAAATGCTTACCACTCCTTGATAATCATTCAAATTATAAATTTATGAATAAGACAATAGTAACATTGAAAAAAATTCTAAATAAAATAATAAGAAAATGTTGTGAGATAATTTCTTTAAGGGACACACAGATTTTTTATTTACTTATTATTCTTTCAAGCAATATATACCAACAGCAGTATCCCCTCCCTCCACTCCTTCCAACCCTACCAGCACCACCTCCCCTCTCCCCAGATTCAGTGCTCCTCCATTTCCCTTCAGAAAAGAGCAAGCCTCCCAATCTATATGGGGAAAGGGTCCCAAGAGTAGGCAAGAGTCACAAATACCCCCACTCCCACTGTTAGGAATCCCAGCAAAACTTCAAACAAAACAATCACAAAATATATGTAGAGGACATAGCATAGGCCCATGCAGGCTCCTTGATTGTCACTTCGGTCTCTGTGAGCTCCTGTGAAACCTGCTTAGTTGATTCTATGGGTTATGTTCTCCTGGTGTTGTTGACCCTCTGGCTCCTACAATCCTTCCTCTTCCTGTTCTGTGGGGTTCTCTGAACTCTGCCTAACATATGACTGAACACAGACTCTTAAAGTGCCATAGAAAGTCTTTACAGTTAGCCAGAAGCTTCACAAAGAACTTGCCCAAATCATGCAGCACTGAGCCTTACAGTCCTTGGCTTTTTAAGAACAAAAACTACATCTTGGGTGGACATACTTCAGTTATCAGGAACAGTTAGCAAGAAACAGAACCATAGAAGCCAAAAGACAAGGTAAGTGCACATAGAAACATTCCCAGCTGCATCCTGGGACCATTGACTTAGCCTTTATTTCTGGCGGACTACGTTCCTGTTTTAGCAAGTGGTGTTTCCTACAGGTATGAGTCCCACAACCGGAACAGGTTTCAATCAGGGCTTCAGTTGTACTTAGGTCTGGGAGTCTACTAAGCTCCTACAATGTTTAGGGGCTTGTTACAAAAAGGAGATAAGATCCTTTTCAATGAGAAACATAACGAATGGGTTAAGGAGGTCTATTACCAATTAACAATGCATATACATATTATATATCATTACATGTAGTAATAACATAATATTAACAATTAACAATACAAACAGATAACATGTACATATATGTATTTCATCAGATATACATATATGTGTATTGTGTATACATGATTAATTAGATAGGTAGATAGATGTTGATATCATTATAGATATAGATATATACAGGAGAGGAAGTTATTACAGAAAACCTCAGACCTATCAAGGGTAGGGGATAGAACTGAATTTGTTACGGCTATTACAACCCAGACGTTAACCCTAACAACCCTATAACATTTAAAATAGTGATTGTTAAAGAGATTACTCTACTTTTTTGTGTTCTAAGAAATGCTATACTGCAAAAAGAAACATTCTCCCCCAAATGACTTAGATAGCACTGACAAATGCCCCCACTTCTGCCCAGAGACAAAGCCAGACATAAGGCCTCTGAATTCCTTCTTTGTCTGGCACAGGTGAAGTTCTGCAGACCTCTGGTTGTTGATCCACCCTGGCCTGAGGCAGTACAGAACCCCTTAGCAATGGCCTTTCCAGAGGATCCTCATTTTGATGTGAGCATTCTGATCTACTGACTTCAAACAGTCATACCAGGATCCTATTTTGCTCTTGGTTATGTATAGCCTTGTACATTCCTCTTGCTAAACAGAGGCTCCTTTCAGACCAGCCTCTGAAACCCTGTGGTCAAGCATCCTCCCTTCGGCCATGGTCCTCCTGCCCCAACTGCAAAAGTTTCCTTCTCTGCTTATAATAAAGTCACATTTTACTTAAATCCATCTCTTTAACACTTTGATACTGAAGCTAGAGACATGACTCAATTGGTGAAGTGTTTGCCATGCAATCTGAAGAATAAGTTTGATTTCCAGAACCCACAAAGAAAAAAATCCAGTTGCAGTAGTGCATACTTGTAATGCCAACCCAAAGATAAGAGAGAGGCATACCACTTGGGCTCAATGAACAACCAGCTTAGCCTACTATGTGAGGTCAATACTATGGTCTCAAAACAAAAACAGAACTCAAGACAGAAAGCAAAACAAAGCAACAGTAACAACAAAAACCCAGTATAAATGGCTTCTATAGAACAACCTCAGAGTTTGACTTCTGGCCTACAGAGATACACACACACACACACACACACACACACACATGCATGTACATATGTACCCACACATTCATACATACCCATATGAACATGTATTCATATGAGCCATCATTACACACAACACAACTTAAGTCTCTAAAAAGAACTGGAGAAAAGCTTAGACAGAAAAGAAAAATTAAATACAGGACTCCTCAGAAGCATCTTATCTGTACCCAGAATGACAGTGGAAAAAGAAGGAAGCCTACAAGTCATTGAGATTTCAAATTGATTTCTGGAAAGGCACACGAGTGTCCAGAGAGAATATCTTTAATTCCTTGATATAATGTAGGACTACAGGTAATTGTTGAACTGAGAATGGTAAAAGGTGGACAGAGCTATGGTCACAGGAGGCTAAGGCTGCACAGGCCAGCAGTGTGCAAGAGAGTGGCAACAGGCAGCTCTGGGAGGCATGGGCTGAATGTTAGAGCAACACTCTCAAAAAGGCCCAAATCCGACTGTCAGCCTTCGTCACCAAAATAACTGTCAATCTCCTTCCAGGCCTGGACTAAAGCAAGCCTTAATGAGGCCCTCATGCCTGTGGAGTCAGAAGATGCATCTTTGGATGACAAAAATCACCTTTTAGGCTATAATTCTTCTGATCTCGCTTCTCAGCTAAACCAGTGATGCCTTAGGCACAGATAATTTAGCTTTCGTGCTGATCCTGAAATATTGTTAGGGCAACTCGTCAGGAGAGTTTCTGATCTCTTGCCCTAAGGCAGGAATTCAAGAAAGAGCAAAAAGCAAAAGTTCATCCTTGAATCCCTTCTTTTGCAACAAGGTAAGCTCAGGATTTTGAGTATGGTATCATCCCCAGCAATGAGAACTTTTGGTTTCAAAGCTAGTGAATTACCCTACAGCATCCATTACTAAGTAGACAGACATCATGCAGAAGTATGATGTCTTGATTCTCCTATGATAGCTAATATTAACAAAAAAAAAAATCCCATGGTTCTATGTCTATTACATCATTTTATGTCCCTCAAGTTTATTATAAATGATATGTGAAAAAATACACATCTGTTCATTGTAGGTTATATATATTTTAAAAACCCTCTAAGTAACCAATTTGGGACCAGGTTAAAAAATGTAGGCTAACCATAAATTACAGCAAATAAGTATATATTGATGTTGAAAAATAGCTATGGTTTGTAAAAAAAATTAAACAGCAAACTACAGGATAAGATGAGGTGCACACAGTAAGCTACATCTCAAAAGGGAGGATAAAGAAGCATTAACCAGTTTCCTCTGGGAAATGGAATTATAGGGAAGAGAAAGTTAAGAACAAGGCTTCAACTTTTATGTTTTATGTACTTCTGTATTCCTTTTCTTTGCAATACATCTATGCTGCTTACACATTCAAAACTACCTGTTTCGATTTAATGAAAATGGATATGGAGCTGGGAGCATATGCATTTTGAAAATATGGACAGTTTATTTGCAATACAGGGATCCTTTCACAGAGCATATGAACACAGAAACACTGCTCTACAATTCTCCGTGTAGCAACACAGCTAATACATGGAGACACTTAAAAATGTCAGGACATGAGCAGTACTGGAAATACAACATCCTCTCTAGACCACACCTCAGCCTATAAAAGCAGGCTGCCTGTAGCAGGCATGACTGGGAGAAAAACACATCATATCAATCTGTGAAAGATGTGGTGTGTTCTGGGAGGTTCTTACATTATTTTTTTACTTCTTGGCTTATACTCATGCTTATTTATTCCCTTGAATTTTTTTTTTACACAAAACACAGTTTCAATGGTAAAATTATGAGGAATTTCAAGAGGGCAACAAATAAGAGTGTTTATACCCAAGCAGAATCTCTTCAAACATCCTGTCTTCCAAGAATGCACTTGCATTCCATTAAAGGTAGCCTTGAGTTTTACGTTGAGAAGGGACATAAGACTGCTCACTGTCTCAAGGCAGCATCCATCTGAAATTGGGAGTTCTTCCTCAAAGCTGATGCAATGCCTAACAAAAACAGGCTGACCTCTTCTGGGCATAAATAATGCATCATGAACCCGGCAGCCAGCAGTTCAAAAGTGACTGTCTATATACTTAATTAGCTGCTTGGCAGTGCATTTTAGTTTATTTTTCAAGAAATTGCTTTATTAATGATGAGCCAACATGTCACAAGATCATGTTTACTTTAAAACACACTTGTTGAGGTTCTTTTCCTCAGGAAACTTGATGATATCCATATAATCTGGAGCCCAGGTCAGTGTGCTCCACCTGCATTGGGAGGCACTGCAACTCAAAACCAACATCCATTTCAAAAGTTAGCTTTTTTTAGGAAAAACAGATTCGATGTCAACAGTTCGCCATGTACCTCTTAACTCTATCAAGCATAACTTCTCATTATGATACAAAGATTCTTTTAAATTAATTCCACTTTTTGATTAAAA
Source organism: Rhynchomys soricoides (assembly GCA_019843965.1). NCBI lineage: Eukaryota > Metazoa > Chordata > Mammalia > Rodentia > Muridae > Rhynchomys > Rhynchomys soricoides. The sequence continues at coordinate 676,673 of JADRCH010000239.1, read as the reverse complement.
CCTATGAAATATGAAATGATAGCTGCTAATGTGCTGGCTCCATTCACTGTAAAATATGAAAATGTTAAAATGATGTCAGTTACATATTAATGCCATTGTTTGTTACAAATAGAACATTGATCTATTGTAATAATGACTTAATTTCATCAAAACTGTGAGATAAAATGAAGTTTTGAAATTCACTTGTTCAATGATAAAACATTTGACTACATTCAAATTTAGCTATGTGATAGTTAAATATGATAAAATCCAACCATTTGTAATATATTAATAATGAATTCTGACAGATATGAACTCATACGTAAGCATCATCTTAATGAATGCATAGAATGTTTTAGCCATTATTTGGTACACGACCTCAGGATGTACCCAATCAGCAACCTGCTATCATTACACGTAAATCTTCCAGTTTCTATAGTGTGATATAAAGGAATCATTAGTTTTCTATATCTGGATTATTTTACTCAGTATGACATTGATTCATATTGTAGCATTATCATTACTTTGTCTTTTGTTAAAGAATATATTAATTTATTTAACCATGTACCAGTTAATAATTGCATGTCTTTAGATTGAGGTTGTGATATTCAAACCTCACCTGATTATAAACCTGATTATATGTTTAAATACATATGAATAGGATTTCTTCACCAATTAAGTATGTTTCACTTGACAAGACTCTGTTAATGTATTTTCTGAAATAGCTGTACATATTTGAACTTCTACATGTCTTTGATGAGATGTAGATTGATGAGATTTCCTAGCATTCTTCATCTTTGTAACAAGGACCAATAAATTCTAATGTTTCAGAAAGTGTTTAGTTTACATTCTTTATTTTTTGTATTCATATTTGACATTCTTATATTTACTTTGTAAAGTATATAATCAATTCTTTTGCTGTTTCTGTTGAGGAGTTAGTACTTAGATTTATTTTTAAGATCAAGGTTGTAATATCTAAATGCAAAAGTTAAAACTGGTGCTTTCACAAAAATAAAAAAGTCTCCATGATGTTTGGAACAACAAACATTTCTTAGTCTTGATAAAATATATGATAATAAGCAAATAATAATAAGTTGTATTTCACTAGAATAAAAATGTTTGCATTATTTTAGACACATCATTAAGAAAATATATGTGTGTGTGTACAAGTATAGACTTGAAAAATATTGGCAATGCAGTTATATGGCTAAGAACTTGTATCCAGAATGAATATTCATGAACAATGGAGTTTTAGAAAACTAGTATTTTATTCATCTATAATGGTCCAGGAAAAAATATGCTCATGTTCAATATTCTAATATCTTTGTTTAAGATCCGTGCATCTTTTTATTATACACGTTGGTATAATTTGGTGGGGTTTTTGTTGTTGTTGTTGTTGTTTAGTTTGGTTTGGTTTTAATGTATTCTCTGGTTTTTATCTATAAATTTAACCTGATCCTGGAAAACAGAGCACAGCTTTATTTTAATTGAAAACTCATCCTCCACTTTCAAAAGAACAAAAAGAAAACAATTTTCTTCATACAGACAGAAATGTTTGAAAAACCCATCTTAAAATAAAGCTACTAGCATGCTTTAAAGCCCTGCATTAAAATGGGTAATAAACAATGAAAGTCACTAAAGGAAATCTCGATAATAGCTCCTGGTCTAACTTAAAATCTGGCCCAAACAGAAGCCTGTTTTCAACGGCGAGATGCTAGCAGTTGAGAAGGCTGGTTTAAGCACAGCTGATGTACTCAGCCCTGGGAAAGAAATATGACTATAGTCTGCCTTCTACCGCCTGAACAGCACTGATTGCACTTGATGGGAAGACACATCTGTTCCTCTCCTGGAACAGATCGCAGATCTGCTAAGAGGATACTCTAGGACTTCACCGGGCTCCTGAGGCAGGACTGTTAAGCACAGACCAAAATGCCAGGCTGTTCTCTTGATGCCTTCCATGTGAATCCGCGTCATTTCCCAAGTGTAGAAATTGAGACTTTGCTGAATGCCAACTGCATCAAATATTCAAAGTTACATCTTACTAAAGATAAATGAACACTTTGCCCTAAAATATCAGGCTTTTCTCAAAGCATGCCTTCCCTATGCTAAGACTTGCTTATCTGTTTACCTAAAAAAAAAAAGGAAAAGGCTCAAGAGTTCAGAACTCTATTCAACTTTTGAAATGTACTATGTAAAAATGTACCACCCAACAAAGCATGATACTGTTTAAATGTAAACTAAAGTTAGTTAAATTAAAATTGAGCAGCTCCCCAATCATACAAGAGATACTTAGCACACCATAGCACTGTGACCCTGAGTGACTACCATATCACTCAGCGTAAGCATACCTCAAGCACCACCATTACAGAATCCTGGAGGACAATTCTATTAATGACCCAGCTTCAGCTATGAACACAGGACATGGACAAAAACTGGGAACATCCTCAAATGCACTTTAAGAAGCTATTTGACCCAGAATCAAAAAAGTATTCTATAGATTTGTTTAATCTTTCAAACATCATGAAACAACAGATAGATTTTTTTCAAGGCACAAAATAAAGGGTATTTTACAAATAGTAACTGACCCTGGAAATGACTACCAAAGGGAAACACTGAGAAATGGCAGGAATGGGGACCAGTGCCAGCTATGAAGCACCAGGGACTTCTATAACCCAAGGATGCTAGAACTTTGCTCTCTGTCTTTTGTTCTGAAATCAATTGTTATGTTCAAGGTGGATGCTTACTTTTCAAATTTCTGTTACAAGAAATAGCAAATATGAACAAAGTTCTTTTAGAATTAGATATCATAAAAATTAAACTATTTTCTTACTGTTAATGAAAACAACTTGATTTCCTTTATGAAATGATCTGTTTATGGAAACTTAAAGCTTTACTGATGACTTTTAAGCATCAGAAAGTCCTGTCTACTTTTACTACAGTTGATTAATCTGCTCTATTCCTCAGCAGTGCCATGCATTCTTTGCTACCTGCTCCAATGCTCTGGATTCTCAAATAAATGACACACACAGAGACTTATGTTTAATATGCCTTAAATAGCTCAATGGCTTGGCACTTCCAAACCTCCCCGTGGCTACTATACTCTCCCCCACTGATATTTCTGAATTATTACTAAAATCTATATTCCATCTTGGCCACCCAGGACCGAGGCCTGCAGTCTGCCTTTCTGTCTCTCTGTCCTACACTTTTCAGGCATGGACCTTCTCCTTCCCAGGCACGGTGCCTTCTCCTCCTCCTGCATTTCTTGCCCAGGAATCCTAAAAGTCCTGCCTCTGTTTCCCTGCACAGCCATTGGACAATGGCAACTTTATTTACATATCAAAGTCAACTGGGGGCACAGACCCTCAGCATTCTACATGCAGATGTGCAATGTAATTTCAGGAACCCAAACAACATAATACAAGCAATAAACCAAGTCCACAACAGTCTAGTATCACATGACTTGTCTTTATCTGACCTCAGCATCTCCTACAGCCACTCAAGGGCATTTCTGGAAAAGAATGAGAGTAGAAATTTATCTTCCTTTACTCATTCACTCGACAATGTCCCCACTACACCTTGCTGTATTTAAATCCAGTCAGGCTAACAAGGGAGTCAAGGATGACTGTGAGATAGGACAGTAAAATTAGTTCTTTGAAACATGATCTCACTCTGTATTTAAAAAACTGAACACACTAGATTTCAAAGCTGGCCTTTTTCTTGTTGCTAACAGGAATGTATATGTTCTTGACATGAAAAACTCCACCAGAGATCTGCTACAGCTGATAAACAACTTCAAGAAAGTGGCCAGATACAAAATTAACTCAAGCAAATCAGTAGCCTTCCTATACTTGAAGGATAAACAGGCTGAGAAAGAAATTAGGGAAATAACACCCTTCACAATTGTCACAAACAATATAAAATATCTTGGTGTGACTCTAACCAAACAAGTGGAAGATCTGTATGACAAGAACTTCAAGTCTTTGAAGATAGAAATTGAAGAAGATCTCAGAAGATGGAGAGATCTCCCATGCTCATGGATTGGCAGGATTAATATAGTTAAAATGGCCATACTGTTGAAAGCAATCTACAGATTCAATGCAATCCCCATCAAAATTCCAAATCAATTTTTCATAGACTTAGAAAGATCAATTCTCAAATTCATATGGAATAACAAAAAAAAAAAAAAAAAAAAAAAAAAAAAAAAAAAAAAAAAAAAAAAACAGGATAGCAAAAACTATTCCGTACAATAAAAGGACTTCTGGGGGAATCAGCATCCCTGACCTCAAGCTGTACTACAGAGCAATAGTGATTAAAAACTGCATGGTATTGGTACAGTGACAGGCAGGTAGATCAGTGGAATAGGATTGAAGACCCAGAAATGAACCCACACACTTACGGTCACTTGATCTTTGACAAAGGATCTAAAACCACCCAGTGGAAGAAAGACAGCATTTTCAACAAATGGTGCTGGTTCAACTGGTGGGCTACATGTAGAAGAATACGAATTGATCCATTCCATCTCCCTGTACAAAGCTCAAGTTCAAGTGGACCTCCACATAAAACCAGATACATTGAATCTAATAAAAGTGAAAGTGGGGAAAAGTCTCAAATACTTGGGCACAGGGGAAATGTTCCTGAACAGAACACCAATGGCTTATGCTCTAAGATCAAGAATTGACAAATGAGACCTCATGAAATTACAAAGCTTCTATAAGGCAAAGGACACTGTAAATAGAACAAAATGGCAACCAACAGATTGGGAAAAGATCTTTACCAATCTTATGTCTGATAGAGGCCTAATATTCAATATATACAAAGAACTCAAGAAGTTAGACTCCAGAGATCCACATAACCCTATCAAAAAATGGGGAACAGAGCTGAACAGAGAGTTCTAAACTGAGGAAACTTGTAGGGTTGAAAAGCACCTAAAGAAATATTCAACATCTTTAGTCATCAGGGAAATGCAAAACAAAAGAACCCTGAGATTCAACCTCACACCAGTCAGAATGGCTAAGATCAAAAACTCAGGTGGCAGCAGATGTTGGCGAAGATGTGGAGAAAGAGGAACACTGCTCCATTGCTGGTAGGAATGCAAGCTGATACAACCTCTCTGGAAATCAGTTTGGTGGACCCTCAGAAAAATGAACATAATACTACCTGAGGACCCAGCTATTCCACTCCTGGGCATATACCCAGAAGATGCTCCAACATGTAATAAAGACACATGCTCCACTATGTTCATAGCAGTCACATTTATAATAGCCAGAAACTGAAAACAACACAGATGTCCCTCAACAGAGGAATGGATACAGAAAATGTGGTACATTTACACAGTGAAATACTACTCAGCTATTTAAAACAATGACTTCATGAAATTTGCAGGCAAATGGATGGAACTTGAAAATATCATCCTGAGCGAGGTAATGCAGTCACAAAAGAATGAACATGGTATGTACTCACTGATAAGTGGTTATTAACCCAAAAGTTTGGAATACCCAAGAGTTACTTCATAGCAACCATTGGACTGAGCATGAGGTCCCAGAGGGAGGAGTTGGAGAAGGGACTGAAGGAGCTGAAGGAGTTTGCAGCCCCATGGAGGGAGGAACAGTGTCCACTGGCCTGACCTCCCGATGCTCCCAGAGACTGGATCACAAACAAAAAAATACACATGGAGGGACCCATGGTGCTGGCCACATATGTGACAGAGGTGGGTCTTGTTAGCCATCAGGGGGAGGAGAGGCCCTTGGGCCTGAGGGTGTTAGATGTCCCAGTATAAGAGAATGCCAAGAAGGGAAGATGAGATTGGGTGGGTGGGAAGGGGAGGAGGAGGGGATAGGGAATTTCCAAAGGGGAGATCTTGAAAGGGCGAAACATTTGAAATGTAAATAAAATATCAAACAAAAAAACTTAAAATGTCCTTGACCCACTGTTCCTAATTCTGACAAAGTGTCCTTCAGCGAGCCACAGTCACTGCTACTATTTTTTTAAAAAAAGCCAATTGCTTCGATACTTAAAGCAAGAGATTTAATATCAGACTAAAATGAGTAGTGTCCTTCCTGTACCAGAGACTACACAGTCATCTCATTGCTTACATGTCTGACTTCTCACCTGATAGATGGAGAATACTGAGAAATGGTTGTGCCTTCTGGGATTATTAAATTGTGTAAGTATGAGAAATGTAACAGTCTGTGCATGGCAAGTGGTTTTTTTTTTATTTTTTATTTTTTTTTTTTTGGTTCTTTGGGGGTTTTTTTGTTTGGTTGGTTGTTTGGTTGGTTGGTTGGTTGGTTTGTTCACTTTTTTTTTTTAATTTCACTCCCTTTTTAATAGCTAGTAGACATAGTTTGGGTGACTAAGCAGGGAGTCAATCCTCAGATCCATTTGCATTATTTGACCAAATGTACAGGAAAATCACCAGGTAAGAAATTAGGACCTGAGCATGGTGGTACAGATATATCCTCCCAACACTCAGGAGGCTAAGGCAAGAGGACCAGCCTGTACTATATAGTGAATTCCAGTCCAACCTGGGCTACAGAGTGAGATTCTGTTTCAAAGAACTAATTAGCAAAAGGATACTTTGAAAATTGTTGAAAGCTTATTGAAATTCTGATGATCAAATAGTGGAAGGTGAATGGTTGTTCTTTACATTACTTTTTCTAGTCCACAAGCATTTCAAAATATAGTGTGAATTGGTTTGAGGACATACTAGTGGTTCTCCAAAATAAAACTTACCAAGAGAATGCAACAATCAAGTGTTTAACACAAATTGTCCTTTCACATTTCAAGAATAACATATTTCTGTATGTATGTATGTATGATATATTTCTTAATAAACCTTACATAAGCACATGCATCGGTAGAATACAGTCAAAATGATTACCTTCTTTGAAATCCAAATTCCATATTTGAATATTAATTCAGGTATATACCAATTGTGTGAATTTAACGAATCAGTTCACTTCTCTATCAGTCATGACTCTACTGTAAAAGAAATATGTCACACATGAAACAATGTCATACACAGTTGACATTGCCAGTCCCTAGGAAAAGCACAGTGAAACCTCAGATTGGAAAGAGCTTGTGCCTATTAGACAAAGGAAACTATGGAAACTTGTGGTGTGCTAATGTTCATCATACTGACCTGTGACTACAGATATTTTAATATGTATACATGCTATACTAACTCAAGCTGAAATAGGAAAACCCATGACAAGTGCTGGTATTAATGTAAAACAACTGGAAATATCAGAATTTTTGTATAATTTAAAACATCAAAATTGCCCTTATTAAACTGTCAAACAGTTAGTTATCTATTGAAACATTTAGTCATCCAAATTCTAAACGTTTTTTTCCAGAGGAAAGCATTGTCTACATCAAGATTTGAAGGAAAGTGTTCACAAATTCTATATAGGTAACAGAAAAAAAAATTCGCAAAAAAAATTCAAATAGCAATGAATTGAAACAAAGCAATGAAAAGAAATGAACTATAAGGTGAAGAAAGACAAGGTGGGGTGTCAAAAATATTTAGACCGAAGAGATAAACCAGGTAGCATGAGGGTATTTATTATATAACTCTATTTATATTTACTTCTGAAGAAACAAACCTATAATTACAAGGAATCTGCCATGGGGTGCCTACGGATAAACAGAGGAAGCCAGGAGAGTCAGGAATCTCAGGAGCAGAGATTAGAAAGAACCAAAAAGAAATTTCAGGGTATGCTATAACATACATTATACTGGTTGTTGTGGTATTTTAATATGTGTACATGTCATATTTTATCAAGGTAAAAATTAAATATTATATCATATCAACAGTCCTCAATAATCTGTAAAATAAAAAAAAGAAAGAGAAAGAAAGAAAGAAAACGGCCGTGCGGTATGCTATGATAAATATGGTCTATAAACTACAATGAAATACGAACTTCTCAAATTCAAAAAGGTTAATACTTTTACAAAATAATCAAAGATGTTAATACAAAAATCTCTACACAGACTTTTGTCAAAAATAGATTCACTTTCTGACCTTTGAGTTAAATTTAATTATTTCAATTTGCAATTCATTTTATAAAATGTTTGAAGATTTCAATACAAAAAAATCTTAACAAACCCAAACATGATGACATATACCTTTGTCTTTAAAGTTTAGTTTATTCCCTGCAGATATTTATGTTCAAGGATTTCTTTTCATTCTGAGTAACTTACATTACACACACACATACACACACACACACAAACATACACAATTAATTTGACATTCTCTGTCTCCAGTCCACAATTGTGAAACTTAACTCACAATATCCATAAAGCCAAGTAAGTGAACAAATAAATTCCTTGATGTCTATTCTCATTTTCCAGAAACCATAGATCCAGTCAGGAAATGACTGAGAGATTTTTTCAGAACAAATTTCTCCTTTTAGATAAGAAGGAAAACGTTTTATGTGTTTTCTTTTCACAAGCCTTGCCCTCTGCAGTACTTCCTCCAAAGGATATCCTTTCATTCATGAATTCTCTAGACAATCTCTAGCAGGCATGCCATGCTTCCTCTCCTCATTGTTTCCCACAGACAAACATGATGGATATGCTTCTCAACTACCAGTGACTCACAGCACCAATGTGTTGCTCTACCCTATACCTCAAGCCTCCAGCTACAAGATGACTCTTTGTAGTCATGTTCTTACCAATTCTTTGGCTCAATGCAATCTATCACTGCTGCACATAACGTCAGTTCACATTGACATGGGACATCAGGCAGCTAAGTGGGTTGTAAGGGAGCTGATACCTTATAAAATTAACCCACTTTCATACTTTAAAAAAGAACAAAAACAACCTAATCTTAATCTTAACCATAGATAGTTAAAAGATGATTATCTCTATACTATCCATGCTTTCATGAAGAAAGATTACTAATTACTAAGCATATTTCATAAAAATAGAGAAACTAAAAAATGAACAAATACAAGTGGCTAAATCAGGACTGATACTTAGACGAAGCATTGCAAAATGCATCCTACCAGTGAGTTTTATTTGACGGTATAAATGTTTTCAAAGTAGTTTTAATAAAAATTTTTTTCAAGCAGGTATGAACTCTCCAAATTGCCATGTCATGACTACGATCTACAGCTAACCAACAATTTTACACATCTTTACATGGCTTGTACAAAAAGACATTTAAGTTCCCAACACCTAATTTATAAAACTTTAGAAGTTTTAGATAAAATGAAAGTGAAAATCTAAAGGAACTTAGAAATTGATTGCCCACTACTTCACCGGTAAAGTAGAGACATGATTTGTTCAACACTAAACGTTGCATTAGTGGCAGAACAGCAGAGGAATTGGAATTCTCGCCTCTAATGGCACTGTTTCATTACAACACTCTGTCTTTTTAGCTTTTCGTTCAAGCATCAGGTTTACTCTTTATGGACCTTCGGTTTAAAGGGAGCTGGGCCTCTTAAGTCCTATGGAATGATACAACACTAAGGTTGAAGAAGAACTAAGAGATCGTTAATGCTTTCTAAGGAAAAGGATAATACTTAGAAGTCATATGGACAGTGAGCTGATTGATAATAATTTTCTTTGCAATGTGCCAAGGATTATATGTGTGTACACATGTATGTGTGTATGCATATGTATGTGGATCTATAAAACAGCATTTAATCCTTTTGAAAACAATGCAAGCAAAACATCACTAATCTCATTTTGTAAATGTGGAAACTGATGCTAGTAGGTAACAATACATATAATTTTCCTGATTAAATTGTCATACTGTATTCATTACAATATTCACAGCTATAAAATAAGTATCTTGGTAGAGACAATTATAAAATTCTCAGATGAGAAAATGAAGCGCAGAGATTTTGAAATTTGCTCAGTCACATAAGTTAAGATCAGATAGAAACCAAAAGAAACTGTCTCCAGAGCCCATGCAAATAGAATAAACTGACCCATAGACTAAGGTAGTGGACCTCAAATTGATTCCCCAATACATAGCAGCTTCTCAACATCACCAGAAAGTGCTAGAAATGCTAATCTTTGGGGCTTTTTCAATAAAGATTGTGACAGTGACTATAGTTTAACAGCTAATCACGGAATTAAAGACAATGCTAAAATTCTAGAACTGCTGAACTAAGAATTGACACTACCATTTTTATTACTTATTTCTTGAAATTATAAATTTATCATTTCTTGTCTCTTTTTCTTCCATCCAAACCCTCTCATCTATTCTTCAATTCATGGTCTCTTTTATTCTCCACTCTTGTTATCCAGTGGTGGGGTGTGTGTGTGTGTGTGTGTGTGTGTGTGTGTGTGTGTTCCTAAATACACCCAAACAATCTGCTCAGAACAATGTTACTTGTATGCATGTCTTCAAGGCTGACCATTGGTATTGGATACACTATTTCTTCCTCTCTCAGCATTACTTACTTACATTTTTAATGATCTTAGGATTACCATTTTTATAAAATATACTTTAAAATTTTTCTAAACAGATATAATTTTTCCAATCTCTAATAGGTTGTACTATATTTTTCCTCTAGGCAGCTGGTCATGAACATTTTCATATACTGAAAATATTTTAGAGAAATATAACCTTCAATAGTAACTCAACTACACACATAATTTGCTGGAGAAATACCTCCACTGTATTAAGAGCCATGAAACATCTGAGACTTTTCCCTATATGTAACTGTACAAGTTAACATGTTAACAATCGGTGTATAGTGATAGAAGTCTCTCCTGGCCTGAGAACATAGGACTCTACCACTTGGAGTACTCCAGACAGTACAACATCTGCATATTTTCATTGGTTGCCTTGTCCCCACTCCCAAAATATTTTTACCATGGAGTCAGTTGGTACATAAATATAAGAGATTTTGATAACAAAAGAAAAGCCCAGAAATTTCTGAGGTACAGCAATCATGGTGACCACCAGCACACATGCATCCCCTTCTCTCCAGGATCATACATTATTACATGGTAATCTTCTCTCCTTGGCCTGCCAAACTTGCCTATATGACTCATTGTTAAAAACATGCAACCTTGTAATCTTGCATAGTTTAGAAGAACAGGGAAGAATATCTAGGGGTCAGGCCCATAGGGAACCAAGAATTCTTCCCTGGTTAAAGTGTTCACTTGTTTTTATTCTTTTAAGAAATGCCACAGCAAATTATCTTGTAATTAACATTCTAAATTTCTTTATATTTACTTAAGATAAAATGGTAGAAATAGAATTTCATGCATAAAAATCTCTCCTTTGCTAAGCAGAATGGCTTAGTGGGTAAAGGCTCTGTTAGCCAAACCCTTACAACATGAGTTTTCTGTTCCCGGGACCCACATAGTAGAAAGAGCAAACCAATTCCCACAAGTTGTCTTCTAATCTCCATACCATAAAAGATGTGTGTACACCCACACGAATACATGCCACTTTTAAAAATTCAAGAAGTAGATTCTCCTGCCACCTCTCCACCCACCTTCATCAGCCCTACTGACCTGGAACCACACACACTAGACTCCCTACCTGAGCCCATCTCTCCTACCCACTGAGTCTTCTACTCATGACCAGATACTCTGAACAGTCTGCTATCCCAGCCGGACCTCCATTCTCCTGCCAGTGCTCTGCCCACATTTATTATATCTGCTGATCCAGAACCATACAGACCTGCTGATCTGGAACCATTCAGCCCAAGAAAACCCACGAGAGGACTGTCAAACCAAGATCATCAAGGTTAGGCCCCACCCAATACCTACTACAGTAGGAACATTCAGAGACTAATGCTACCAAGATGGCTAAAGACCCTCAAAAGAACACAAACAACAAAAGCCAGGACATTATGAAACTATCAGAGCACAGATATCCTACTACAGAAAGCCCTGCATATCCTAACACAACAAAAGCACATAAAAATGACATTAAATCCAATCTTATAAAAAAAAATAATAGGGGTCTTTAAGTAGGAAATTAATAAATCCATTTAAAAAGATAGAGGAAAATACAATCAAACAGGTAAAAGTCATTAAAGAGGAAACAAATCCTTTAAAGACACACAGGAAAATACAATTAAACAGGTGCCAAACTCATTCTGTGAGGCCACAGACACCATGATACCTAAACCACACAAAGATTCAATAAAGAGAGACAATTTGAGACCAATTTCTCTTATGAACATTCATGTAAAAATACTCAATAAAATTCTATCAACCAGAATCCAGGGACACATCAAAAACATCATCTATCATGATCAAATAGGCTTCATCCTAGTAATTCATGAATGGTTCAATTCACAACATACAATGTACTTGAGGATCTAGCTAGAGCAATAAGACAACTAATGGAGATCAAAAGGATACAAATTGGAAAGGAAGAACTCAAGGTATCAGTATTTGGAAATGATAGTATACATAAGTGACCCCAAAAAAAAATTCTACCAGAGAACTCCTACAGTTGATAAATAACTTTATCAAAGTGGCTGGATATAAAATTAACTCAAAAATTCAGTAGCCCTCTTTGTACAAATGATGAACAGGCTAAGCAAGAAATTATGGAAACATCACACTTTACAATAACCACAAATAATATATCTTGGCGTGACTCTAACCAAGCAAGTGAAAGATCTGTATGACAAGAACTTCAAGTCCCTGTAGAAAGAAATCAAAGAAGACCTCAGAAGATGGAAAGATCTCCCATGATCATGGATCAGTAGGATTAACATAACGAAAATTGCCATCTTACTACAAGCAATCCATAGATTCAATGCAGTTCCCATCAAAATTCCAACACAATTATTTACATATCTTAAAAGAGAGATTCTTGATTTCATATGTAAAAAACAAAACAAACAAACAAAAACAAAAAACAAAACAACAACAACAACAACAACAACAAAAAACAGGATTGCTAAAACAATCCTGAACAATAAAAAAACTTCTGGAAGAATCACCATCCCTGACCTCAAGCTGTTCTACAGAGCAATTGTAATAAAAACTGAATAATATAACTAAAGGAACAGACAGGTTGATCAATGTAATAGAATCAAAGACCCTGAAATAAGTCCACACACCTAGGGACACTTGATTCTTGACAAAGATTGCACATTAGGGGGCTGGAGAGATGGCTCAGCCAATAAGAGCACTTGCTACAACTACATGCGGTGACTCACAACTTCCTGTGACTCCAGTTCTAGGGGTTGTTATTCTCTCTTCTGACCTCCACAGGCCTTGATTGGATATACGGATCATACAATTATGCAGGCACACACATGTATGCTTAAATACAACCAAATAAAAAATTTAAAGGCTGTATTTTAATCTACATGTAAAAAATCTGAATATGTGTCTTAAGAATATTTTGCTCTTTTGTGGTGTTCCCTTTGTCTTATGGTCCTGGTTACTTCTGTCCTATGATATGAGCCTGTTACTTTAGTAAAACCATAAGTGTAAAACAGGATTACACACAGCTAGGAAGTGCTAGTAAAAGTAAAAATCTAAAAGACTTACACTAGCTCTGTTTCCCCATCTGGTTTTGCTGGGCCTTTCTATTTTTAAAATTTCCTATGACTGGGAAAAGTGTCAACACAGCTCCAACCACAGGAAACCAAAAACATGACTAAAATATAAATACGTTTCAGGTTTAGAAGGTATTTTTGAAATCTTACACTACACAAGTAATTCTAACAGGGTCTAAGTAACTTCTTCATACTTCTTCATAGTGATCATATGGATCTGAGAAACCAGAAACTTTTTCCCTTTGGATTAGATATTTTCTTTATTTACATTTCAAATGTTTTCCCTTCTCTAGGTCTCCCCTTTGGAAACCCCCTATCCCATCACCCCTCCCTCTGTCTCTATGAGGGTGCTCCCCCACCCACTCACTCCTGTCTTCCCTCCCTGGCATTCCCCTACACTAGGGCATTGAATACCCTCAGGCCCAAGGGCCTTTCCTCCCACTGATGTCCAACAAAGCCATCCTCAGTCACATATGTGGCCAGCACTATGGGTCACTCCATGTTTATTCTTTGGTTGGTGGTCCTGTTCCCGAGAGCTCCGGGGGTCTGTTCTGTTGACACTGTTGCTCCCTTTATGAGGCTGCAAACCCCCTCAGCTCCTTCAGTCTCTTCTCCAACTCCTCCATCAGGGACCCCTGAGCTTAACCATTGGCTGCTAGCTTATGCCTCTGTATTTGTCAGACTCTGACAGACCCTCTCAGAAAACAGCCATATCAAGCTTCCATCAGCAAGCACTTCCTGGCATCCACAATAACCTCCTGGTTTGGTGGCTGTATATAGGATGAATCCCCAGGTGGAGCAGTCTCTGGATGGCCTTTCTTCAGTCTCTGTTCCATACTTTGTCTCCATATTTCCTCCTGTGAGTATTTTGTTCAACCTTCTAAAAAGCACTGAAGCATCCACATTTTGGTCTTCCTTCTTCTTATGCTTCATATGGTCTGTGAATTGAATCTTGGGTATTCCGAAATTTTGGGCTAATATCCACTTATTAGTGAATGAAAAACACACCTCCATTGTTGGTGGGATTGCAAGCTGATATAATCAATCTGGTGGTTCCTCAGAAAATTAGACATAGTACTATCTGAGGACCCAGCTATACCACTCCTGGGCTTATACCCAGAAGATGCTCCAACATGTAAGTTGAACACATGCTCCACTATGTTCATAGCAGCCATATTTATAATAGCCCAAAGCTGGAAACAACCCAGATGTCCCTCAACAGAGGAATGGATACAGAAAATGTGGTACAGTTACACAATGGAATACTACTCAGCTATTAAAAATGACTTTATGAAATTTGCAGGCAAATGGGTGGAACTTGAAAATATCATCCTGAGTGAGGTAACTCAGTCATAAAAGAAACCGGGATTTTTATAAACCAGGATATATTAGGAGGCATATTGATGTCTTTCAGCCTTGATTTGAGACCAATGGTCTCTAGAGATTATATTGACTCTGACATAACTTCAGATGCTATTTAGCAAGAATCAATGAACCTCGGTTGTTGCTGTCAACTATAAGCAATATCTGCCTACTACAGTTAGACTATAAATGAGTAAGCAGGTATTTAATAAATATTATTATTGACATTTGCTTTTTTCATTAGCAGCTCTTAAAGCTTGGTTTTTATTTTTTTAAAAATGTCTTGAATTAAAATTACTGAAGATTTATAGAATCCAGTTCTTTCTGTTATACAACAGATGCACAATTTGTTGGGTCTATTATAAATCTAGAGAGAGGTTCATTGAGTTACCCAGACCAAGGTTGGTCTTAGGCCATCTAGCATTTACATTACATTAATCATGATTCGTTATGTATTTTTCTGCAGAATATGTCATTCTCATAGTTTTCTGCTGGGGTAATTTTTTCTGTCTCTTGTTCCTAAAAGTCCTTTATAGGTTAGTAATAACAATTGAAGCACTTCATCATTTGTATTTTGCTTACATTTTTTTAATATACTAGAGTATCAAATTCTGTGTAGAAAAAAATGATTTTTTTTATATAGATCATTTTTGTCTATATGCCCTAAGAAAACCCTTCTGTTCTCAGAAAAATAATCATCCTTATTGTCCGCTGATCTGTTGGGGGACTGGTAGAGACAGAATCTCCCTTTGTAGCCTAGGCTGGCCTTGAACTCATAACCCTCTGGCATCTGCATCTCTACTGACAATATCATAGATATATCTCACCTGCCCAGTGCTTCTTCTGTTCTATTTTCTTCTCATTTAAACGGTCACATGTAAATTAATTTAATCCTTGCCTTGAATGTATTTGAATATTCTCAAAGTCTAAGAAACTCTTATTCCCCCTCCACTTTTCTTTTTCTGACAGTACTTCATTAGATAGGTTATGCTTACTGAAAGGAACAAAAGTGTTGTCATAGATATGAATAAAGGAATGGCACATGTGTAACTGATGCTAACCTGTCATGTTTTTATATTTAAAATTCAAGGAAATAAAATGCTATTAAAGAGAACTATAATCCCCTCTGTCCAGCCTGTTCATCTCCTTCACAACCCAGAAGTAATTAATAGCCTAGAGCTGGTATGTAACTGCAAACTGTATTTCATATAGTATAGAAATTATTTAGCAACTTCATTTTTATCACTCACTGTTACATATTTAGTTGTATCTACTCTGAAATATTGGTTCATAAATATTGGTTCATTTGTCCATTCCTACTCTTCAGAGTCTATGTAAGCCATCTCACGTACATAAACATCGCATTTCCCCCAAAGCTCCACACATAGGTACCACCCAAAGTTAATTTCTGAAGATAGGTTATGTATGGTAAGTTAACTTATTTTTATCAAACTTATATGATTCCTGAGCACCTGTCCTGTTATATAGATTGGATATCAAGTTTCCTCTTCCAGGAGATAGCTTTTCATATACAGTGCTTATAACTTTTATGAAATTTACACAAACAGGACGTCAGCCAAGTTATTATGGAGATCTAAGAGCTAAATGTAGACTATTTTAACTACAGAACAAAGGCCTTTCCCAAGAGGGAAGTATTGAAGGCATCCAGTTGTGCACTATGGTACTAAGTTACAGGTTTGAAAATGGCAAATAATAGCAATACCAGCTGGCATAGAGACCACAGGAACATACATCTTCTATATATTTTAGAGAAGCTAGGAACGCTGGTTGTTTTATTCTGACTTGTTGTCAATTTTTTGCAAATCCAATTCACAAAATATCAGAACTCAGAGTCTTAACAAGGCACTCCATGTATTAAACCTAAGTATGTAAAGGAGCTAATGTAGAAACTTAGACTTAAAAAAAAAAAAAAAAGTTACCACCAAGAAGATATCTATGGACCAGGGCAGAGCCAGTGTTTTGATAGTAACATCATATGTTAATGAGAAATGATGGACCAAAAGCCTGATGCAATTTGTAATTACCCTGGATATATAATTGATAGCCTTTGGTCTAACAGGGCCACTTAAACAACCTGGGATGACACAGAAGAATACACACAGCAATAGGAGGTATAGGACTTTCTGCTATCAAGGACACATTGTTGAATGCTTGAATGATTAATTGGAAAAATAAAGATGTGATATATTGCTACTCCTAGCAAGAGAAATGAATCACATTTATAAATCTAATCTATAATATATATTCATATACATTAGTGGATTGTGGATTTATAACTACTTTAGAGAGAAAGGTAGAGATGTTTGGAACACAGCCATAGCCTTTTTGACTTGATGAAACAAATGATTACTGTGCTTCGCCTTGCTACAATACAGGAAATGCATGAGGCACCTTGAAAACTGGAAAGGATATATTTTAGGGACGGTCCACTACAATATTTCTTATATTCTTACATTAGGGCATTACTTCAAATTAAATACTAATTGGTGACATACACTCTTGTGTTAACTATAGCCTTTACTCCTTGTTTACTCATAATTTATACAGCACTGATATTTTTAAATTTAGACCAACTTGCTGTTTCTTTTCTTCAAAAGAGAACACTGGTTTAGAATAAGCTTTATGGTTTTATTCATGAGCTCTATCCACCTTTATATCAATAGCACCTACTCAATTATAATTAATCATCGTAAAGAACAAGCTACTGTTTTTCATAAATCAGCTGCTGCTCTTAATTTTGCAAGTGCATTTCAGTGAATTCTCATCTATACTCTTGTCATAATTCCACATTTTAAATATTTTCTTTTTAAAATCCTAGGATAGAGAGGGATCTTTGAGATCCTCTTGTTCAATTTTAATGATAAGTAAATTGTCACTCAGAATAGGCAAGGAACTTGTTCAGGGTTTTGTCATTTATTAGTATCAGATCTAGGGCAATAAAGCCAGTATCCAGATTATTGTTCATAAAAGTTCTTCTCATGACTTGTTAGACTTCTTTGGAAACCCTTACCTAAAACCAGAAAAGGGGTGTATTGTTGGCTTAAACCTGATCAGTTGAAAGATAAATAAATAGATGTATATATTATATGTTTTATATATGTTATATAATACATATATTATGCTTCATATGTATCTTATATATCATATGTATTGCCCTAGAACTTTATACTCTTTGGTATAGACTAACTTTCCCCCCTCAGTGCTGTGGACAGTGATCCTGATACTGGAATATAGAAAAAAAAAAAAAAAACTAGCATCATACTCTGAAAATATCATTCTAATAAGAATGGTTTCTATACATGAATAAATGGTAATTTATCATTTCATCAAATAGTTACTATAGTGATGCTTTCTGAACATTATACACCCTTAGAATTTGTATTTTCTGTCTAGAGGATTTTTTTGTGATACTTTATTTACATTTCAAATGTTTCCCCCTTTCCAGATCTCCCCTTTGGAACCTCCCTATTCACATCCCCCTCCTCCTGCCTCTATGGGGGTGTTCCCCCACCCTCCCACTCTCATCTTCCCTCCTTGGCATTCTCCTATATGGGGGCATCTAACACCCTCCGGCCCAAGGGCCTCTCCTCCCTGTGATGGCTAACAGAACCCTCCTCTGCCACATATGTGGTCAGCACCATGGGTCCCTCCATGTGTATTCTTTGGTTGGTGATCCAGTCTCTGGGAGCATCAAGGGGTCAGGCCAGTTGACACTGTTGTTCCCTCCATGGGGATGCAAACTCCCTCAGCTCCTTCAGTCACTTCTCCAACTCCTTCCTCTGGGACCTCACGCTTAGCCCAATGGTTGTTGTGAAGTGACTCTTGGGTGTTCCGAACTTTTAGGCTAATAACCACTTATCAGTGAGTACATACCATGTTCATTGTTTTGTGACTATGTTACCTCGCTCAGGATGATATTTTCAAGTTCCATCCATTTGCCTAAGAATTTCGTGAAGTCATTGTTTTTAATAGCTGAGTAGTGTTCCATTGTGTAAATGTACCACATTTTCTGAATCCATTCCTCTGTTGAGGGACATCTGGGTTGTTTCCACTTTCTGTCTATTATAAATATGACTGCTATGAACATAGTGGAGCATGTGTCTTTATTACATGTTGGAACATCTTCTGGGTATATGCCCAGGAGTGGAATAGCTGGGTCCTCAGGTAGAATTATGTTCATTTTTCTGAGGATCCGCCAAACTGATTTCCAGAGAGGTTGTATCAGCTTGCATTCCTACCAGCAATGGAGCAGTGTTCCTCTTTCTCCACAACCTCACCAACATCTGCTGTCACCAGAGTTTTTGATCTTAGCTCTTCTGACTGGCAGGAGGTGGAAGCTCAGGGTGGTTTTGATTTGCATTTCCCTGATGACTGAGGATGTTGAACATTGCTTTAGGTGCTTCTCAGCTATTCGAGTTTCCTCAGTTGAGAATTCTCTGTTTAGCTCTCTTCCCCATTTTTTTGGTAGAGTTATTTGGATCTCTGGAGTCTAACTTCTTGAGTTCTTTGTATATATTTGATATTAGCCCTCTATTGGACATAGGATTGGTAAAGATCTTTTCCCAATCTGTAGGTTGCCATTTTGTCTTTTACAGTGTCCTTTGCCTTACAGAAGCTTTGTAATTTCATGAGGTTCCATTTGTTGATTCTTGATCTTAGAGCACAAACCATTGGTGTTCTGTTCAGGAACTTTTCTCCTGTGCCCATGTGTTCGAGACTTTTCCCCACTTTCACTTCTATTAGATTCAGTGTATCTGGTTTTATGTGGAGGTCCTTGATCCACTTGGACTTGAGCTTTGTACAGGGAGATTGGAATGGATCAATTCATATTCTTCTACATGTAGACCACCAGTTGAACCAGAAACATTTGTTGAAGATGCTGTCTTTTTTCCACTGGATGGTTTTAGCTCCTTTGTCAAAGATCAAGTGACCGTAAGTGTGTGGGTTCATTTCTGGGTCTTCAATTCTATTCCATTGATCTACCTGCCTGTCACTTTACCAATACCATGCAATTTTTATCACTACTGCTCTGTAGTTCAGCTTGAGGTCGGGGATGCTGATTCCCCCGGAAGTCCTTTTATTGTTGAGAATAGTTTTTGCTATCCTGGGTTTTTTGTTATTCCATATGAATTTGAGAATTGTTCTTTCTAAGTCTATGAAGAATTGAGTTGGAATTTTGATAGGGATTGCACTGAATCTGTAGATTGCTTTCAACAGGATGGCCATTTTAACTATATTAATCCTGCCAATCCATGAGCATGGGAGATCTCTTCATCTTCTGAGATCTTCTTCGATTTCTTTCTTCAGAGACTTGAAGTTCTTGTCATACAGATCTTTCACTTGTTTGGTTAGAGTCACACCAAGATACTTTATATTGTTTGTGACAATTGTGAAGGGTGTCATTTCCCTAATTTTTTTCTCAGCTTGTTTATCCTTCAAGTATAGGAAGGTTACTGATTTGCTTGAGTTAATTTTGTATCTGGCCACTTAGCTGAAGGTGTTTATCAGCTGTAGCAGATCTCTGGTGGAGTTTTTCGGATCACTTATGTATACCATCATATCATCTGCAAATAGTGATATTTTGATTTCTTCCTTTCCAATTTGTATCCCTTTGACTTCCTTTTGTTGTCTAATTGCTCTAGCTAGAACTTTAAGTACTATATTGAATAGAGAGGGAGAGAGAGGGCAGCGTTACCTAGTCCCTGATTTTAGTGAAACTCTTAGAATTTTGATTCTAAGTTATTCTAAGTAACTAAACCACAAGCTGTGTTTTGGTCAACAACAAATTACATATAGAGTAGTGGTTCCAAATGATTATAACTAGTTGAGAAATTTTCACTCGAGTGACAGTACTGCCATGTTGACATAGTCAAGTCTACACATTTGTGATGGTGTTCGTATTTATGGATGGTATTCATGAAAAAGTATTCATTGCGTTTTTAGTCATGTAAAAGCATAACTAACACATACACTTAAGTATAGTATATAATATTGATACAACAAAGTCTGTTATTTGCTACTATTTTTAAAAGTTTGTTTTGTAAAGTCGCTAGCTGCCTCATGCATGCCCGGCTTCCTTCATCAGTCACTTGCATCCTACATCAAGTGATTGACCCATTTAGTGTCAAAAAATCCTTACACAGGCATTGCCTAAATTCATGAGAAAACACAGATATTCACATTATAATTCGTAACAGTAGCAGAATTACAGTTTTGAAGTAGCAAACAAAAATGTATGATTCTGGGGTCACCACAACAGAAGAAACTGTACTAAAGGGTTGCAGCATTAGGAAGCTGGAGAACTATCTAGTGTTATGTTGTTTTGACACAATGATGACATCATGTAACAGTGCACTTGTCAGAATGTGTCACCATTGTAAAGTGGAAACTGACTCTAACCTAAAATCACTTAGGCTATTTAAAGCTTACTTTTGAATTTGTAAGTTTATCTTTGCTTTTGTTTATAATGTATTAATCTCTATATCTTACAAATAATGTTTTAACCATAAGCTTCCCAATGACTTACATTAATAATTAAGATAACTATTTTATTATGTTTCAATGTATCTTCTCTTTCTGTGCACCTAGGAACTGCACTAAACTGACAGCTAACTTATCGGAATGCTTTATGATCCATCAGACTTACTGATTGAATATATTATCTATCACCATCGTGTCTTCTTTTGGGTTTTCTTTTTCAATTTGTGAAAGAAAATCCTATGTTAATTTTTTTTACAGAGTCAACTTTCCATGTTTAAAATTGTCTTTATTTTCCCTTCTTCTTTAATAACAGTCTGCCTCCTGAGGAATCCAAGACTCTCAGAATTGTACAGATGGCTCCATATTTCCTGACATTTATTAGGGCATCACCAAAGCCATTCTCAATTTCCTCTGTGTGGATAACTTCCTTTTATTTCCTGGAAAAGTACAGTTTTCACTTCCAGGTAGAATCTGGTAAGTTGACCCTGATACCTCAAGCTCCTTTTCACAATATTAATCTTCTGTATTCTGGGGTTTTTTAATCAAAATACTTTTCCCAGGTCAGAAAATGACATTCTTCTGTTACTGCTTTGATTTTTACTCTTTTTTTTTTGCTCTTCACAGATAAGATAGCATATATATATATATATATATATATATATATATATATATATATATATATATATGGCATGGCTTGTGAGTACTTGTATTTTAATAGTCTAAATGGCATCTTTTTTAAAAAAATTTTTTTGCATGTATGTATATGCAATGTACTCATGTATGGGTGTTGGCGCTTGTGGGTGTATTTCTATAGGTATGACCATGAGTGTGTGTGCATGCCTCTGTGTGTGTGTGGGTGGGTGTGGGTGTGGTGTGGTGTGGTATGCTGGAGGCTGATGTCAGTTGTGTTCTTTGATCCATTTTAACTTCATATTTTGAAGCAGAGAGCTTGAACCTGGAGCTTATAGATTCAGCTACTGTAGCTAGCCAACTTGTCCCAGAGATCCTTTGACCCCAACTGTCTGCTGAGAACTGAGATTACAGATAAGTCATACAGCATTTACATGAGTTCTGGGAATCTAAACTTGAGTTCTCCTATTTGTATGCCAAGCACTTTACCAACTGAGGTACCATACCACATTCACATTTAACAGTTATTTCAGAATTATGTCTGTCCTCTACCCTTTCTGCACTACAGTTTGAAAGCAATCCTCTAGCTTGATCTTCCATAAACCTGACATGGTTCTAATATGCATTCTGCTACTCAGTCTTGTGTAGTTCTCCTTTCCTGTAGTCTCATCATTTGACTGTGGTATCAGAGTCATGCTGGACTTACAGAAGGGTTTAGAAGATTTTCCTTCTCTTCCAGTTTTGGAAAATTGAGAAACATTGGCATTAGCTCATCTTTAAATGACTGATATAATTTACCACTGCCATTTGGTTCTGGTCTTTTCCTTGTTTGAAGTCATTGATCATCGATTTAATCTTCCTTATCACTAAGGGGGATTTTTGTTTTGGTTTAGTTTTTGTTTTTAGATTTTCTATATCTTTCTGAGTCATAGGTGAGATGTGATATGCTATATGCTTCTAGGATTTTACCAATTTCTTTTAGGTAACCCAATTTAATGTTATATGAATCTCAGGGACTCTTAAATTTTGTTGAATCAGTTGTAATATGTCTCTTTCATTTATAATTTTATTTACTTGAATGTTATCTTTGGTTTTGTGTCTATCCATAAGGGTTTTAGTTTTATCTTCTCAAAGAATCACCTCTTTAGTTTTGTTAATATGTTCTTCTAGTCTTCTAATCTGTGTACTCATTATTGATAGTAAGTAATTGTTATAATTTAGTTTAGTAGTTGGTGAGTGCATTTTGATTCTTTTTGCTGCTGTGGTTTTAAAAAATATGAACAAACTCAACATATGGAAGGAAGCCTTTACTTTGGCTTGCAGTTCCAGAGAAGGGAAACATATGGCAGTAAAGGCATGGCAGCAGGTGGCCAGGTGCTGACCAAAGCTGGCTGATCACATTTCCAACTACTCACAAGAAACAAAGAGGGTGAACTGAAAGTAAGGTGAGATTACAAACCCTCAAAGACCAGCCCCAGTGATTCACTTCCTCCAGCAAGGCTTTTTCTTTTGAAGATCCTATAACCATCTCAAATGACACCACCAACCATGATGTTTTGATACTGGAGTTTATGGAGAACATTTCTTATTCAAATCACCACAGAGAGTATGTGTTAGTCACTTTTTCTCAAGTAGATCTTCTTTAACTGAACCTAATTAAATTGACAATCTGTTTCTGTTTAGGTTATCTTTCCTTGTCCTAAATTCTACAAGAATCCATAGAGTTTCTCCAGTGTAAATACTTATTCTATTTGTCCACTATTTGACAAAGAGATCTTGAGCATGATAAGATTTGATGTCACTGACTTACAGGGACACTTTTACAAACTAACCTTATGCTATTTATCTATTACTGTAGTGATAACTGCAATGGTATAATTCCATGCATAATTTTTGCTGATATTTAAACCTTAAATCTTAAAACTATGAGCCTTTCAGTTTATATTGAAGCTTGGTCATCACTTGATACCATGAGTAACCTTTCACAGTGTATTAGTTGCTTTTCTGTTGTGGGGAAAAATACCATCACCAAGGAAAGTCACAGAGGGAAGGGTTTATTTGGGTTTATGGTTCTAGAATCATATAAATTCATCATGGTGGGGAAGCCTGGCAGTCAAAGGAGGAAACTGAGAGGGGACTTCTAAATCATAAATGTGAAATGGAACAACATAGAAGTGATACAAGGTTATTAGTTTTCAAAGCCTATCCCCAATAATGTAATTCCTCCAGCAAGGCCATAACTTCTAAAGCTCTCCAAAAGTACCACCAACTAAAGACCACGTGTTAAAATACATGAGTCTATGGAAGACATTTTTATTTAAACCACCACATATGGCTCATAAGTATTGCTAGTCTAAGCAACAGAGTTTGAGATAGCTTGTCCTCTAAAAATTAGATTTTAACTTTGTGTGTTATGGTTTTTGCCAAACTGATAAAAACATAGACATATATATGAGGAAGGAATATTAACTAAGAAAATGCCTCCATAAAATAAGCCTGCCTATAGGCAAGACTGTCAGGCATTTTCTTGATTAATGATTGATATGGGAGAGCCCATCCCACATGAGACAGTGTCATCCTGTGCATATGGTCCTGAGTTGTACAACTCAGGCCTGAGTTGGCCTGAGAAGCAGGCTGAGCAAGTCGTAAGGAACAAACCAGTAAGCAACATTTCTCCATGGCTTCTGCTTTTTTACCTGCTTCCAGCTTCCTGCCTTGACTTCCTGCTCAATGATGGACTGTAATACAAAAGTATGACCTTAAATAAACTCTTTTCTCCCTAAGATGCTTTTGGTCATGGTGCCTTATCACAGTAATGAAAACCCTAATTAAAATAGAAATTGGTAGCAGGTTCATGGGCATATTATTGTGAAAGACCTGACCATGTATTTTTGGGAGGATTCTAGTAGCATTTGAGCTCTACGATTTTAAAAAATTGAGTGCTCAAAGTTTATTGAGTTATTCTATAGGATCTTGGAAGATAAAAAAAATAAAGTTGAATAATTAGATAAATTAATTAAGGAAAAAAGTTAAGAGTACTGCAGACAAAGAAGGCCTGGGTTGTGACATTTCAGAGGGAAAGTTGGAGAGTCCTTTAAAGACTCTCTAAGAACCACTCAATATTTTAAATTAAGAAGCTGTGATTCTGATAAGCTAGGGCTAAAGAATTGGCTATGATTAACAAGAAACAAGAAACCAGAACCACTAAAATAAGACATTTGCTTTGTAGGGATAATCATACTGCTCAGCTGGGCCTAAAGAATATTCTGTGATTAAGCAGAGACCAGCACAATTGAGACCAAACCTTAGATCATCACACAGAATCTGTGGTCCAGAAGAGGCCAAAGTTGTAGCTTGTACTGGCAGCCAAACTTGATAATATGTTAGAGTCCTCTATGTGTCACTTGCTTTAAAGGAATAAGGTGGTCATGCATAGCTTATCATCCTGAGAATCCAGAAGTTATTGGTGAAGTTGTCCCCTCAGTTGTAGTAGAGACCCCAGGGTTGAAGGTATCATGAAGAGAATTTGAGGCTTAGTACCATGTAGCAGGACTGAAGTAAGCAGTAAAAACAGGAGAGGCTATTGCTGAAGGTACAAGCCAATTGTAGTGGAGACCCAGCAGTGGAGATGTCAGTACCATAAGATCACTATTAAGGTCATCAGCAATTATGGAGCAGAACCATTCTGAGCCTATATGACAAACTGTGTGTGTTTGAATAGCATAGCCAGAGAGAAGGAGCTGAGAGGTTGAGCTGACTAATCTCTTGGAATGCAGATGATCTTGAATCTAACACTGAGATTTACACTGTTGGACTTTGATTTTGCTTTGATCTGATTGCAACTGTGCCCTGGCTCTTCCTCTCTGAAATAAGAAGTTTGTAACTTTTTATTTTATAAGAACTAACATTAAGAGATTTTAGAATTTTTGAGAAACTGAAAATTTAAAGAGATTTGGGGATTTAAACAGAATTAGGAATTTTAGAGAAGCTTTGGATACTTTAGAGAGACTATGAACTTTGAGGCTTGGAGTGCTTTAAACAGACCAGACTTTTAAAGCATTTGGGTTTTTGAAGATAGTAAGACCTCTAAAGTTATTTATGCTTCATTGTTATATTAAAATTAATATGAGATCTTGGCTGAATACAAAAGAAAATGTTATGGTTTAATAAACAATATATGTTTATGTCAAGTTGAGAAGGGGTCAACTTTGCTGGCTGCTTTTTATCAACTTGATACAACCTAGGCCTAGACATAACTGGGAAAAAAGGATCTTAATTGAGAAAATACTTCCATAAGATACAGGTATTGTCTTGAGTAATGATTAACAATATCTCATCTCATAGTGGAAAGAGTGTTATCCCTGGATAGGTTGACACAGTTGTAAGCAAAAGCAGGGTGAGCGAAGCATGAGCAGCAAGCCAGTAAGCATCACTTTCCCATGACTTGTGCTTCAGTGCTTCAGTTCCTGACTTGAGTTCCACTGGATGATTGAGGGAGATGTAGAAGTGTAAGCTGAAATCAACTCTTTCATTCCCAAGTTGCTTTTGGTCACAGGTTTTTATCAGAACAATAGAAACCCTAATACAATTGGTGTTTCTTGAATGTTCCTTTTTCCATAGTGATTTCCTCTTTGGGAAACATGAACTTTATGCTTCTGGAATTTTCAGAAACCATAGCAATAATAAAGGGAACACAAAAATATGAACTCTCCCAAAAAGTAGATGGGGTCTTCTAAAATCCTTTATTCTTTATGTTAATATCTTCATATCTCTCCAATACTGCCTCCGCATTCCAAAATCAGATTAGAAGCAGGTTATGTGAGACAAATATGCTTGTATTACAACTTTCCCCATGAAAGAGGGTTTCTCCATTCAAGAAAACCTGTTTTAAATAAATTATCTCCAAGATGACTGCTCTTGTCAATTGAGAAAAAAATAGATTTTGGAAGTTAAGAATATTATAGTCTTCAGTAAAGAAATTTACAATAACCAACCCAGCACTACTGACAATAACTGAAGTAATCTTACACACTGAATAGAGAAATAATTCTTCTGAGGTCACAAAAATGATAAGTATATCACTAGAGTGGTAGATATAATAAACAAGGACTAAGATAGCATTAAATAGTACAAAAACAATAACAGGACAGAATTAACACATTCTTTTCAATAACAACTCTTGGTGTTAATTGAAAAAGTCACAGGGTAGCATATTTTATTCAAAAACAAGACCCACATACGTGTTCATGCCAAGAACCATACCTCACTAACATATACAATTACAACCTTAGGGATAAAGGATGAAAATGGAATTCAAAGCAAAGTAAATAGAAAGAACCAAGATATAGTTACATTATGTCTGAAAATTAGGCTTTGGACCAAAATTATTCAGAAAAGACATAGAAGTTCACTTCACATTAAAAGGACAGAACAATTTTAAATATATGTACTGAAACAAAATGCACCCAATTTCATAAGCACTACATTATTTAAAGACACAGATTGCCCTCAATATAATAACAATGGGCAACTTTACCACCAAGATCTCATCAACAAATGAGTCATCTTGACAAAAATTCAAAAAAGGAAACATGAATTACATAATCCTGTGGTTCAAACTGACATAAACATCTTTTGAATGTTCTATCCAAAGACTGAAGAATGCATATCATCTTAGCAGCCTATACAAAATTCTCTAAAATAAGCCATAGCATAGCACACAAAATAACAAACAGGCAGTTGAGATGATTCCTCATGTTCTATATGATCATAGTGGACTAAAATCAGACCTTGACAGAAAAAATAAAAAACTACAGAAAACGGAAATGCATGTAAACTGAGACATATAATTTGAATGTTTAAGAAAGAGGTCAACAAAGTATCCCAGATTCATGTTAAAATCCAGAGAGGCTGTGTATATTATGTAATGACTCAGAACTCAAATTTATCACTCTTTATCACTCTTTATCTATCAAATGAAGCATATATCGTGATAAAATATATGGTGCAATGAGAAAAAAGAGGCCAACAAAGAAATTAGGAACATTCCTGAATTCTTAAAAATCAAATAATACTGAAAACAGACAAAGATGGATATATCTAGGGTGCATTGATCAGCCAGCATACCCTACTTGGCAAGTTTCAGGCCAGAGAGAAACCCTATCAAAAGAAAGAAGGTTGAATAGTACCAAAGGAACAACATTCAAAGTTGTTGTCTGGACACGCACCTACATCACACAAATTATGTACACACACACACACACACACATTCACACAAATCAAAAACAAAAATGCAGGAAAATTTGGCAGTGATGTGAAGAAATGTGAACCTTTATACTATGTGCCCCATCATTTATCAAAATCATTGTGGAGATTCCTCAACAAAATAAAAATAGAATTATCATAAGATCCAGCTGTGCCACTCTTAGGTAAGTACTGAAACAATATACCACAGAGATACATGTACATTGTGTTTACTACAGCACCATTCACAATAGCTGAGCTATAGAATCAGCCAGTCTGGTGATAGATGAATGAATACACACACACACACACACACACACACACACACACACACACACACCAGAAGGTAGTGGAAAGGGAAGGAGGGAGAGAGAAAATGGAGTATAATTCAGAGATTAAAAAAATTAAATTGTTATTTGAAGAAAAATGAATTCAACATACACCATCATACTATGCAAAATAAGTCATGCTCAGAAAGACAAGTGCCATGTGCTTTCTGTTTTCTGGATTTTAAGTTGTGTAGATATATAAAATCACACATGTGTATAAGATATGGGAGGAGAAGCAAAACAACCCAGGGGAATAAATGGGAATACTAAGAGTGGACAAGGTACGTGATATAGCCAAAGCACATGATATATTTGTATGAAAGTCTCTTTATTAAATCCAATAGACATATGTTAATAAAAAGAATTTTATTTTCTATATCATTTCATTTATTGCAATAACCTTATGGTTATTGTTGTTTTCTAAAATTGTTGTGAGTTCATTTTTTATCAGTAGTATGTTTTAGGTGTGTAAATGTAGTGACCCTCAAAGTCTTAAGTTTAAATTAAATAATTGCAATATTTTTCCTTCTGTGATTCAATTTCTTCAACTATTACTTCAACTGGCTATGTGTGGTTACACATTTTGATGTTGTTATTTTCCTTAATTTGATATTCTTAAGTGTTTACTTCTGAGAGACTAAAATGATCTACGCATGTGACCAATGTGACACATTTCTCTTGATAGGGAATTTGATAGTAAATGTGAGAGAGCTGGGTAGTGTCTCTGTTGGACCCAATTAACTCCCCAAATTCTACCTCTCAAAACCATCCCATTGGAGTTTATAGCCAATTCATAAATCTGAGGTGACACAATATGTATTCCCTAATAGATGCATAGAATCCTACCTGGAATTAGTCCATGGTTCAGGAAAGATCCTCCCATTCATTCTAACTCATGCCACCCTGTCAACTCAGTGGCCACACAGAAAAATCACATAAAAGTAGGCCGGTGACTTCTTAAGAAGAAAAGGGGTGGGGATGAGAGGCAATAATGGGGTGAAATGACTAAACTTCATTACATAAGTGTCTAAAACTGTAAACAAAATTTAAATAGGTAGGAATGCCTCTTCTTTTTATTAATCACTTTACCTCTGGATCACAGCCCCCTCCCTCCTCTCTTTGAAGGCCCAACCTTACAAATCCCTCCCCAGAGGAATGCCTATTCTTGAAGCCATTATTGCTAGGGGATCATTGAACTTTCCTTGACAGTGCTGATTGTAAATGTCCCTTGTGTATTTTCAGTGTCAGAATCCATCCTTTTTAGTGTTCTCCGTTCTTTTTTTTTTAAGATTTTATAGATAAGTGCTGTATTTACATCATTTTTCACTCCTGCATCTCCCTTCTCCAACTCATCCTGTGTGTTCTCCATGACTCCCTCTCAAATTTATGATTTCTTCTTTATTTTAAACACACACACACACACACACACACACACTTACTAAGTGCATTGAGTGTTGATCATACAAACATATATTTGCAGCTAACTGCTTGGGATTAGATAACCTATTCAAAGAAGTCCAGCCCAGAAGAAAAGCGGATTATCTCTCTCAGTAGCCCAACTGGCATTTTCATTATGTAGGTCTTATTTAGGCAACCCTATTGCTGAGAAGCAGCTTTTCTGGCATGTCTAGAAGAAACTGTCTATCAAGAAACACCCTGGTTCTCTGGCTCTTACAAACATTTTGATCCCATTCCTGTGATTTTTTCTGAGCCTACAGGGGTTGCATTGTAAATATATCAATTGGGGCTAAGCATCCCACTATCACTTACTCTCTGAATTTTGACCAGTTGTGGATTTCTATAATAGTCTCCATCTGTGAGGAGAAGAGGGAAAGCTTCTGTGAGCATAATACAGTTAGAAATTATACTGCTTTATAAAAATGGTTGTATGCTTGCTGAAAGGAACCTGATATAGCTGTCTCCTGAGAGGCTCTGCCAGAGTTTAACAAATTCAGAGACAGATGCTTGCAGCCAACCATTGGACTGAGCACAGGGTCCCCAATGGAGAAGTTAGAGAAAGGACTGAAGGAGCTGAAGGGGTTTGCAACCCATAGGAAGAACAACAATATCAACCAACCAGACCCCCCCCCCCGAGCTCCCAGGGACTAAGCCACCAACCAAGGAGTACACATGGAGGGACTCATGGCTCCAGCTGCATATGAAGGAGAGGATGGCCTTGTCAGGCATCAATGGGAGGAGAGATCCTTGGTCCTATGAAGTCTCAATTGATGCCCCAGTGTAGGGGAATTCAAGGGCAGGGAGGCTGGAGTGGGTGGGTGGGTGTAGGAACACCCTCATAGAAGCAGGTGGAGGAGGATGGGATAGGGGGTTTCTGGGAGGAGTAAATCAGGAAAAGGGATAACATTTGAAAAGTAAATAAAATATCCAATAAAAAAAATTAAAGAAATGGCTGTAGTAGTTGTCCTCTAAGATTTGTGACCTCTCCAGCCATGGTCATTTATAGCTTTACATTAGCCGACATGAATTCCCTCCAACTGAGCAAGCCTTAAGTCAAATTAGAAATTTGTTGGTCACGCTAAAGGTAGACATGCTGCTTTTGCACCACTGGAATAGATCATTGCTGCAGTTCACAAGTGGTAGGACAAGTGATTGGTTTTCTCCCTTGGAAGTTTGAATGGTACATTCTGATATGAGACTTAGTTCACAGGTAGCAGTTCTGGGTGTGGCAGTAAGCTCTTAGTTTCAAGTTCGGGGAGACAGGTATCTGTAATGTTTTGGGGGTCTCTTAGGTTTCCCAAACTAATGACATGAAGGAAGATTTCCTATGCTTGGCATCAAGGGTCTTTCTTGGATCGTCTATGACTCTTTGGGAGAAGGGGCAGAGGGAAATGGTATCAGCAACCCACATGATCTATCTCCATTTAAACAACACACACACACACACACACACACGCACACACACGCACACACACACACGCACGCACACACACGCACGCACACACACACGCACACACACACGCGCACACACACGCACACACACACGCACACACACACGCACACACACACGCACACACGCACACACACACACGCACACACGCACACACACACGCACACACACACGCACACACACACGCATACACACACACACACGCGCACACACACACGCGCACACACACACACACATCCTTATTATCTCTCAAAATACTTGTGTCAGGTCTGTTGGAGATGGCTGGGAACTCCTTTCCAGATACTTACAGCATCCCTGTTTCTACTTTCATCAGTCTACTATTAATGCCCTAAAGATGAACTCTGCCCCTAGATCCTAATGATGATGGCCTTTAAGTTTATCCAAAGCTTTATTGTTTAAAAAAAAAAAAAACTGACAAAGTCCTTTTTCCTCCATTATTACTTTCTCGAATTTTTATTAATTGTAGTTTTTTATTCTTTTTGGTTACTTCAAGAATCCAATTCTATTTTACATCTTCCTAATATCTGTTGCTTCTGCATATATTGCCCTCCAGATTGCCGAGTGTGACTTTAATGTTGTCCTTCATTTTTGTGCTAAAGCATCTTTGAGGACCAAATAGGAACTTCGTGAATTTAGAAAAGACATTAGCCTTCCCAAAACATTTTTTTCTTTTGCTATTTTTCTTCTTCCTTTTTTATCTTTATTTTCTGTGTTTATTTCAATTCTTGTGGTTTTTTAATTCAAATGTAATTTTGTGGTTATTGTTGTTGTTTTGTCTTTTGAGACAAAATTTCTTTCCCTGTGTAACATTCCTGGCTGTCCTGGAATTTTGTAGACCAGGCTGGCATCAAACTCACAATGATCTGCTTACCTCTGCCTCTCAAGTGCTAGAATTAAAAGCATGAGCCATCACACAGGCCTTCAGATGCATTTTAATGAACAGAATGTTACAAAGAATAGTAGCACAGTTAAATATTTATTTAATTATGCAATTGCCTTTAGTAAATGATGTCTGGGACATACTACCATACTAGCATATTTTTCAATAAATGAAGTAAATTACCAATACTCTCCAGACTTCACTGTATTTATGTAAAATTGCAAACTTCTGCAAGTAAAAGCAGACTACAGTTCTTAGGCAAATCAGAAGACATCAGCAGAGAATTGGAGACAACAAAGGGAAAAACACAACAAACCATGTGACCAGTCTAAAAGAAACTGAGCATTTCAAGTTTGAGAATTTGTTTGTTTTGCATGTGAATTTTTTATGGAACGGTTTGTTTCTAAGTTTTTCTTTATATATCAAAGAAGAAACAAAAAGTGGGGCTATTTAAGAACTATACTGAAGGGAACCACCAGCTAAGTGAAAAAATTAGTCACCTTTAGCTGATATCAGAATACACCAACATCTTAAGCTATCTCCTAATTCTAATACTTCCCTTATTTAATAATTTCTTGTTGTATTATTTTCTTCCATATAAAAACAAGACTGTTTCAAAATACAGAAGTAGCATCCAACTTCTTCAGTAGGTTTCATCATCTATATGACCATGAACAACCCTGCCTCACCCTGAACAACTCACTTGAGCAAACCTGTAAGGATTCAGTACAAATAAGAATTGTGCCGATGCCACAGGGGAAATAAATCCAGAGGCTCACTTATCTCATTAAAGACACGGGTGCTTTCTCCTTTCCATCTGCCATTCACACTGTTCATTTTATCCTACACTGTATTGTGTTTCCAGAATGTTCTCAGTAAAAATGAAGACTTGCTGTTTTCTGATTCATGTTCACTAGAAAAGAGATAGTGCCTTTTCCCCAGTGTTCAGAAGACAAGCTGTCTTTTAGGCTAATTGAGATAACTTTGCTCATGTGCTTATCCCTAAATAAATAATTAGCACCAAAGAAAGTGATGGACTGATTGGCATAGGACTCAGCTTCTGAACAATCGTTTTCAAGTGAAAGGAGACACCCCATGCTTTATTTGCAGTAATCAGAAATTAAGCAAGAGCCCAATCAACTGTGCAAACTACAAATGGAAGAAACAGAATCATCAGGGGACTTTTGAAATGACTTGGTGGATGCCAAGAGTAAAGTTGAGTGTACACAGCAATCACAACTTAGAATGATCCCGGTGGATACTTTCAAAACTGCAGTCTTACAGACTAGGAGCCTGAGACAGGATTTTTTTTTTTTTTAAATGTACATCAGTACACTGTAGCTGTCTTCAGACACACTGAGAAGAAGGCATCGGAGCCAATTACAGACGGTTATGAGCCACCATGTGGTTGCTGGGAATTGAACTCAGGACCTCTGGAAGAGCAGTCAGTGCTCTAAACCAAGGTTTCCTTCTAATGGCAATCTTCTAAGATTAAATCCCCTCTCCTCCTTGCAGAAATCTTCAACCTTCATGACTATTCTGCAGGAGAAACATGAGATCAACACCAGCCTTCTCTCCCTCTTGGATGCCTCTAGAAAGTTGTAGCAAATTGTCTTCCTTTCGTGTTTCAGCGGTTGTTAGTGGGCTTCTTCTTCTTCTTCATTTATGTTTTTTAGATCCTAAGCTGATCATTACAGATAAACATAAAATCTCTAAATAGATTTTCCTAGTCAGTTAACCATATTCTTGAGGGAAAACATAAGGTAGAATCATTATTAAAAAGCGTTCTTAGTAATACTCACATCTTTATTATGTCAGTCTTTTGCCAAAAAAAAGCACAAGATTGATAGTAAAATCCACTTAATTTTTTTCTTCACAGAATCAAGCCATCTGCCTCAAAATACACCAGCAGCCTCTTTTAGATGAATTCACACATTTTAAAACCCTGGAGTAACCATTTGAATGGAAATTGGACACTTCTTGTCATTTAGGAAGCTTTTTAAACTGGAAAGGCTTCTCATTTGTTCAATTAAATGTGTGTGTATGCAATACACTTTATGAAATTTATCCCAAAACAGTGAAGGCTGAAATAATATTTGAAACAGATGGTACAGCTGCTGTAGTAGCGAGCTTTCTATGGACCTAGATGGAGACATTGAAGGAAGTATGAAGTACAAGACAAAATATTACACCATCAAGGATCCCAGCCATAGCCATTAAAGATAGAGAGGTGTTTATTGCCAGCTCCTCCCCAAATGGAGGTATAGGCAAAGACTTGGCAAGTAGATTCTATACTCCACTCTGGATGAACTTTTTTCTTCTCAGTTGAGCCTTCAGTTTTGAAAATGCTGCATCTGTGGCCTTGGAATTTCCTTTCTTGAATATTGTTTAAAAATGATGCTGAATATATCATTCCCAAGGGAATGTGAGCTGGTGGTGTGAACACAGCAGAGCAAAGCAAGTTAAAGTGTTTAGAGTTAAAAGCAGGCCAGGGGGTCCAGCGAGGCTATTTCCCAGTTGCTCTACAATGGAAGGTGAAGAAACTAAAGGATAGGAAGGATAAGCATCCTCATCTCCATTCCACAGGACTAGCCTCCAGAGACTCCCCCTAGGCCTCTTTCTTCTCCTCTGGAAGTACTGCTCACTAACAGGGAGAAAATGTTTTGATTCCATGCGACTTTATCTTATTTTCTTCCATTTCATTTTTAAAAGAGTTTCCAGTCTTTAAAAAACTTGCTGCTTTTATAAGGCAGCTTTAAAAAGGCAATATAAGAGGGGCAAGCTTTTTTAAAATTGCTTTAATATGCAAATACTCCTAAAATGAAAGTATATATTCACTTATATCCTGTATATATGTTTATATTAATAGGATCCTTGACTAGTTGTTTATTTGACATTAATTGTAGAGACACACTCTGTGGTATATTTTAAAATAGCTAAAAACTATACATCTCCATCTAATCAAAAGTTCAAATACAAAATTACTGAGTTCTTCAGTATGAAAAACATACCTGAGTATACACAGACAGACAGACAAATGAGTTGTACACACTACACGGTGGTTTTGAGTGCATAAGAACGTTGCTTTTAAATGCAGCCATGTCTAGCTTTGAAGGTTCACACATTTCCTTCTCACTTGCAGATTTGTTGATATTGGTGTTGAAAGCAAATTCCATTAACTTGTTCCAGGGTGATCCCTGCACTACTGTAAATGACAGATCTCAGCCATCATGTCCACGTTCCACATGTGTGTACACTAAAAAGAAATGAATAAAAGCCTTAATAAGAAACACAGCACTCTTGATTCTCTCTCTTGCATCTCTTATCTCTTTCCTCTCCCCATTCCCTCCCCCCCCCAACGTGGTCACGGCCGGCCTCCACTCCTCTACTTCTCTACTCTCCCCCTCTCTCTGCCTTTCTCTGCCTCTACTACCCCCTTAACTCCCCTCCCCATGCCCTGAATAAACTCTATTTCTGTACTAGAAGAAGAAGAAGAAGAAGAAGAAGAAGAAGAAGAAGAAGAAGAAGAAGAAGAAGAAGAAGAAGAAAAGAAAGAAAGAAAGAAAGAAAGAAAGAAAGAAAGAAAGAAAGGCAGAAAATGACTAAGTTTATCCATAGTCTTTTCTGCAGTCCCAACAAATGAAGCCAAAATGGAAGTGTAACTATCTTCAGGGGAGTGCTTCCCAACACAAGCATCCTTTGGGAGATTCCCACTAATGAGAGCAAATTGATTTTCTAATGCTTACTTAGTTATTCCAGGGACAGAAGAGTGTCACAGCCTGACACATTAACCTCCTACCAGTTTACAAAACCAGGACTATACACTAGAACAAAGAAAGAATTAGGGTGACTGCAGGTCACTGCAGCAGAGTCCATTAGGTCTGAACTACCCCTGGATTGGTTTATTTCCCACCTTTGTCTCACCAATTATTTCAATTTCACTACATGAGCAAGCCCAGCTTTTGTTTCTGTGTTCAGTCAGAAGCAGTTCCTAAGAAGTATCGACTGCATAACCCAACATGTGAGCCAACTCTCAGCTAGGAGCCTCAGGGGGAAAAAAATTCTGATTTTTGTGTTTCTCTTTATACTTAGAGACAACAAAGAAATTTCCCTTGTATCAATGAAAACTCCAGCCCACATTTTTTTTTCTTTGCATAATCTTTTTGACAAGTTTTTTGTAAAGAACTTTAAAATCAGAAAAGCTCCAACCCATTGATCTTAGGATTTCTTTTAAGTTACTGACATTTCCTTTCTCACATAATTAGTGGTGAAAGCTAGTCAACAGTTGGAGAGTTTCCTTTTCTTTGATGTGCTCTTACACTTGAAAAACAAATTCTCACAGAAATCTATTTCTATAAAGTTCTACATCAGGGTGTATGAGGTGCCCATACAAAGACATACACATTCACTCACACACCCCATTAACTGCAGAAAGCAGAAAAAAGAGGAAATCAATTTGGAAAAAAATCAGCATAGCACATGTGTGCTTCAATCATGTTTGTCATTTTATTTTGTCTGTTATGGTGGAATATCTGCCAGAAACAACATGATCATTCATTCATGGAAGTTCATACTGATGGGCCAGGACTTCATTCTAAGGTAAGAGCTATCTGGATCTTAAGACCACTCAGAATCATTTGCAGCTGCATGCTGCAAGGTGCTGAGTTCCACAGACTTAATCAAGTGTTCTTAAGGCAAACTATAAACCCCTGATAAACTATAAGTTGCTAAATAAAAGAACTATGTAAGCAACAAGACAGGAAACCTTTATTTATACTCTAAAGAAAGAACTGGGGGCTGGCAGGAAGAACATCAAGCATAACCTGTTTGATGACAAGAGAAGAATAAGCACCATTGTAGGTAATAAAAATGCTACCAAATAATATGATAGCATGTATAAGGGACCTGAAAAATTCTACCAGGAAATGACGACCACTGATCAACACTTCTAGCAAAGTAGCTAAATACAAAATTAGCTCATATAAACATGTAGCCCTCCTAAATACAAATGACAAATGAATTGAGGGATAAAAAATTCAGGAAAATAAGACATTTCACAATAGCCTCAAATAATATAAGATATCTTAGTGTATCTCTAACCAAGCAACTAAAAGACTTGCATAACAAAATGTTAAGTCTTTGAAGAAAAAAATTTTAAAAGATATCAGAACCTGAAAATATCTCCCATGCTCATAGATCAATATGATTAATATAGCAAAATGACCATCCTACCAAAAGCAATCTACAGATTCAGTGCAATACCCATTAAAATTCCAACACAATTCTTCACAGATCTTGAAAGGACAATAGTCAACATCATATGGAAAAACAAAAATCTCAGGATAGCTAAAACAAGTCTTAATAATAAAAGAACTGCTGGAGGTGTCATCATTCCTGGCCTCTAACTGTACTCCAGAGCTATGGTAATAAAAATAGCTAGCATGGTATTGGCATAAAAACAGACATACTGATCAATACAATGAAATTGAAAGACCCACATGGATTCACACATCTATGAACACCTGATCTTTTATAAAGAAGTCACAAATACACACTAAAAGAAAGATAGGATCTTTAAGAAATGGGGTTGGTTAAACTAGATGGCTACATGTAGAAAAGTTCAAACAGATCCATATCTATCACTGCACAAAATTCAACTCCAAACAAATCAAAGACCTCAACAGAAAGCCAGATTCACTGAACCTCATAGAAGAGAAAGTAAGGAATAGTCTCAAACATAGTGGCACAGGAGATGACTTCCTGAATAGAATACCAATAGCTCAGGCACTAAGATCAACAATTAATAAATGGGACCTTAAGAAACTGAAAAGCTTCTGTGTAGGAAAGAACACAGTCATTTGAATCAAGCAGCATCCTACAGAATGGGAAAAGAGTCTTACAAATTATACCTGTCAGAATGGTTAAGTCCATCACTAATGGGAATACAAACATATACAGCTACTATGGAAATCAATGTGGCAGATGGGAAGCGATTTACCCCACGATAGAACTGTACAACTCTTGGGCATATAACAAAGAGTTCATGGCTGGGTTTGTGTTTCTCTTTTGGTAGGGTGTGTAATACCTTCCTGTTCCAAAGAAACTACAACTTAAGGGTAGTCTCCAGCTTGACATCTCCATGTTCAAAGAGTTGTGTAGGCATTGTCTTCCATAGTGGGATCTTACTGTCAGTTTGTGGAGAACAACCTACAATCTTGGCAACAGCTTGGGTTGTTTGCAGATTTCCATGGAACCCTCTTGGCTAACAACTCAATTTGATGTAACCCAATCCCAGTACTGGAAACTTCATTTGGCGGTGACAAGAGATGACCAGTTGGGGCTCTATCTTCCCCATTATTTGGTACTGACAGTAAGATCCCACTGTGGAAGACAATGCCTACACAACTCCCTGAACATGGAAATGTCAAGCTGGAGACAACCCTTAAGTTGTAGTTTCTTTGTTTTAAACTAAGTTTTCTAAAACTGTCTTAAGTTTTAGAAAGGTATTATACACCCTACCAAAAGAGAAACACAAACCCAGCCATGAATTCTTTGATCTACAATGGTGTCCTACCTGCAAGATATGTTAGTACAATGGTGCCACAAAGCCCATGGGAATAATCAGCTGATATCTGATTTGACTGAGGGGCCACCCCATGAGATGGAACACATATCTAACACAACAAAGAACCAAGGAATAGATACCCCAAATACCCATGGTAAAACTAAATAGCACTGTTCTGGGAGAAAAAAAGTAGCACTATAAAAATCTTCCTAATGGTGTTCTGCTATGCTCAAAGATCAGTGCCTTGTTCAGATATCATTTGAGAAGCTTTCTCCTGTAGAAAATGGGAACAAATAGAGACCTACATCCAGGCATTACACAGACAAATACCTTGGAACACTAGGGCCTAAATGGGATGCCTCCACAAATCCCTCCCCTCAGAGTTCAAGGAATCACAGAAGAGGAGGCAGAGTATGAAAGCCAGAGTAAATTGAGGACACCAAGAAAAAAAGTCTCTAAATGAACATGAGTGTACTGGCTAGTTTTGTGTGTCAACTTGACATAAGCTGAAGTTATCACAGAGAAAGGAGTTTCAGTTGAGAAAATGCCTTCATGAGATCCAGCAGTAAGGCATTTTCTCAATTAGTGATCAAGGGGGGAGGGCCCCTTATGAGTGGTACCATCTGTGAGCTGGTAGTTTTGAGTTCTATAAGAAAGCAGGCTGAGCAAGCCAGGAGAAGCAAGCAAGCAAGAAAACAAGCCAGTAAGTTACATCCCTCCATGGCCTCTGCATCAGCTCCTGCTTCCTGACCTGCTTGAGTTCCAGTCCTGTCTTCCTTTGGTGATAAACAGCAGCATGGAAGTGTAAGCTCAATAAACCCTTTCCTCCCCAACTTGCTTCTTGGTCATAATATTTGTGCAGGAATAGAAACCCTGACTAAGACTATGAGTAAAGCTCATATAGACTCACAAAGGCTTGTATGAGCCTGTACCAGGTCCTTTCTTATATATTACTGCTTTGCACTTAGTGTTTTTAGGGTATTCCTGACTGTGCAAAAGGAATTGGTTTCTGCATCTTTTACCTTCTCTTGGACTTTTTCCTTTCTGATTATTTATTTTGTCCAATTCTCATGGGTTAAGTTTTTTGTAATTATTTTATTTATTTACATCTTAAACATTATACCCCCTCCAGGTCCTCGCTCCCAGAGTCCTTAACCCCATCTCCCTTCCCCTTTGCCTTTGAGAGGTTGTTCCATCTCAGACCCCCAACCTCCTACTCCCACATTCCCCTTCCCTGAGGACCAAGTCTCTACAGAATTGGGCCCATCCTTTCCCACTGAGGCCAGACAAGGAAGTCCTGGCTACATATGTGCTGGGGGCCCACAGACCTAGAAACATGCTCTTTGGTTGGTGGCTTAGTCTCTAGGAGCTCCCACAGGTCCAGGTTAGCTGACATAGTTGTCTTCCAATGGGGTTGTCATCCCCTTCAGCTCCTTCGATCCTTCCCCTAACTTTTCCATAACGGTCCCCAACCGCAGTCCAATGCTTGGCTGTAAGTATCTGCATCTGTCTCAGTCAGCTGCTGGTAGAGGCTCTCAGAGGACAGCCATGCTATAATCCTGTCTCTATGTACAACATAATATCAGTAATAACGTCAAGATTTGGTGCCTGCCCATAGGATAGATCCCTAGTTAGGCTGGTCACTGGTCAGCAATTCCTTTAGTCTCTACTCTGTTTTCATTCCTACATTTGTTTTAGACAGGAATAATCTGAATCAAAAATTTTGAAGGTGAGATGGTATTCCCATCTCTCCAAATGGGGGCCCTGTCTAACTATAGAATGTGATCTCTTTTGGTTCCATCTCCTCACTGTTGGACATTTTGCCAAAAGTCATCCCCACTGAGTCCTGGGAGCCTCTCATATCCCAGATCTCTGTGACTTTCTAGAGATTTCCCCCAACCCTGACCCCCACCTACCACCCCTTACCCTCACCCACCCAATCCCCCACCCATATTTCCATTTATTCCCCTGGCCCTCTGACCTTCTCTCCTGTCTCCCCTGGTCTGTGACATATCATGGGTATTTTATTCTTTTTTGCTAATGTCTACTACTTATAGTGAGTACATATTATGCATGTTCTTTTGGGTCTGGGTTACAAACTCAGGATGATATTTTCTAGTTCCATCCATTTGCCTGAAAAATTCATTATGTTCTTGTTTTTCATAGCTGAATAGTATTCCATTGTATAAATAAACCACATTTTCTGTATCGATTCTTCAGTTGAGAGAAATCTGGGTTACTTCCAGTGTTTAGCTATTACCATATGAACATAGTAGAGCATGTGTCTTAGTGATATTATGAAGCATTGTTTGGGTATATTCCCAGGAGCAGTATACCTGGTTCTTTAAGTAGAACTATTTCCAATTTTCTTAGGAACTGCCAGATTTTTTTCCACAGTGGTTGTAACAGTTTAAAATCCCACCAGCAATGGTGAAGTGTTCCCCTTTCTGCACATATTCACTAGCATGTGCTGTCACTTGAGGTTTTTATCCTAGCCATTCTGATTGGTATAAGGTGGAATTTCAGGATTGTTTTGATTTGCATTTCCCTGATGACTAAAGATTTGAACATTTCTTTAAGTGCTCCTCAAATGTTCAAGATGCCTCTGTTAAACATTCTCTGTTTAGTCCTGTACCCCATTTTTTAAATTTGATTATTTGGTTTTTGGTCTAACTTATTGAGTTCTTTACATATTTCAGATATTAGCCCTCTATCAGATGTAGGGTTAGTGAAGACCTTTTCCCAATCTGTAGGTGGCCGTTTAGTCCAATTGATGGTGTCCTTTGACTTACAGAAGCTTTTCAGTTTGGACAGGTCCCAATTATCAATTGTTGATTTTAGAGCCTGAGCTATTGGTGTTCTGTTCAGGAAAAATTCTCCTGTGCCAATGCATTCAAGGTTATTTCCCACTTTCTTTTCTATTAGATTCAGTGTATCTGATTTTATGTAGAGGTACTTAATCCACTTGGACTTGAGCTTTGTGCAAGGTGATAAATATGGATCAACTTACATTCATTTACAATACAGACTGCCAGTTAGACCAACACCATTTTTTGAAGATGCTTTCTTTTCTCCAGTGTTTCATTATCAAAGATCAAATGTCCATAGGTGTGTGAGTTTATTTCTGGGACTTTGATTCTATTCCATTGATCGACCTGTCTGTCTCTGTGCCAATACCATTTTTTTTTAACATTATTGCTTTGTAGTACAGCTTGAGGTCAGGAATGGTGATTCCTCCAGGTATTTTGTTGTTTTTGTTGCTATTGTTGTTTGTTTTTGTTATTGTTGTTGTTGTTGTTTTATTGTCCAGAATTGTTTTAGCTATCTTGGGTTTTGGTTTTTCCATATGAGTTAAGAATTACTCTTTAAGGTCTGTGAAGAATTGTGTTGGAATTTTAATGAGAATTGCATTGAATCTGTAGATTGCTTTTAGTAAGATAGCCATTTTCATTATGTTAATCCTACCTATCTATGAACATGGGAGATCTTTTCATCTTCTGAGGTCTTCTTTGATTTTTTTTCTTCAGGAAACTGAAGTTCTTGTCATACAGATATTACACTTACTTGGTTAGAATTACACCAAAATATTTTATAGTTTTTGTGGCTATTGTGAAGGGTATTGTTTCCCTAATTTCT
Source organism: Rhynchomys soricoides (assembly GCA_019843965.1). NCBI lineage: Eukaryota > Metazoa > Chordata > Mammalia > Rodentia > Muridae > Rhynchomys > Rhynchomys soricoides. The sequence continues at coordinate 634,123 of JADRCH010000239.1, read as the reverse complement.
TTCTCAGCCCATGTATCATTTGTGTAAAGAAATGCTACTGGTCTCTTCCCCCTGGTCCCTTCTGCTGGGAAGACTACTAGATGGTCTGCTCCAGTGAAGACACCAGATCCTGACCCATCTTAGAGGATCTCCTGCACTCAGAGCAATTGATGCTCTAACACACCCAGGATCACAGGATCAAAGGATCACAGGAACACAGGATCCCAGGAGCTTAGTCACACCAGGATCTTAGAGTTTCAAAGGCAGCTTGACTCCCAGGAGCTCTGACACATTCAGGATCACAGGATCACAGGATCACAGAGACAGTTAGAGCCTGAGGAGTTCTGACACAACCAGGATCACAGGAAGGATAGGCTCCAGTCAGATATAGTGAGAACAGGTAGCACTATAGATAACCAGATGGAAGGACACAAACACAAGAATATAAGGAAAAGAAACCAAGTTTCCTTGGCATCATCCAAACCCAATTCTCCCCCTATATCAAGTCCTGGATACACCATCACACCAGAAAAGCAAGATTTGGATCTAAAATCACTTCTCAAGATGATGATAGAGGACTTTAAGAAGGACATAAATAACTCTTTTAAAGAAATACAACAGAACACAGGTAAACAGGATGAAGAACTTAAAGGGGAAACACAAAAATCCCATAAAGAATTATAGAAAAACACAGTCAAACAGGTGAAGGAAATGAACCAAACCATCCAGGATCTAAAATTGAAAATAGAAACAATAAGGAAATCACAAAGGGAGACAACCCTGGAGATAGAAACCCTAGAAAAGGGATCAGGAGTCATAGATGCAAGCATCACCAACAGAATGCAAAAGATAGAAGAGAGAATCTCAGGTGCAGAAGATACCATAGAAAACATGGACACAACAGTCAAAGAAAATGCAAAAAGCAAAAAGCTCCTAACCCAAAACATACAGGAAATCCAGGACACAATGAGAAGACCAAACCTAAAGATAATAGGTATAGAAGAGAGTGAAGATTCCCAACTTAAAGGGTCAGTAAATATCTTCAACAAAATTATAGAAGAAAACTTCCCTAACCTAAAGAAAGAGAAGCCCATGAACATAAAAGAAGCCTACAGAACTCCAAATAGATTGTACCAGAAAAGAAATTCATCCAGTTACATAATAATCAAAACACCAAATGAACAGAACAAAGAAAGAATATTAAAAGCAGTAAGGGAAAAAGGTCAAGTAACATATAAAGGGAGACCTATTAGAATTACACCAGTCTTCTCACCAGAAACTATAAAAAGCTATAAGATCCTGGGCAGATGTCATACAGACCCTAAGAGAACACAAATGCCAGCCCAGGCTACTATACTGAGCTAAACTCTCAATTACCATAGATGGAGAAAACAAGATATTACATGACAAAACCAAATTTATACAATATCTTTCCACAAATCCATCCCTACAAAGGATAATAGATGGAAAACACCAACACAAGGAGGGAATCGATACTCTACAAAAAGCAAGAAAGTAATCTGTCAACAAACCCAAAAGGAGATAGCTACACAAACATAATTCTACTTCTAACAACAAAAACAACAGTAAGTAAAAATCACTTTTCCTTAATATCTATTATCATCAATAGATTCAATTCCCCAATAAAAAGACATAGACTAACAGTCTGGATACATAAATAGGACCCACCAATTTGCTGCATACAGGAAATGCACCTCAGTGACAAAGACAAAAACTACCTCAGAGTAAAAGGTTGGAAAACAATTTTCCAAGCAAATGGTCCCAAGAAACAAGCTGGAGTAGCCATTCTAATATAGAATAAAATCAACTTTCAACCAAGTTATCAAAAAGGACAAGGAAGGACACTTCATACTGGTCAAAGGAAAAATCTACCAAGATGAACTCTCAGTTCTGAACATCTGTGCTCCAAATGCAAGGACACCCACATTCATTAAAGAAATTTTACTGAAGCTCAAAGCATACATTGCACTTCACATAGTAATAGTGGGAGACTTCAATACCCCACTCTCAGCAATGGACAGATCTTGGAAACAGAAACTAAGCAGAGACACAGTGAAACTAACAGAAGTTATGAACCAAATGGATCTAGCAGATATATAGAGAGCATTTCATCCTAGAGCAAAAGAATATACCTTCTTCTCAGCACCTCATGGTATCTTCTTCAAAACTGACCATATAAGTGGTCACAAAACAGGCCTCAACAGATACAAGAAGATTTAAATAATCCCACGAACCCTATCAGGTCACCATAGACTAAAGCTGGTCTTAAATACCAACAAAAACAATGGAAAGCACATAAACACATGGAAGCTGAACAATGCTCTACTCAAAGAAGAAATAAGAAAGAAATTAAAGACTTTTTAGAATATAATGAAAATGAAGACACATCATACCAAAACTTATGAGACACAATGAAAGCACTGATAAGAGGAAAACTCATAGCTCTAAGTGCCTCCAAAAAAAAACTGGAGAGAGCATACACTAGCAGCTTTACAGCATACCTGAAATCTCTAGAACAAAAAGAAGCAAATACACCCACAAGGAGTAGACAACAGGAAATAATCAAACTCAGGGCTGAAATCAAACAAATAGAAACAAAAAGAACTATTCAAAGAATCAACAAAACCTAGAGCTGGTTCTTTGAAAAAATCAACTAGATAAACTCTTAGCCAGACTAACCAGAGGGCACAGAGCCAGTATCCAAATTAATAAAATCAGAAATGAAAAGGGAGATATAACAACAGAAAATGTAGAAATTAAAAAAATCATCAGATCCAACTACAAAAGCTTATACTCAACAAAATTGAAAAATCTGGATGAAATGGACAATTTTCTAGACAGATACCAGGTACCAAAGTTAAAACAAGAACAGATAAATGATCTAAATAATTCCATAACCCCTAAAGAAATGGAAACAGTCATTAAAAGTCTCCCAACGAAAAAAAGCCTAGGTCCAGATGGGGTTAGTGCAAAATTCTATCAGACCTTCAAAGACCTATTACCAATACTCTTTAAACTAGTCCACAAAATAGAAACAGAAGGAACACTACCCAATTTGTTCTATGAAGCCACAATTACACTTATACCTAAACCACACAAAGACCAAACAAAGAAAGAATACTTCAGACCAATTTCCCTTATGAACATTGATGCAAAAATACTCAATAAAATTCTTGCCAAACGAATCCAAGAACACACACACAAAAAAAGATCATTCACCACAATCAAGTAGGCTTCATCCCAGGGATGCAGGGATGGTTCAATATATGGAAATCCACCAACGTAATCCACTCTATAACAAACTCAAAGAAAAAAACCAAATGATCATTTCTTTAGATGCTGAGAAAGCATTTGACAAAATCAAACATCTCTTCATGTTAAAAGTCTTAGAAACATCAGGAATTCAAGGCCCATATGTAAACATAGCAAAAGCAATATACGGCAAACTAGTAGCCAACATCAAACTAAATGAAGAGAAATTTGAAGCAATCCCACTATAATCAGGGACTAGACAAGACTGCCCACTCTCTCCCTATGTATTCAGTATAGTACTTGAAGTTCTAGCTAGAGCAATTAGATAACAAAAGGAAGTCAAAGGGATACAAATTGCAAAGAAGGAAGTTCAAAATACCCCTATTTGCAGATGATATGATAGTGTACTTAAGTAACCCCAAAAATTCCACCCGAGAACTCCTAAAGCTGATAAACAACTTCAGCAAAGTGGCTGGATATAAAATTAACTCAAATAAATCAGTAGCCTTCCTCTACTCAAAGGATAAACAGGCTAGAAAGAGATTAGGGAAATGACACCCTTCACAATAGTCACCAATAATATTACATACCTTGATGTGACTCTAACCAAGCAAGTGAAAGATCTGCATGATGAGAACTTCAAGTCCCTGAAGAAAGAAATTGAAGAAGACCTCAGAAGATGGACAGATCCCCTATTCTCATGGGTTGGCAATATTAATGTAGTGAAAATGGCCATCTTGCCAAAAGCATTCTACAAATATAATGCAATCCCCATTAAAATCCCAAATCAATTCTTCATTGAGTTAGAAAGAGCAATTTGCAAATCCATTTGGAATAACAAAAAACCCAGATGTCTTAGTCAGGGTTTCTATTCCTGCACAAACATCATGACCAAGAAGCAACTTGGGGAGGAAAGGGTTTATTGAGCTTACACTTCCCCATTGCTGTTCATCACCAGAGGAAGTCAGGACTGAAAGTCAAGCAGATCAGGAACCATGATGCAGAGGCCATGGAAGGATGTTATTTACTAGCTTTCTTCCCCTGGGTTGCTCAGCTTGCTCTCTTATAGAACCCAAGACTACCAGCCCAGGGATGGTACCACCCACAGTGCCCACCCCCCTTGAACACTAATTGAGAAAATGACTTACAGCTGGATCTCATGGAAGCATTTTTCTCAACTGAAGCTCCTTTCTCTGTGATGACTCCAGCTTTTGTCAAGTTAACACACAAAACTAGCTAGTATATCCAGGATAGAGAAAACTATTCTCAACGACAAAAGAACTCCTGGGAGAATCACCATCCCTGACCTCAAGATGTATTACAGAACAATAAAAACTATATGGTATTACTACTGAGATAGGCAGGAAGATCAATGGAATAGAGTTAAAGACCCAGAAATCAACCCACATACATATATGTTCACTTGATATTTGACAAAGGAGCTAAAACAATCCAGTGGGAAAAAGACAGCATTTTCAACAAATGGTGCTGGTTCAACTGGTAGTCAACATGTAGAAGAATGCAAATTGATCTATTCCTACCTCCCTGTATAAAGCTGAAGTCCAAGTGGATCAAGGACCTCCCCACAAATCCAAATACACTGAATCTAATAGAAGAGAATGTGGGGAAAAACCTCCAACACATGGGCACAGGGAAAAAGTTCCTGAAGAGAACACCAATGGCTTATGCTCTAAGATCAAGAATTGACAAATGGGACCTTATAAACTTGCAAAGCTTCTGTAAGTCAAAGGACACTGTCAATAGGACAAAACAGCAACCAACAAACTGGGAAAAGATCTTTACCAATCCTACATCTGGTACAGGGCTAATATCCAATATCTACAAAGAACTCAAGAAGTCAGACTCCAGAGAATCAAATAACCTTATTAAAAATGGGGTACAGAGCTAAACAAAGAATTTTCAACTGAGGAATATTGAATGGCTGAGAAGCACCTAAAGAAATGTTCAACATCCTTAGTCATCAGGGAAATGCAAATCAAAACAACCCTGAGATTCTACCTTACACCAGTCAGAATGTCTAAGATCAAAAACTCAGGTGACAGCAGATGCTGGAGAGGATGTGGAAAAAGAGGAACACTCCTCCATTGTTGGTTGGATTGTAATCTGGTACAACCACTCTGGAAATCAGTCTGGTAGTTTCTCTGAAATTTGGATATACTATTACCTGAGAACCCAGCTATACCACTCCTAGGCATATACCCAAAAGTTTCCCCAACATACAACAAGGACACATGCTTCACTATGTTCATAGCAGCCTTATTTATAATAGCCAGAAGTAGGAAAGAACCCAGATGTCCTTCTACAAAGGAATGGATACAGAAAATGTGGTATATTTACACAATGAAGTACTATTCAGCAATTAAAAATGATGAATTCATGAAATCCTTAGCCAGATGAGTGGAACTAGAAAATATCATCCTGAGAGAGGTAACCCAATTGCAAAAGACCACACATGGTATACACTCACTGATAAGTGGATATTAGCCCAAAAGCTCCGAATACCCAAGATACAATTCACAGACCACGTGAAGTTCAAGAAGAAGGAAGGCCAAAGTGTGGGTGCTTCAGTCCTTCTTAGAAAAGGGAAGAAAATACTCATAGGAGCAAATGTGGAGACAAAATGTAGAGCAGAGACTGAAGAAAAAGCCATCCAGAGTCTGTCCCACCTTGGGATTCATCCCATATACAGTCAGCAAACCCTGACACTACTGTGGATGCCAAGAAATGCTTGCTGAAAGGAGCCTGATATAGCTGTCTCCAGAGAGGTCCTGCCAGAGCACTACAAACACAAACGCAGATGCTTGCAGCCAACTGTTGGTCTGAGGGCAAGGTCCCCAATGGAGGAGTTAGAGAAAAGACTGGAGGAGCTGAAGGGGTTTGTAACCCCATAGGAAGAACAACAATATCAACCAACCAAACCCCCCAGAGCTCCCAGGGACTAAGCCACCAACCAAGGAGTACACATGCAGGGACCAATGGCTCCAGATACATATGTAGCAGAGGATGGCTTTGTCAGGTATCAATAGGAGGAGAGGTCTTTGGTCCTATGTAAGCTCGATAGATGCCCCAGTGTAGGGGAATCGAGGGTGGGGAGGCGGGAATGGGTGGATAGGTAGAAGAACACCCTCATAGAAGCAGGGGGAGAGGAGGGGATAGGGGGCTTCTGGGAGGGGGAAATCAGGAAAGGGGATAACATTTGAAATGTAAATAAAGAAAATATCCAATAAAAAATGAAAGAAAATAAAAAAAAAAACAAAGAAAGAAAGAAAGAAAGAAAAGCTACTGGTTTCTTTGAGTTAATTTTGTATCCAGCCACTTTGCTGAAGTTGTTTATGGACTATAGGGGTTCTCTGATAGAAATTTGGGGTCCCTTTCATATTCCCAAATACTGATACCTTAATTTCTTCCTTTCCAATTTATATCCTCTTGATCTCCTTTTGTTGTCTGATTGCTCTGGCTAGAACTTCAAGTACTATATTGAATAGATAGGGCGAGAGTGGACAGCCTTGTCTAGTCCCTGATTTTAGTGGGATTGCTTGAAGTTTCTCTCCATTTAGTCTATGTTGGCTATTAGTTTGCTATATTGCTCTTACTATGTTTAACTGTGTGCCTTGAATTCCTGATCTCTCCAAGACTTTTAATGTGAAGGGATGTTGTATTTTGTCAAACACTTTTTCAGCATCTAGTGAGATAATTGTGTGATTTCATTTTGGTGTATTTTTCCCTTGATGAGTATGAGGTATCCTTTCCCATCTCTTTTGATAAGTTCAAGTTAAAAGTCTTTTTTATTGAATATTATAATGGATACTCCAGCTTGTTTCTTAACAAGCTTGCTTGGAAACACTCTTCGTAGGCCTTTACTCTGAGGGACTAACTATCTTTGTTTCTGAGGTATGTTTCTTGTACAGAACAGAATGATGGATCTTGCTTATATATCCAGTTAGCCTATGTCTCTTTATTTGGAAATTGAGTTCATTGATGTAGAAAGATATTAATTACCAATGATTTTTAGTTCCTGTTATTTTGTTGTTAAAGGTGATATTGTATGTGTGTGATTCCCTTCTTTTGGTTTATTGTGAGATGATTAATTTATTATGTTTTCTTTGATGTAGTTATCCTTATTGTGTTGGAGGTTTGATTCTAGTATCTTATGTAGGACTGGATTCCTAGAAAAGATATTGTTTAAATTTGGTTTTGTTATTTAATATCTATGTTGATTGAGAGTTTTGCTGGGTATGGTAGCCTAGGCTCCCATTTGTGTTCTCTTAGGGTCTTCAAGACATCTGTTCAGAATCTTCTAGCTTTTACAGACTAGACTTTTCAACAGAAAAAGTCTAGTATAGACTTTTTCTGTTGAAAAGTCTAGTATAATTCTGATAGGTCAGCCTTTATATGTTACTTGGGCTTTTTCCATTATAGCTTTTAATATTCTTTCTTTGTTCTGTATATTTAGTGTTTTGATTATTATGTGGCATGAAGATTTTCTTTTCAGGTCCAATCTACTTGGTGATCTGTAGCCTTCTTATGCATTTGTGGCCATCTCTTTCTTTAGGTTAGGGAAGTATTCTTCTATGATTTTGTTGAAGATGTTATCTGGCCCTTAGAACTGGGAAACTTCACCCTCTTCTATTCCTATTATTCTTAGGTTTAGTCTTTTTATTGTGTCTCAAATTTCCTGGATATTTTAGGTTAGAAACTTTTTATACAACTCAGCTATACCATTCCTGTGCATATATCCAAAAGATGCTTCACAATCCCACAAGCACACCTGCTCAGCTATGATCATAGCAGCTTTATTTGTAACAGCCAGAAACTAGAAACAACCTAGATTTACCTCAACTGAAGAACAGATACAGAAAATTTGGCATATCTACACAATGGAATACTATTCAGCTATTAAAAGCAAAGACATCATTCATTTTACAGACAAATAGATAGAACTTGAGAATATCATCCTGAATGAGGTAACCCAGATCCAAACTGACATGCTTGGTATATACTCACTCCTAAGTAGATATTAGCCATAAAATATAGGATACCCACGCTACACTTCACAAACCCAAAAAAGCTTAATGAGAAGAAAGGCCCAAGAGAGGATGCCTGAATCTCATGTAGAAGGTGTAATAAAATAGTCATAGGAGGCAGATGGAGGAAGGAAACAAAGTGGAAGATGCAATGGGGAGGATAATGGGAGATTCAGAATCAGGTGTGGGGAGGAACAGGGGAGATGGCCAGATGGTCATGAGAATTAATAGAAATCTGCAACTGGACAGAATAGAGAGGTAAGGGGCATCTTGAGGACATGCCAGAAACCTGGAATAGGGGAAGTGGCCAAGAATCAATAGGGGTAACCTTAGCTGTGACTCACAGCATTAGGGATATAGAACCTGAAGAGGCCACTTCCTATAGCCAGGCAAGAATCTGAATGGACTGATAGGGACAGACACCAACCCACCCACAAAACCTTTGGCCCCAAATGTATTCTGTCTACAAGAAATGCAGGGATGGGGGATGGTTGGTTTTTTAATGAATGACAGAAACAGAGAGGATTCGGATAGGAAGGAGGTAGGGAGGACCAAAGAAAAAGTAGAAGAAAAGGAAATCATAATCAGAATATACTATGTGAGGAAAAAAATCTATTTTAAATAAATAAATAAATGCTATTAAAATAAGTGATTCATTCTCAAAGATCTAAAAAAGCCAGAGTAATAGCAAAAGGAGACCATATCAAATTTGGCCCAAACAAGATGGAAATAGAAATTTTAAGTTTCCACACAGAACATACAGGACATCCTGAATATCTGAATTTCTGTGTATTTTCCTCTATTCTGCATTTTTATGAGCCATCTGGTTATGTTTCTTGAAAGTTCACACTTCTTCCTCCCAACAGAAAACCTTCTCTGGTCAGTTCTTCCACTTTGGAAGAAGGTGGTGAATTGCAGTGTTATCTCAGCTTCAACTTTCTAAGAAAGAGATGCATTCTTGTCAGAACCAGAAGATCTCTTGTTGCCCAGTTGCCCTCCCCAGCCTTCATATACTGTGAGCATCACTGTTATTCCCACTAGTTCCTCTGATCCACCATCTATAACTTTCATATCAGAGTTGCTATATTAAATTAATAAGATTCTCAGATTCATTTGATCTCAATATTGAGATTCATGCTGTGAAGTCAGACAAACATAACTTACTAGAACCAATCTCTTCCACTAATTTCACCTATGTTGTAAACACATGCAAAACATAAAATCGCCTCTGCTTCCCCTGGTTTATACTATCTCCTCCCACACACACATGCACCCACATCCTATAAAAGTTGAGAAATAAATGACACAAGCCTGAAGGATTCTTATGAATGGAAATCTAATGCTATGCAAGCATTTGCACATGAAAAGAAAAATCCTCTGACCAGAAAACTCACTTAGGGTAATTTAATTCACAACAGTTAGATTTAAATAATGTTTCAGAAACAAAGCTCTACTTCCATCTTTCTAATCAATGCCACACGGTCAAGTGCCTCATTGTCTATAAAGACTTAAATCCCTCCATCCATTTTCATGTCTCTGGCTTTTAAAAATGGATCACGATTTCTTGGCAGGAGGTGGCTAACCCCCCACACAGCTCCCGTCCGCCTTTCTCTTCTTTTTGCTGTCACAATTATGAGTCCTTTCTATAATGAAAACATGATGACACTAGCAGCTTCCTGAAGTTATCGCTAGTATTTTAAGAAAACTTATTCTTCATTTTCTATACTAGACAGCATAATTCAGGTATAAATTGTTGATCAAAGACAGCAACAGTTTTTGCCAACTTCTAGGGGAATTGTTCTTCTCCAAAATAAGTTCAGCTTTGGATAGTTTCCATATCCAATGGCAAATCCATAAAAATTTCTCCATACTTCAGAAAATAATCTGTTTACTGTTAAAATTTGCTTTAATGTATTTTTCCAAGGAAAGACAAATGAAGAGTTTAAAAACATAGAAACAGATGTCAGTCCTAGGAATATGAATAAGTCAAATGTGACATTTAAAAACATCTATTTTCCAAAAATCAAAGTATTATAAGTCTATATTATCTGAGGTTGGGAAATTCATAAAATGCTTCCAGAACACATGCTGGTTTCTAAAGCCATGGTCATGCATCCTCCAGGTCTATGCTACTCTGAAACTGATTATCAGTGAGCCACATTCCTCTTCACCCCTATGTTACAGCTATTTGTCCGGATGCTGGGAGCTCTCCTCTACCCAAACTGCTGACCCGGACCCGCTGTATCTCTGCATTGTCCTTCAGCGTTCTCTTCCCAGTGCTCCCCCTCTCCCTGCTGCTCTCTCATTGCCCCAGCCCCAACTCCCTCTGTACTCTCCTTTTCCCTCGTTCCATACTTCTATCCCTAAAACTATGTAGCTTGAATCTCTGAGACACTGATTTGGGTACCATGATCCTCCTCCAGGTCACTGATGCTTCTAACTTTATTCAATTATACCTCAAATTAGGTGGAGAGCAAGTCTCACTCTTGTATCCCAGAATTTCATTACAGGCTGAAATATCACCTAAAGATTATGAATGCATGCTGGACAGAAATAGGTTTAAATATCCACTTCTAAGTGAATGTGAGCAGACTTTGTTATGTTTTATTCCAAATAAACAATGATTAACCAAATCATTGGTTAACCAAATAAACCAATTATTATAGAACATGAAGGTATGAAAAGAGCTTGACTCATTGTTATTTAATTTATAATGATGATCATTGATAATGATAAAGAACCCACATTCTTTTTTTACTTTACATCCTAATCACTGCCCCTCCAACAACCCACTCCCTATCCCCACTTTCTTCTCTAGAGAGGGTGGAGGCCCTCACTGGGTATTGCCTCTGTGGCACATCATCCTCCCCCACTGAGGCCAGACAAGCAGCCTAGCTAGAAGAACGTATCCCACAGACAGGCAACAGCTTTTGGGATATCCCCAACTCCAGTTGTCCAGGACCCAAACAAATACCAAACTGCACAGCTGCTACATATGTGCAGGGTGGGTAGGGGGCTAGGTCCAGCCTATGTATGCTCTTTTAGAATCCATATTCTTTTTTTTAATATTTTTATTGAATAATTTCTTTATTTACATTTCAAATGTTTTCCCCTTTCCAGGTCTCCCCTTCGGAAATCCCCTAGCCCATCCCTTATTTCCCTGCCTCTCTGAAGGTGCTCCCCCACCCACCCTCCCACTTCTGTTTTCCTGCCCTGGCATTTCCCTACACTGGGGCATCGAACACCCTCAGGCCCAAGGGCAACTCCTCCCACTGATGTCCAACAAAGCTATCTTCTGCCACTTATGCGGCCGTAGCCATGGGTCCCTTAATGTGTACTCTTTGGTTGGTGGTCCAGTCCCCAGGAGCTCCAGGGGGTATAGCCAAAGAACCACATTCTTTATCAATATTTCTGAGGTAGGTAGAAATAAGTCCTAGCAGGGGAGATGGTATGTGATTTTCTAGTGTCATCATACCATCTCACAGCAGCTACTCTTGTATGAGAGGAGCTTAGTGTTAAGCTAAGGGAGAAGGGACTCGGTAACATTGAATGAAAAGGTGCTTAGACCTAATTGCCTTCCTTTTCCACAGGGTACATTACAGCATAGAGGCAAACAAAGCAGCATTTTTATTTATGAGCCTTTCATCTCCTGTCAGCAGGAAGAGCCAGAAAGCTCTCAGATCGAGATGCTAATCTAATTCCAAGGAAGCGGGTGCATTTTATCAAAGTTCTATGAGAAGGATGGCTTATGAATACAGCCAGATGGTAAGCCACATAACTTTGCAGGGGAGAAATTCCCATGAGAATTACAATGAGAGGAGGGGAGGAAACCCTACAAAGTTCTAGTTTCCAGACGTTCCCAGTATAAATATTCCTAAATTAAAAGCTTTTCACATGGGTATGGCTGAGCTAGCCAATGCACTGAAGAAATTCATCAGAACAAAAACTATGATAGAAGCATGGAAACCTCCCCGGAGCAAACTAATATGGGTGCAGACACTTTTTCTTTTTCATTCACAAAGAAAACATTTTCATTACTGCTCAGTGCCACGAACTCACAAGAGAAAAGAATACTTGGGCTTTCCCTCTCTGCTTTCTTGTTCCATAATATCTTGCAGTGTATATAATTGGAATATGCAGCCCAGGATGAGAACCTGTAATCCAAGTGACAAGGTAACACTGAGAAAACATTGTGCACTTACGCCAGGAACCTCAATTACCATTCCTTCCCACCCCATGACCTCTGCATGATCCTAAAACATGTATTATTTCCCTCCAAAGATTCTCGTTTAAATAGGTTAAACAAACCTGAGTAAGATAGGCCACTAGCACACAGGTTTGTCAAGTCCTTATCACCAAGGCTGATGAGTGATGGAAAAGACGGCAGATATAAGAGGAACTGAAATGGCTAGAGGAGGGCACCCTCTAGAAGATTCCCAAAATTAGTGAACAAAGCAATCTGTCTGTGACAGCGTTGACCTATCGTCTGTTGTTATAACAAAATTTCTGAGACTGGATACTGAAGAAAGCAAAGGGATTATTTATTTAACAGTTTTAGAAACTGACAATTCCAAACTGAGTAGCCCCATCTGTTCAGCCTTTGAAAACAACTTTGAGACTACATCACAACACAGCATAAAGCATATGATAGGAGCATATGCAAGAAGGAGAGAGTAGTCACACAGCAAGGCAGGAAGCAAGAGAAAGGTAGGAGCCCAGATAGATCCTTTTACAACTACTATCTGAAGAACTTACCGAGGGACCCAAGAGAATGTCATTAAGTCCTTTCAAGGACAGTAACCGTGATAGCTTACTCTTCATTGGGACCACCTCTTAAAGATTCCCCCACTTCCAATATATGATGAGGGGGTCACACTCACTGCGCATACCTTGAGTGAGGGACACATTCAAACCAAACCCAGATGACATCATTGAACTTTTCATGCTTTTGGCTTTCATTCCTTCTCCAAGAGTCCTTTCAAATTTACTCTTCTCACACATTTTTCCTCTGAACTTACCCTCCCCGCGTGTCTTCAAGTAAATTGTTCTACAGTCTTGTTGCCTGTATTATTTCCAAATGTCTGCTAACCTGTTTCACTGGCCTGGGGAATTTAGAGCCGAGAATTAACTTCTAAAAAAACAACTAAACCCCAATTCTCTACCTCAATTCTTTCTCCTCTTTCACTTTATCTATTAATGAACAGAGTTCTCCAGGCACTGGAGTTAGAAATAATGTAACTTTATCCACCCCTTCCCTGACTCCTTATTCCCAAACAACCAGCACAAATCCTACCACCTCTACCTTGTCTCTCCTCTACAGTGACTCTGAAAAGAGAATTAACACTGTTCTGGGTGCAAAGCAGGACAGGGAAAGGAGGTTGTGGAGGCTCTTCGTGGAAAATGGGAGGTGACAGAGAGTTGGCAAGAGAAAATGGCAAAGAGAACAAAAATAAGCTTTTAAAAATAACTTACACTACAGCATAGTGTTCAAGATCCCTGAAATGCAAGTCTCCCATCACTAAGGACAGCCACAGTGGTTTAGATTGGTGAGATCACAGAAGTCTTCGAGCCATCCCATGGTATGGTACTGAGGAGGAGTCTGCCCACACCAATGGAGCTGACATTTAGAGGACTCTGCTGATCAGCCATGAAAAGCAGCAAGGCTCCAGCAAGTAGCACTATTTCTGCCAACATGGGGGAAAGGGATGAAAACCATCATAAATCGCTGAAGGAGTGTGGTCAAACTAATTAAATTTTTCATAAGCAGAATTACATGCTAAACATAGCTGTCCTATAGTTCACACATGTACAGGGGCCTACACAATACCATATATTAACAGTCCTAGGCAGAAATTTCACTGAGAGTAGATTCAAAATACCTCTGTTACCTTTGCTGTTGTACATTATTCACAAAGATGCCATGATGGCACTAAGTTTTAGTGACTGCCCAGTTATTCCCATCAATTAGGCTTTCTCCTCTTTATTCTGTAGACAATTACTTTTTAAAAAACTTAATTTTACCAAGTAACATACAATATTTGTAACATATGCTAATAAAAGTAATAGAAATTGTCTTATGTGGAAAAAAAACTTTTCACAATCTGTTTCCAACCTAAGTTTCTTTATGTCATTGCATCAAAAACATCTTATAATTTTTTGATCAATAAAAACATTGGATGCAAAAAAGAATTCTCTTCCTTCTGGCTAGCTTCCATAGTTCCAAAATGTTTTATGCAGCCTGATGTAGAAGACGTAGATGATTAGCAGTGGACCATGCATGATATTAACACTGACCTGCCAGACAATGACTTGCCTAGTGGTACAATAGTGGCATCACTGTTATGAGATAAGCCATCACTTTCTGCTTGGATCTGAGGCCTGCTCCAAAGGAGCAGATTCACTCCTGGTAAAAGTCTCATCAAAAACCCATGGCTGAGGAAGTCAAAGGTCCTAGAGGGAATCCTACTATTGTTGTTCTACTAAATGGATATGTCAAGCTGTCTTATAAGTATTTATGTTTATATGCATAGATGGGTGATGCTCTCACCTTTAATAAGAGAAGTTTCTTTTTGTACTAGGTAGTGGTTCATGTTCAGATACATAACTGATGAAAATACTGAGAGTAGGTTACTACAGAGTTCACAGTCCTAAAGTGTACTGGCTACTTTTATGTCAACTTGACACAAGCCAGAGTCATTTGGGAAGAAGGAACATCAGTTGAAAAAATGTCCCCACAAGACTGTCCTATGAGCAAGCATGTAGAGCACTTTCACGATTGATTATTAATGTGTGAGGACACAACTGACTGTGGATAGTACCATCCTTGGGTTGGTGGTCATCGATGCTCTAAGAAAGCAATCTGAGCAAGTCATAGGAAGCAAGCCAGTAAGCAGCACACTCTTCATTTTCTACATCAGTTCCTACCTCCAGGTTCCTGCCTTGAGTTCCTGCTCTGACTTCTTTGTGGTGTGGTGGACGACAAGCCATAAGATAAAATAAACCCTTTCCTCTCCAAGTTAATGTTGGTCATAATCCTTTATCACAACCAAGAGAAACCCCAAGTGAAGACAAGAGGACACCTATATCACCTTCTCCAAGGCTTAGGGAACATTGGCAAAGAGGGAGCAGAAAGAATACATGAACCAGAGGATAAGAGGTATCCTGCAAAGCATTGCTTTCTCGACATGACATGACCATTGCACTTATGGACTCATAGAAACTGTTGTTAGTATCACAAGGCCTCCACAATGTTAAATGTGTGAACATTTCAGCACAGATGAGAGAGCTGTACACCCACCAGTAGCTGTGTGTGTACACATGCACTTGCCCATGTACACACAGGTCCATGCACACACATGCACATGCATGCATGCATAATTCAAGCTTTTTTCCATAACACACAAAGACCTCAAGCTCATCTCCAGTAAGAGGGACACATAGTTTAAAAGAATAACTGTTTCCAAAAGAAGATAGGTAAGAGATTCTGGTAGGAAAATCTCTAAGACTAGCTCATTCCTCCTATACCACCTCACCCCCACCTTAGCTTTAGTTGCTGCACCACAGGCTGGGTAGTTTCCATACATTTTCTCATAGCCCTAACATCTAGGAAATCCAGATCAAGGTGCTAGAAGATTTTATGTCAGATAAGGACACATTTTTCTAATGACAACTGGTACCTGTCACTGTGTCTGCCCTGTTATGTGAAAGAGACAGGAAGCAATCTTCTTTGAGACACCTAAGTAGACAATAATCCCATCTGTCCAATCTCATAATTTTATCCAATGCTAAAAATTTTCTGACACTCACTAATATCATTAGATTATAGGGTAAGGTTTAACAATGAATTTTAAAGAAATGCAAGCATTCCATCTGTGAAGATCAATTTTGATGGACAACCAAGGACATTAATGGGGCACACCTTTAGGTGTTTCCAGATGGGGATTGATTAACTAAACAGGCAGTATCTGTACTGAGTGTGGGAAGTACCTTTTTTTTTTTTTTTTAATGCAGAAGTCCCAAGATAAACAACAAAAAACAAGAAAGAAGAATGCAAGCTGAGTGAGAGCATTTCCCTTTCTCTGCATCTTGGTGTGTAGAGGTGAGAGCAAGCAGTCTCACCCCTGCTGCCATGGAGCCACCCACCACTAGCCCTTCTCTACCATGACGAATTGTATCCCTTCGAACTGTGAACCAAAATAATCCCTTCCTCCCTCAAGTGGTTTTTACTAGTATTTTGTCTTAGCCCTGAAAGAAAGAAAGAAAGAAAGAAAGAAAGAAAGAAAGAAAGAAAGAAAGAAAGAAAACAGAAAAAAAGCAATGAATACAGAATACATAAAACTTCCCTATACCATTTTTAGGTAAGTAAGTTTTCTAGACTTAGGAAATCATGCTAAAACATAAACAGTTCTCAAAACACCACAAGTGGTCTATATTAAGGAAGAAAAGAATAAGAAAAACAGTAATTAGTTAAAAACAACTTCCAAAGGGCAGTACAAAACACCTTAAGAAAAAATGTTTAAAGAAACTGAGAAATAAAAATAACCCAGACTCTGGTGGTTAGGAAATGCTTACAGAAGACAGAGGGGGGAAAACCTAAGGAAGATAAAGCACTTCGAGCATAACAAGTAAAACAAATGAAATTACATCATTAGAGAAATGAAGACCAAATTATAAACATCTAAAATGAGGAGACAGTTTTTAAAATGCAGTCAGAAAAAAAGAAAGAAGGTAAAAATGCATGTAATTAGAAGACTATAGTCAGAGACAGCCGCATAGATCCTCACTGTTCTGACACTAACGGTACTGGGAAAATAGAACCGAACCCATTTTCAGATCTGAAACAATGTCTACAAATCATTGTGGGAGATGAATTGGAGCAAATCCTTTCACAGGCAACCAATGGCTAACTAGAAAAGTAATAGGCACCTTATCAGAAAAAAGAGGAGCACAGTAAATATAAAATAATTTCTGAGGCACTGGAGAAGTGGCTAGCAGCTAAGAGCACTGGCTCTTCCGGAGGACCTAGATTCAATTCCCAGCACCCAGAGGGCAACTCACAACTCTCTGTAATTTGAGTTCTGAGGAATCTGACACCCTCATAAAGACACACATCGAGGCAAAACACCAATGCACATAAAATAAAAATGAATAAATAAATTATTTAAAAATAAAACAATATCTGAGACTTTCTGGGAAGTTTTAATAACTTCATTTGCATGAAAACAAACAGATTTATAGTCAGAAACCTAGGAAAGATGCTATGGAATGGGGAAAATGTAGATGTCTATGTGATTAAGAAAACAAGAATTATGTGACATATTGTAAATATTTTTTAAGAAGTCATATTATTTAGGGAACAATTCAGAGAGTAGTATAAATGGTGTGCTTGTTTCCCCACATTTTAAAAAGAAAATCCAATTCAAATCATCCACAATCAAGTAACTACCCTAAGCACACACGCAGATTTAGAACACTACCTCCCAAAGGCAAACACAGACTGAGACCTTTCCAACTATAAAATGTAAAATAAAAACAGAATATCAAGCAAAACTAAATGGATTCTAAAGTCTAATAATGCATCAGAATGACAGCTAAGTCATAAAACAAAAATGTAACATCTAATGTTTGAAAGAGAGAAACAAAGGCAGATCAAGCAAAGAAAACAAGGCAAACATTGTGCTGCAGCATTAACAAGGGATAAGTATGCACAAGAAAAGACCTTACACAGGAAAAACAAATCTTCAAACCAGTAAGATATACAGTGAATAGCAGGCACACTTATCTCTAACTTAGTGTCAGAGTGCACAAAGATGCTTAGCGTAAAAGCTAGATATAAAAGAAAGTACTTCAAGAAGGATGTCAACTCCCTAATCCTTTGTCAAGTTGATGAAATATAATAAATATTTAGCCTCCCAATCATCCTTGTGTATCCCTCTCTGCTCAGTCCCCACTGATGATAGAACCTACTCAAATTGTTGCCTGCTCATGCTGTTTACTCCTGTGAACATGACATCCATGTTTCCACCCATTCATCTGTCTAGACCCAGACCCTGCCTTTCTTTCACTTCCACAAATTGATTCAATCACACATCCACATCCTGCTAACAGCTGGCACATAGTACAGCTCTTCCAGTATCTTCTGCAGCCCACCCCCACAAAGCCCACTTTGTGGGTCTGTCAACTTCCCAGCTATGGCTTCACCCCTCTGACACTCCTTGCCTCGATAATCCATTGTAGTCATACATATAACCTACATACATAAAGATATTCATACTGTGTGATGTCTCATATGCGATTAGAGAGTTAACATTAGTAATTAGGTCTAGAATAAAAGAACCTGTGTGTGGCTTGGCCAGAACAATGAAGGAAAGGGGAATATCTGGAAAATTGCTGCCAATACAAACACTATGCCTTGTAAATTTATTCAATAAATTATTTAATAAAATTTGACTTGACAGTGTGTAAAGACACAAATGTGCTCATGTACCTTTCTGACATAGCATGCTTATGACAGGCTCCCACATACCTATGATGATAGCCTACATCTCAAGGCCTTGTTTTAATAAACACAGAATTGAGGAGGTATAATATTAAAATTTTAGTGCCAAAATCATTCGGATTGATTCCTCTTTCCTCCAAGTATTTCGAGATGAAAATAATTTATGTCGTTAGAACAAATGCAGAACAGGATGAAAACTTAAAAGTTTATGAAGCAAAGTCTCAGTGAAGAAGAGCACTTCAGAAATCACATTTGGCCACAAAAGAATTTCCATATAAAACAAACAAAACACCTGGATTGAAATCCTAATGTAAGCGTCTACTTTCCACATCCACAAACTATTCGAAAGCATGATGACTTTTCTTCTCTTTATGACGTTCACCACTCACTGGGTATTCTGAAAGTCCCTGACTCACAACGAAGTTTTGTGATGCACACTGAGTTCTTTAGGAAAATAAACTGCCATGTAATAACTCTGCACAGGATTTATTGATGTGTTTTTTCCTCTTTAGTAGATTCCCAGGATATATTCCTTACCACCCAGAACCATTCACCTTAAGAATGCAGTTACTTCCTGCTTCCCTTCCCTCTGCAACTTCTAATAATGTGGCTTTTTATGTAGTCAAACTCCCACTGATTCTAATCAGTCCAGGCTTTGGTTTTTAGTAGCATGTTACTGATAATATTTCTCAAACACTGCTTTTTCAGTATGAAGCCATTTCATCCATTCCCTGCTAGTAATGCTAAATTATGCCCCAGAGATATGTTTCTAATAATGCCCCATTCTTCTTTCCCAAACATCTATAACACTTGCAATGCAATAGCAATTTTCTCACAATAAAAAGTAAATACGAAGAATTTTACTCTTTCTCAGATTGCAGAGAACTCTGTTGAGTGGAAGTTATTGCAAGATGTATTCCCTCCAGGAAACAGCTTACATTTATAGTTAACACCCCTATACCATGCATCGTTTGAAAACCAAAATTACTCAGGAAATGCAATTTTGAAACAGAGCCATCACTTAGGAACTTTAAGGTAGATGTTTCGTTTCATTAAAAGCTTTTGTCTTTAAATTGCCAATATGAGCTAATATATCCCAACATATGGTTTGTTTTATTACTCTGATAGAGGTATTTGGCTCCAAAATGAGAGTTTGCCCCCAACTTGATTTTCATATTTTCTGTCAAGAGTTTCTAAAATCCCACTGATTCTAAAGAAAGTCCTCTCTTAGGAACAGATGTGTATCAGTAGGAATTAAGCAGACATTCTGAGGCCTATTATCAGGAATATTTTTCTAAGAAACATATAACTGAATGCTTCTATTGCAGGAAACTTCCCCACAAATGAATCATTGAAACTGCCTATGGAGAAAAATATTATTAACTGTTGGTGAAACATGGTCGTACCTAATAAGTTACTAAGCCTTTGTTAACTTTTTCTCTTTTAGTTATTTTTCTTTCCGATTCTCCATAAAACCTTTGAAGAGGAGTAAGTACTCTCTGTGCTGATTATCTTGGATTCTAAGATGTAAACTCATGGGTATGACACAACTTACAATTCTATTTGCTCTGAAATACACAAGTAACCAAGAAGAAAGAGTCCAGTAGCTAACAATTTCTGATGGTCATCAGTCCATTCCCATGCCTGCTTTAAATGAATTGGTTTTCATCTGTCTTTTTGTCTCCATTCAGCTACCATTCCTGAACATACGCCTTTCTTCTCCCACAGATACTATTTTAATTAATGTGTCCTGATTGACCTACTTAATGTTGTTTTACATATATGTAAAACAGTAGAAGAAAACCAAAGCATAATAATATTATAATTTTATATTGCTTGAAAGATTTTGCTGGGATATCTAAGTGATGAAAGAAAAAATAAAAAGTGGAGGGTTGGAATACTGTTCCTTTCATCCATCAACTATGAGTATGTACGTATATATGTAAAGTATGGGTTCCAGCCATGTATATTTATATAATTTTAATATATATTAGCTAGTTTTGTTCACCTGTGACAAATACCTGAGAGAATAACTTTTCAATTTATTTATTTATTTTGTATATATGAGTACTCTGTGGCTGCCTTCAGACACACCAGAAGAGGGCATCAGATCCCATTACAGATGGTTATGAGCCACTACACGGTTGCTGGGAACTGAACTCAGGACCTCTAGAAGAGCAGTCAGTGCTCTTAACCACTGAGCCATCTCTCCAGCCCCCAGAGAGAATTACCTAAAGAACCTAAAGAACAACCAATTTATTTGGACTCCTGATTTCATAGGACTTAAGTCTGTGTTGACTTGGCTCTGTAACCTCAGGAAGAACTTCATGATAGCAGGAATGTAGAGGTTCCTCACTTTGTTGTATGCAAGAAGAAGTTAAAGAATAAGGAACAAAGAACTAGGTATAACCTTTAAAAGGATACCCCTCATGACCTACTTTCTACAACTAGACTCTGCCCACTGAAGTTTCTTCCAAATCCCAAAATAGTGCTGCTAAGCTGTAGAACAAGAATACAATATATAAACCTATGTGGGTGGATGGGTGAAGGGCATTTCATATTCAAACTAGAACTCTCCCTCCCTGTCTACAAAAGCTCATAACCATCTCATAACAGATTATTCATTTTGTTGATCCCCAATGGTCACCAAAATCTCCACAGTTCCAACGTGATTCATAAGCTAAAGTCCAATGTGTCCTCTGACACTTAGCTGTAGCTCCAGTGTAACCATCTAAGGTCAGTTATATATTTCCCAAGTGCACTAGCACAGGGTACATATTCCCACTACAACAGGGAGGAATGACAGTAGAGGGGAAAAAAGGAGCAAGAAGAAAGAACCCTGAATCCAGCAGGGCAGATACTAAATTCTACAGTTCCATGTCCTGTATTTAGGGCTCATGGTGTCATGATGTGATCTCCAACAGTCTCAAGCACCCCATCCATTTTGCCTTGAAACAATATGGCTTCCCTTTTGGCCAGCTCCACTCCTTTGCCTGAAGCTTTCTTATACCAATGTCACATTCTCTGCCACCTTCACCTTCCTGGGTCTCTATTACAGCTTAAGCTATATCCTCATGGTTTAATAAATGGTTAATTCAGAGACTACTGAATTCTGATTCTACCACATTTCCTGGCCTCCCAAGGTCTTTCTCTAAAATCTCAGTAGAGACCATCACGACACCGTAACATTTTCATGTTTCATCACTGCAAAATCAGTACCACGTGAATGACGTCAAGGTCTGGCTTCAATTCAAGCAACATCCAGGACCCTGAAGATCTCTGCTGCTGCTGCTGTTGCAGCCTATCAGTGAGTGCAGAAATAGCTGAGCACAGAGAAATATATCATGTAGAAAAATGTTCTGAGATGGTTTTGTGCAAGCAGGGTGTGCTTTCATGGTAGTGTTGGTTCAACTCCTGAGGTGCTCTCATGGGATCATTCCTATTGCTCTAATGCAAGATACTTGACTTCTTTTCAATGACACTAATCTCTTCATAAACCATGACTTCCTAGACTCAACTTCACACAGACTTTCATGATCAAACTATGGGTTTTTTTTTTCAAGTTATCTGCTCTGCATTTCTTTTTCTCCTAGTTTCACCATCTACTTGGCTAACAGCAGCCATAAAAAAATACATGTCAGAACCTAAATGTCTTGGATGCTTGGAAATTTTCTCTATCAAGTTAATTAAAATGTGACTTCAAATTCAGTACACCCACCCCCATGAAATCTTAGGGTACAGACAAAATGTGCACAAATTCTTTGTGAATATAGCACATTAATGACTTCTAGTCTAAGGCCCATCTGAAACCTCACGAACCTAGCCTTCAGGTTTTGCATTCCTATCAATATTCTGCCTTCTAGGATCCCCCCCACAATCACCTCTAAAGCAATGCTTATAGTATCCTAGGCTTTCTCTATAGGCCACTCTTCCAAACTTTATCAAATGCTTCCTACAGATCCATTCTTAAACTGTAAGAACAACAGAGTGAGATTGGATCATGAAATGGTTCCACTTCTCTGCTACCAATTTTTCTGTATAGTTATTTTTATATATCTTTGGTGAAAATACTTGAACAGGCAACTTTTAAACAGAGACATTTACTATGTTTACAGATTTGGTCCATGGTTGCTTGGCCTGTTACTTAGTGAGAACATAAAAGCAGCAAGCTTATGTGGGGTCGGAGGTTCTTCACCTCTTTAAACGCAAAAGGCAGAGGATGAGAACCAGGGACCAAGTACAACCTTCAAAATCATTGGTCCATGACTTAGTTTCTCCAGGTAGGTTCGTCCTCCAAACGTTTCTGCCATCTTCAAAGGTAGCACTGTGATCTGAGGACCACACCTTTGCCACATGAACCTGTTGCATATTCAAGCTATAGCATACTGGTATGTTTTTGTGCTGGCAAATGTGTGTCATGCTTATTCATCTCATGTTTTCTTTTTTATATCTTAGTATGTTTGTAATATAACTTTACTGTTTTATTAACATTCATTTTATCATATATTTAGTTACTTATACTCATATTTGATATGCATTTAGTTTCTAATTCAGTATTTTCATAAACTATACTATGATGAGTATTCTAAAAATGTGCATCTTTACACATCTGTAAGAGCTTGTTTTATTATTTGAAATAGATGCAATTATAAAAGTAATAACTTTCACAGAGATATCCATTATTTACATATTTCTCTGAAAAACCAAAACTATGGGAGCACTGATTCTTATTAATTAATGACATATTGGTTAGAGCTGAGTAGGAACACTTGTTGGGCAGTCATTCTGCAAATTACCATAGACTTGTAGTTTTCATTTCTTATTGTTGATATAGCAAATTACAGCACAAAATGTTTAAGCTCTCAGTTCTGATGGTCAAAAATCTAAAATATGCCTCCCTGAATTTAAAACAAGTTTTCAGTATCAGTACAACTCCATTCCTTCTAAATGATGTAAGAGAGGAGCCATTTCCTTGCTTTTGCAGTCTCGTATAGCCTTCATACATTTTTTGGCTCTTTGCCTCCTTTGGTATTCAAAGCTAATAATTCTTTTCTGAATTATATCACACTGGTATATTTCTATTACCTCATTCATCATATATATATATATATATATATATATATATATATATATATATATAT
>JADRCH010000239.1:596509-610177 GCA_019843965.1 Rhynchomys soricoides | reverse complement strand
ATATATATATATATATATATATATATATATATATATATATATATATTCCACCCACATACTTCAGGAAACTTCCCATTTTGAAGTCTTCCTAATTCACAGGTAAATGTCCATGTAATACAACATATCCATATGTTCTGGTGATAATTATATTGATGAGTTTTGGTGGCAGGGGTAGGTTTGGTCAACAGACTACACTCAATTCATTCCTGCAGGCTACTAGATTGCTGATTTCTTTCCTACAATATCTATAAATTGTTCTTCAGCTATAAACACATCATAAATCGCATTTATGATTTGTATTTAACAACAGCTCACATGCCATTTTAGACACCAATCACAAGATTTTTAGTATTGAACCATGAGTTTATTACTTGAAACACCTATCACTTCCAGGAAATATATTATTGGTACAAATCTTAAACTATGTAGACTTAATCCAACTCCTAAATTTATATGTTTTATCAGTGGTTAAATACTTGGGTCATGTTGTCAAGATATTTTCAGTATTATGACTAACAGTTTCTGCTGTGTTTTGTTTTGTCTTCTTAACCAAGTTGAACTTCCAATTTGGTGATTGCACCAGCCATTCTCACAAGCATACAACAAAACAAATCATTCACCTGCATTGATATTGAAAATTATTACTTTTCCTTTTGTTGGTGTCTAAGTGTAATTTGACAATGCTGAGTGAAACACATCATGATCCCCTATTCTATAATTCTACAAAAAAGAAATGAATGAAGATTGTTCCTTTGTGTTCTTGCTTAAAACTTTCATCTTCTTACCTACCTAAAAATTACTTCAAGAGCACTATTCCAAATTTCTGAGAACCTACGTATCTGGTTACATATGGAGACACCCACACAAAGTTGTCATGATTTGAATCTTAAATGACCCATAGGCTCATTGCTTGAACACTGGGTTCCTAGCATGGGGTTTTATTTGGGATGCTATACAGTCCTTAGGAGGTGAGGGCTATATGGCAGAAGTGAGTCACTAAGTGATCATCTAAAGGCTGTAGCATGGCCCTTAGTAATGGCTGCTCTCTGTTTCCTGGTTAACCAGCATGTGAATCACTATTGCCCGAGCTCCTACTGCCATGGATTGGGCTTCTCCCACCTACACACCTTCCCTACCATTATTTTCTGAAATCTTTCTGAAACCATGAGCCAAAATAAACCTTTCCTCCATTAAGCTGCTTCTGTCAATTCTGGCAATGACAAGGAAAGTGACTAATACAAAAGTGTCACTTAGACACACAACCAACCTGGCTTCCTCTACTGCCTTGCCACACCTGCATCATTCCATCTTTCTCAATATCTTCCACTAATCATCTTTCCTCAGCAACACTGAATGCTAACATCAATGTAAACACTTGTGTTTATAACTACAGAAATTCTATCAAGACAGACGTTCATCTTTCTGTGAAGTTTTTGCATGTAATATCAGCTAAATCTTGGATAACCAATGGTCTCAGGGTATCTGGAACTGAAGATGTTGCTGAGATGTTGGACATAAAGGTCAGACTAACTCTTGTACAAAGGAGAGAAGTTAGCTCTATCCTTCCCAAAACTCACTATTCCTTTGCACATCTCAGTTCCCATCTCCTCCTTCTTCTACATACCCTCATCATATTACTGTCCTGTGTTTCTTTATGAATATGACTCTTCATGTTGTTGAGGACAAGATTACCAAACCATTCCATTTAAACTGGAAATGATCTATACAACAAAGAGTCATCAAATTAAAAATATCAGGTAACTGCCTGAAATGAGAGTACATAAAGTAAAACTGATTTAATGAATTTATCTCAGTCCAGGAACTGGTAAGAAACATCATTTTGTTAGCATGCTGACTCTGAAGGGTGGGTTCTCATTAATCAAGTTCTCAAAGATAGATATTATACATTAGAAAGACAATATACTCTTTTATAAGAGCATAGCCATCAGCATGTCAGCATGGCAGTGTTCTCTTCCTGTGAAACAGTGACATGAAGAACCAAATTATCATCAGAAGGCCACTTTGTTAATGCTTAATTTTAAAAGCACAGCTGTCAAGCAGGGTAGCAATCTGATCCATCAGCCTGATTGCCACAGTATGCCTGAATAAATAGCTAAGTGGAAAACTAAATGATCAAAAGATATTCTGTGACTATTATCCAGAACAAGAAATACAGAGAAGCCTGAAAACATCTTCCTGAAAAGGTTATGTGAGGAGCTGCCTCACACCAGGTGCTACCATCTAGGGAACCATGAAACACATAATTCTAAAGGGACACTATGCTCATGTTAGCATACATTCCAAATGGCCACCCATCACAGCCCAGATTACATAGAAAATACATTGTCCTGTGTTGCATTTACAAAATATACTGCAGTCAGTTCTAAAGAATAATTGTTTCATTCTCTTTTTTAGAAGATTATATATATATATATATATACATATATATGTATATATATAATTTACATGTACAATATTGTATATATTATATAATTTTGATTTTATACATTATATATATATGTATGTGTATATATTTTTTTTTTCTTGCCTTTTGTGCTTAAGTTTGTGACATTCCTAAATAAAAAGTGTCAAGAAACTCCTAACCTGACACACTCCCCCTTGCCATCACCACGTCTAGGCTCATTGATTACTCCTCTTTCCCTATATTTCATTCTCCTACTCCCCTGGCTCCATTCCTATAGTTGTCTCTCTCTCTCCCTCATTATTTCCCCACTCTTTTACAACTGAGATTCTGCAAAGAATGACCTTTGCAGGCTTCCTTACTTCTTTACTACCCAGTACATTGCATTAACATACCTCTCTCTTGAATGGCGGTGGGGCTTAGCTAGATATAATCACCAG
Organism: Rhynchomys soricoides; assembly: GCA_019843965.1. Classification (NCBI taxonomy): domain Eukaryota; kingdom Metazoa; phylum Chordata; class Mammalia; order Rodentia; family Muridae; genus Rhynchomys; species Rhynchomys soricoides. The sequence continues at coordinate 607,315 of JADRCH010000239.1, read as the reverse complement.
TGTCTCACTACTTACCTAACACAAGTTAATTATAAAACCCACTCTGTGTGACCTTCATAGCAGCCACTTCTAATTGTCTTCAGCCTTGCCTTTCATGGCATTACTCATACTGCTTTACTTACGGTCTTCTTTTTGTTCTTAATATCTTTGCTAGTCTCCCAGCCTCTTCCAGGCTGAATCAATCTATGATTTTACTGCCCTCCTCCTCTTACGTCTCCATTTTCTTTAGACCACCTCACCCTCCAAAGCCCATTTCAGTGTGATTATGCCAGTATTCATATGCCTAACACGGTTACTCTTAGCTCTACCCTGTGTACTGCACTGCCTATGAGGCACTTTAATCTGTATGCTTCCCAGGTACCAACATCTTAATGCATCTAAAATTGACAGTGCTTTCTCTTACAGCATCATACCTGTTTTCTCTCTACTTTGCTGTTGATAAATTTCGCACACCTACAAAGTCCTCAGCAGTAGCAAATAGGCCTTTTCTCCTGGATGACGCTCATTATTTACCACCCTCCAGGAACCTGCTGCACTGTCAAATAACTTTGTAGGACAAGACATAAGACAAAGCCTTCTTGGATCTACTAGCCTGAGGTTAACATGAGGAACTGTCACATACTCATTTCTGAACAACTCCAAGGGTTCAGGTTATCTTTCACAATTTCTCCTTTGTCGCCTCACCCCAGCATCTCGTAGCTACTCACCCTGAGATGTTACTCTCAGATGTGACTCACAAACAGGTTTCCTATGACAACTTTATTAAATTATCTGAAGTGAGGTGATGAGCAGGCACATGTGATTCATATCCTTTAAGAAAAGGTGAAGAGACCTACAACAGATGAAGAATATACCTCTAAATTCTTGAAATATTCAGAATATGAGCTCTATGCTTAAGATGTTCTAAAGGATTAAGACTAACACAATGGCTTTTAGTGATCTGAAAATGTGGTGTGTTTTCTGATGTCATCTTTTATACCTTACTGCATCAGCCAAAACTTCCATTTTCCTCTGTAATGTCAAACAGTTTGACGAAAGATGCTATCCAGTGAAAAGTCATCAAAACACTAAAAAGCACATTTTCAAAGTGAAAACAATATAAAATATTAAAATGCTTTCTGCTTAATTACTTTTCTATTGCCGTGACAAAAAAAGAAAAAGAAAGAAAAGAAACCCACAATGACCAGGGCTACTTATAGCAGAAAGTGTCTAATTGGCCTACAAGTTTAGCAAGCTAGTGGTCGTGATAGCAGAACAAAGGCATGGCAGCAGGAATGGCTGACAACTCATGTCTTAATCCACAAGTAGGAGGCACAGAGAGACACTGGGAATGATTCCAGTCTTTTGGAAACCTCAGAGCTCACCCCCAATGACACACCTCTTCCAACAAAGCCATACCTCCTAACAGTTCAGAAACAACCTCACCTACTAGAGACCAGGTATTCAGGTATTTGAACAGATGAGCTGGTGAAAGCTTTTCTCCTTCAAATCAATCACATTTCCTTCCCAAAATTCCCATGAGAAAGCTCTACTAAAACAATTGGGAGGGGGATGAAAACTTTTAAAATATTCAACACCCTGGGCATGGCCAAGTAAACTACAGAAGCCTTGCTCAAGAGAACTCAAGTATATGTTAGTAATCTGAGTCCTCAGAGAGTCATTCTCAGGTTACTGGGGTGAACTATAAAAGATATCTAAACACACAGAACAATGCCTGTGTATGAACAGACTGCACAGAAAAACTAGCTGGATAAGTAAAATATTAATGGTTTTCTTCATACAATCGCATTTTTTATCCATTATGTTTTCCCTTCCAACTCATATTTTCCATGATAAGTACTTGTTACTTTCATATTCATAAAAAAATAAAGCGCCATTTGAAGTGTGCTAATAGAATCTCCCTCGCCATAATAAAATAGATGTCTCCATAGTAGACTTAAGGTCCTTTTTTTTTTCAAGCCAAAGCCCCATGGTGGAATAAACAGAAGCTTTCAACTGAGTCATCTTTCTTCTTTTTCCAAATAAATAAGTAAGCCGGCCTACTAAGTATTTTAATGGTATGCACAGACAGGCAGAACAGCTGGTAACAAGACAGCAAGCTTTCATCTCACTGCCCAGGAAGGACATTTGAGGAACATGTGAAAAGTACCAGAAGCAGAATAATTATCCAATATTTCCGTAATGAGGAAAGGTAGAAAGAACACTGAAATTTTTGGTTTCTAATCAGTGCACCAGATAAAGAAGCACAGGTCCAAAAATAGAAAGGGTTATCTTGAAACTACAGCAATTAACCTGCCCACGTCCACCACTTAGCAAAATTAGTTTACCTGCCAAACTCAAACTGTGGGAACTCTCCTAACTTTTTAAATGTGAACCAGAGCAATCCTGCAGACCAGACTATTGAGCAGCATGTCAAGAAAACACTGCTAATGCTCACTGCATTTTGTCTTACCTAACCAAGTTCCTGGGGATTAGTTTTGGGGGAGGGGAGTTAGTAGTAGTAGTAATAGTAGTAGTAGTAGTAGTAGTAGTAGTAGTAGTAGTAGTAGTAGTAGTATCAGTATTATTCTTTGTTTTTTACAGTCCAGTACTTATTCCCCTCCCGGTCCACCTTCTAACAGTTCCTCATCCCATTCCTCCTCCCTTGTCTCCAAGAAGATGTCCCCAGCCACCTCCCACCCTACCAGACCTCACCACTCCCCAGGGCCTCAAGTCTCTTAAGGGTTAGGTACATCTTCTCTCACTGAGACCAGAGGAGGCAGTCCCTTTTTAACTGATATGTTTTGATTCTCACTCTCTTTATGTCAAATATGTTAAACTTTGTTATTTAAAACTCACAACCACACTAGGTAGCCTCCACTACCACTGGTTATTAGCAAATACCACTAATATAAATTAACTAGCAAGTATTAAATAAATGCCAGCCTTTGGCCCTTGGGATAATCTAAAATGGTAATTAGATTATAATTACCATTTTTTAATTAAATACCATTGGTATTTTATAAATACCAATAATTGTATGCATTAGTGATACTCAGACATTGACACACTCAATTTTTTAAAATCTGAAGTGGCTTTTTCTACAGTTTCTTAGCAAAAAATGGAAAGAAGCTGCAATTAGAGTCACAGGACCATGTTATCATCATCCATCTTCCTTCAATACAAAACAGTAGGAAATTCCAGAAAGTTTTTTAATTGAAACTAATTCTTATTGACCTCCAGCAACTTCAGCAAAGCTCAAAATAACATATAATAGGATGATTAATGCTTTAATCGCATAACAAAAGAATGTTGAGCCTGTTAGAATTGCTATCCCCTTCTTGGAATTTATCTAATTTTGTTTTCCTTAATTCAAAACAATTGCCTGCAGATAGAAGAAACATGTCTAGTCCAAAATTGTGCATGCTGTTTCCAGCAAGACAAAATGTATCTGAGGAATAAAATTTAAAACACAAAGGTTGTGTTACAATCTGAAAGGGGCTTCCTTCAGTTACTTGGTGCTGTGTTATTTAACACACACGGAAGGCCACAAGTACTTAGTGAAGTACATTAGGACTATATAAGTCTATGCTTCAGTAGTATTTAGTACCCAAGGGGATTTAGCACATGACTGCAGTGTGCAGTGTGAGAGGACAAAAATAAGATGTCCTCGCCCTACATGTTTACTTTGAAATAATAACTACTTCAGTTCACACCTATGAGAAATTAATATGGATCAAGCTAGTCATAGAGGAATGAACAGTATAAATAATGAATAATATGAAAAGAATTCTGAAAGCAAAAACAGCCTGGAAACTACTAAATGGGATTCTCTTGAAAGACAGATCTCATGTGGACAAATGAGAAGGAAGGTTGAATGTTTATCGCAGTTCTGGCCCCTAGTTCACATTTGCTCTGCTTATCTTCTACTTCTTATTTAAATTTAAAAGACATTTAATTTTTAAAATAAAGATGACACCCTCCATTTGGGAAAGTATAGCCTTCCTACTACTCTTCCCACATGATACAAAACTTGAGGAATTGGCTTGGATTAAGAAAAAAGAGGGGGACGGTTCTCAGCAAATACCCCAGGATGAAGCTAGAGAAGTGTAGCCAAGACCAGTTGATGAGGAAAGTGCCCATCTGTCTCATTGCGGTTCAAGTCTTTACAGTCAGCTTCGGAAGTCTAGACACCCTGCTCTTCCACACCATTCTTAAGGCAAGCAACTGCCAGCCCTAGTGTGCTAGCCATCTGTACTGCCTCATTTATATGAGACAGATGACAGACAAGCCAGGAGAAATTTACTGGGATAGGGTACAAAGAAGACTTTCCAGTAGATTCTCAGAAGCCTAAAGCTATACAAAATTCAAAAGTCAAAATTATATCCAATATTTTAAACTTTTACCATGAAGGAAAAAACCCTGGGTGTGTTTTGAGCTCATTTTGAGTCCAAAGATCTCATGGTTCTAACTACTTTGTTTCTTTATATTAACCGAGTACTTAACATAAAAAATAAATTAACTTTTAGCATAGTAAAATTATGTTCCTCCTGATTTATTCTAAGTCCCTCAAGCATTTACACAATGGAGCTTCCATCTTTCTTTCTGTTTTCCCCAAGAAGTGCCAGTTCTTTTCAAGCTACTTGACCCTTTCCAAATGTCTCCAGAAGATGCCATCAAAAGAAAAACATTTAAGTTCTATTTATGTTTTCCTCTGTGATTCAGATATTGCATACAGCATGCTGTCTTCTCCTTCTGAAAAAAAAAAATCAAGCGAAGGTATTACAAAGTTCAGATAAAGCACCCAAAATGTGTGTCCAGACTGGATTTTCATTTTGGCAAAATAAATAGTCTGCCATTTCTCTATGGAACTCAAGGAAATTCTCCTCAAAATCTCCATTTTCACGAGCTATAATAACCAAAACTATCGTCTAGAGTTCTAACAAAATCAAGAGAGGTCAACGCCAATGGTGGATGAATAAGGAAAGTTGTTTCTGTTTCATTAAATCTCACCAATAAGGTCTAAACAGAGATGTCAGTAGATTGTCATGGAAATGAGACCCTCAATCAATGCCACCTCTTTATCATATACTAGTTTAAATAGCCTATGGTTTTTCCTCTACTCCTCACAACAAATCAGGGCCTAGTGGGTATGCAGCTCATGATGGAAAGCTCTGCTAGCTGAGCTTTCTCCCTTCAGTAGAACTGGAATGCTCACTGCACAAATGTCACCAGCAGATACTTCTGCCTAATGAAAGATCCAAGGACTTTGATAATCATGAAAGCATTTTGAAAGGAATACACGTGTGGCAACTTGAATACGTCCCAGTGGACAGACGGCCTGTTGTGCTATCAATGGCCAGTGGGCTAATTCCTTGATACTGGGAAGTATCAAGACCAAACTAAGCACAACCATATATGCATGAAGCATCACTGGCTTCTCCATGGGTCCAAGATAAATATGAGAATGGGATGTTCTTCATCCTTCTAGAATGCTAAATAACTTCAATAATGGAACAATAAAACTATCTGCTTTTTCTTTCAGTTTTTCACATCATACTAGTAAAGAAACATTGGAAGATATTTGGTATATATGGTGGTAAAACACTAAAATAGGGGCTGTACACCTACACATATTTCATTAGTAGTTCAGTTTTACAGCATCAGGCAAAAGTTCAATGACTTTTCCAAGCATCATAAAAGTAAACAGAAATTAATAGTAACAACTTCCCCTCTCATATGTTTCATTCTTATGATTATAATTAGCTTCTACTTTTAAAAAAAAAAAAAAAAACACATTTCGGAGACCTCTGCCTGGGCCACCAGGGCTCCATAGCCAAATAGTGCCTAGAGAAAGCTAGCCTCTCAGGAGTGTGGAAAAGCCCATGAGTGGGTGTAAGATGAGCACCACTATGAAGCGGGACCCACCCAGAATCCTCGGGGACACAGGGACTGAGGAACAGCAGGGGACAATAGCCTTCTGGTTTCCATCTGTGGCTGGAGACCTCTGCCTGGGCAACCAGAGCTCCATAGTCAAATAGTGCCAGGAAAAAGCTAGACTCCTAGGAGTGTGGACAACCCTGTCTGCTCAGAGGGACCCACCTGGAATCCCCAGGACACAGGGACTGAGGGGTGTTCTTCTGGTTTCTTTCGGCAGCCTGGGAGGTGATCCTGTGACACAGGGCTCTATACTCAAATAGTGCTAGGAGAGAGCTAGTATCCCAGGAGTGCTGACAGACCTTCAAGCACAGGCAAGACCAACACCTCTGTTCAAATTCACTGGATCAAAAGGGACCCTTGCCGAATCAGGACACAGGAACCAAGGAACAGCTGGAGACAAGATCCTTCTGGCTTCTGTCTGCACCCCTGAGCTGACCCTTTACCACAGCTCTCCAAACCCAAATTCCTCTCAGATAGAACTGGTCTTCAAGGAGTATTGACACAGAGGCTTGCAGGAGGGACAAGTCACAGTCAGGGAGAGTAAGACCAGCTAACTCCAGAGATAACCAGATGGTGAAAGGCAAGGGCAAGAACATAAGGAACAGAAATCAAGACTACTTGGCTTCATCAGAATGCAGCTCTCCCAGCACAGACAGCCTTGGATACCCCAACACACCAAAAAAGCAAGAGTCAGATTTAAAATCACATCTCGTGATGATGATAGAGGACTTTAAGAAGGAAATAAATAACTCCCTTAAAGAAATACAAGAGAACACAAGTAAACAACTAGAAGCCCTTAAAGAGGAAACACGAAAATTCCCCAAAGAATTACAAGAAAACACAATGAAACAGATGAAGGAAATGAACAAAACCATCCCAGAACTAAAAGTAGAAATAGAAACAATCAAGAAATCACAAATGGAGACAACCCTGGAGTTAGAAAACCTGGGAAAGAGATCAGGAGTCATAGATGCAAGCATCATCAACAGAATACAAGAGATAGAAGAGATAATCTCAGGTGCGGACGATACCATAGAAAACATTGAGACAACAAGCAAAGAAAACGCAAAATACAAAAAGCTCCTAACTCAAAACATCCAAGAAATCCAGGACACAATGAGAAGACAGAACCTAAGGATAATAGGTATAGAAGAGAGTGAAGATTCCCAACTTCAAGGGCCAGTAAATATCTTCAACAAAATTATAGAAGAAAACTTCCCTAACCTAAAGAAAGAGATGAACATAAACATACAAGAAGCCTACTGAACTCCAAATAGATTGGACCAGAAAAGAAATTCCTCCTGTCACATTATAGTCAAAACACCAAATACACAAAACAAGGAAAGAATATTAAAAGCAGTAAGAGAAAAAGGTCAATAACATATAAAGACAGACTTATCAGAATTATACCAGACTTCTTACCAGAGACTATGAAAGCAGAGAAGATCCTAGGCAGATCTCATACAGACCCTAAGAGAACACAAATGCCAGCCCAGGCTGCTATACCCAGCAAACTCTGAATTACCATAGATGGTGAAACCAAAATATTCTATGAAAAACCAAATTTACACAATATGTTTCCACAAACCCAGCCCTACAAAGGAAAATAGATGGAAAAAGCTAACTCAAGGAGGGAAACTACACCCTAGAAAAAGCAAGAAAGTAATCTTTTAACAAACTCAAAAGAAGATAGCCACACAAACATAAAAATAACATAGAAAATAATAGGAAGCAATAATCACTATTCCTTAATATCTCTTAACATCAATGGACTCAATTCCCCAATAAAAAGACATAGACTGACAGACTGGATCCATAAATAGGACCCAGCATTTTGCTGCATTCAGGAAATGTACCTCCATGTTAAAGACAAAAACTACCTCAGAGTAAAGGGCTGGGAGACAATTTTCCAGGCAAATGGTCCCAAGAAACAGACTGGAGTAGCCATTCTAATATCAGATAAAATCGACTTTCAACCAAAAGTCATCAAAAAAGATAAAGAAGGACACTTCATACTCATCAAAGGAAAAATCTACCAGGAAGAACTCTCAATTCTGAACATCTATGCTGCGAATACAAAGGCTCCCACATTCATAAAAAAACTTTACTAAAGCTCGAAGCACACATTGTACTTCACACAATAATAGTGGGAGACTTCAACATCCCACTATAATCAATGGACAGATCTTGGAAACACAAATTAAACAGAGACACAGTGGAACTAACAGATGTTATGAACCAAATGGATTTAACAGATACCTATAGAACATTTCATCCTAAATCAAAAGAATATACCTTCTTCTCAGCACCTCATGGTACCTTCTCCCAAACTGATCACATAATTGGTCACAAAACAAACCTCAACAGATATAAGAAGATTGAAATAATCACATGCCTCCTATCAGATCACTATGGATTAAAGCTGGTCTTCAATGGCAACAACAACAGAAAGCCCACATACTCATGGAAGCTGAACAACACTCTACTCAATGATAATCAAGGAAGAAAGAAAGAAAGAAATTAAAGACTTCCTAGAATTTAATGAAAATGAAAGGACAACATACCCAAACCTATGGGACACAATGAAAGCAGTGTTAAGAGGAAAACTCATAACTCTGAATGCCTCCAAAAAGAAACTGGAGAGAGCATATACTAGCAGCTTTAACAGCACACCTGAAAGCTCTAGAACAAAAAGAAGCTAATACACCCAAGAGGAGTAGGAGGCAGGAAATAATCAAACTCAGGGCTAAAATCAACCAAGTAGAAACAAAAAGAACTATACAAAGAGTCAACAAAACCAGGAGCTGGTTCATTGAGAAAATCAACAAGATAGATAAACCCTTAGCCAGACTAACCAGAGGGCACAGAGACAGTATCCAAATTAACAGAATTAGAAATGAAAAAGGAGATATAACAACAGATTCTGAGAAATTCAAAAAAAACATCAGATCCTACCACAAAAGCCTATATGCAACAAATTGGAAAATCTGGATGAAATGGACAGTTTTCTAGACAGATACCCAATACCAAAGTTAAGTCAGGATCAGATAAACCAGCTAAACAGTCCTCTAATGCCTAAAGAAATAGAAGCAGTCATTAAAAGTCTCCCAAACAAAAAAAGCCTAGTACCAGATGTGTTCAGTGCAGAATTCTATCAGACCTTCAAAGAAGACCTAATACCAATACTCTTCAGTCTATTCCACAAAATAGAAATGGAAGGAATACTACCCAATTCATTCTATGAGCCTACAGGGGGAGAGGGGATGAGATAGGGGTTTCCAAAGGGGAGATCTGGAAAGGGGGAAACGTTTGAAATATAAATAAAATATCAAAAAATAAATAAAATAACATTTCATAAGGGAAAAATTTAAATGAATTAATCTTTGTTGTTAAGAATGCGGAGAACACTTAAAATTAATTGATATTCATAATTATTTAACAACTTTTTCTTAACGATATCTTTGAAATGAGAATTATTACCTTCGACTTCACTTTTTAGAGAAGTAACTGAGACGTGGAGGTTTATAAATGAGTGCATGTGACAGGACTCGGAAGAATGATCGGTTTCATTAAAAATATAATCATATAGAACCAAGACAAGTCTGTATGAGTATGAATGCATTTCAGGGTTTTCTTTTCTTATTTTAAACATTCCCCATCTTTGTGAAGGTGTCATTTCTTACATCAAAACCTATGATCTGATGCTTCCAATGGAGAGGTGGGGAGCTACATAAATCACAGAGCAATATTCTCCAACTAAAACTCCACTTTAATTATACACAAAGTGGAGCATTTCATCTCTCCTACTTTTTTCATTTAAATAAAAATACGATTTCACTGAATAATTCTATTCTTTCCCGTTATGCTTATATTCATTTGTCACCTCAATGATTGGAAGCATATTCATTCTTGTTTTTAATCTAAGGTTAGTGACTACTGTGCCTATGAAAGAAGAAAGTTCAAATATAGATGATGTATTCTTGTTGGTTGCAGCTTTTAAGATCACAGCACCAAATATGAAAATATTGCTTTCATATTCACTCTAACAATACTTTTTATATAAAAGAATTCCAGGAATATTACCCTGTCTTCTCTATGTGAATATTCTATTGAAAACTAGAAAACCGTCTGGGGTGATAGGGAAAAGAATTAACTTCTTGAAAACTCTTTCACTAAAAGTGATAAAATAGTGATTTCTCAGACAGTTGAACAAAGCATACAAAGCATAGAAAACACAGAAAGCAAGGGAATCCCTGCTCTCAGAAATGGACACTATAGATCTTATCTTTTGTTCTCTTACAGGGCTTCAAGATTCTGTCATGTTTTCTTGATCTTGGACAAAGCTGGCATTTTTGTTGTTGTCAGTATATCTAGAGTATAATTGCTAGTTACTAAGACCACTTAGCTAAAAACAAAGGCATCCTGGGGTCTAGTGGGATGTAGCACAGAGAAGGACTGACAGATCCATGCAAGGATAGAAGCAAGAAGGGTTCTAGAAATCCTCATCTACATACAGAGCCTGACATGATCCAAGCCCTTTCTATACACCATTTTGAAGGACACCAGCACAATGGCCCCATGAATTCTAGGAAGAAAAAGAAAATAATGTTCTTCCTGCCTGTACTGCTTGCTATATGCCAACCTCCATCTCCACAAAGGCAAGTTCCTAAACCAGACAACTTATCCTAACCTAACCTAAACTCAGACAAGTTATCCTTGCTCAAGAATTACCCATAGCTTCTTATTGCCTATACAATAAAACTCTAGGTTTTAATGTACCTACTACACATATTTTTTGTTATATCTCTGCTTTAGTTCAGTAGCTAATCCTTGATCTCTTCTATGCCTATGCCTATGCCTATGCCTATGCCTATGCCTATGCCTATG
>JADRCH010000239.1:562179-596499 GCA_019843965.1 Rhynchomys soricoides | reverse complement strand
CTATGCCTATGCCTATGCCTATGCCTATGCCTATGCCTATGCCTATGCCTATGCCTATGCCTATGCCTATGCCTATACCTAATGGTTCTACTTACCCCTGATAGCCTGCCCTTTCCTGCTGTATTTTCTTCACAATCCAGTTCAAGTACTAATTCCTTTGTAATCTTCCCTAAGCTCCCATACCATTGTTAACTCTCTAAGAAAAGATTCTTGTTTATCACTGCCATTCAATATTCTTCCCTGATATGTTCTGAGATTATAATTTTGTTGAAGGTAAGAACTGTATCTAGCCAGTTGGAGCACTCAAACTCGGGAGGCAGAGGCAAGTGGGTCTCTGTGAGTTCAGGGTCAGCCTTGTCAACAGAATGAATTCCAGAACAGCCAGGACTATTATACAGAGAAACCTTGTCTTGCAGGGGTTGGGGAGAGATTATATCTCATATATCCACAGAGCCCAGTATACGGACATATCAATAACACAATATATTTGTAGAATACTCTGGGATATACACAATGCTTTCTTAGTCAGCTCTCCAGGTAACCAAACTCTTTTCAACATTACTTTTGGGCCCCAGTCTTTCCCCAGCAGGCTCCCACACCATGCATCATGTATCCTCACCACTCTATTTGCATCTCATAAAAATGACAATCACACAGAAAAGTGAGCTTTCTTACAAATATATCAGAACTGAAGGCAAACCCTGGTCTTCCACCTTTAAATTTAATAACATTTCTAAGTACACTCCTTCCCTATCAAACATTCAAAGCATTGTGTCTTTTCACCATATATATTAGCAATATTATCAATTCCAAGAGGTTGGTAGGAGAAGTGATGAGCATGAAGGAGTGTTGAGTACCTGCTGGGTCAAGGGCTAGGAGAGATGAGAAAAGGTAAAACAGTAACAAACACAACAGATGACAGCTGTAACATTTAGAAGTTACCAAATTCTAAGCTTGTTACTCACAGATATATGGACTTCGGGAAGTCACCTTTCTAAGCCTTCATCCATGTGTCTCTAAAATGTGAGTTTAATAAAATTAATTTCAGTGGGTTTTCTAGTTCCAACATTTTGTAATTCTGTTTATGCCTAGAAGAAAGAAATTCCATAATCTACCCTTACCACTTTTTGAGTCATCAACAAATAAGTTTTCATTCTGTGTCCCACTTTTGAACCCTTCAAGATGTTATAAAGGAAGTTTGTGTCTGTCAAACACACAAGAGCTCCTGACATCTCGGCTGCAGATCCTTACCTGCTTCAACTTGCCCTCTTGTCCTTGTTTCCTTGGTCTGAAACAAGCGCCTATGGCTTGTGAAAAATGGCACCACACTTGAGACCATAATCAATACCCAACTAAGGAAGCTAAGCATGGTTATTATTCAAAATGTTAATAGATCTCAATTGAAGTGGAAGCTGCAGCACCAAGAATCACATTCTTCTTTGGGAGTGATTACTAAAGAGTAGTGATTATGTGCTCCGAATGTTTCAGATGTATGTGGTTTTCTTTATGGAAGAAGTACTAACTTAGTAGACTAAATTCTTCTCTAAATTCTGAGTCCATGCTTCATATGTGAAAACAACATGAAATTCAGACCCTGGCCACTGAGTTCTAGCTAATAGTTAGCTGCATAGCTGTTTGCGATAAGCCACTCAGTAACCCCATCTATTAAATAAGGAGAAAGGATGGTTAAGAGAATTGCTAAAGTTGTTTTCATTTATAAAATTGGTTTTATTTAAAAATAAATATTATTGACCAGTTTGTAATAGACCCTTAAATTAATTTAGTAAAACTAACTCAAAATCCCAAATTTTGACTGGTTTTTTATGGACAGTTTCTAAATACTGCAAAGGAATTAGATGGTGTTTTCATAATGCCTATATAAAGTTTAGTGGGTAATAAGCATAAAGGCTGGTTTTTAGACAGAGAAATTAACCTGAGTCTTTCAGGTATCATCTTAGGGTCTTCCTGCCACCCTGGCCCTAATAGTGAAATCAAGCATTGGGCTTCATGAGTGATACTTTCCATTCTTCACAAGGTATTTCTCCTTTATAACCCCCCAACACCACATCAACCACCATCACTTTCACAGTTGTTCTAACTAGCTTGGAACCCTGAGATATGGCATACACCCTTACAGTTCATCTTTATTCTTTGCACAAAGCACTGTGATCTTTTTGTGTGAACCAGCCCCTGTGCTATTGTGCTAAGTACAAAAGTACCACCCCAGCACTGACAGCAAATACATCGTGTGTGTGTGTGTGTGTGTGTGTGTGTCTAAAAGAAGAAGAGATATTATTTTTTCTTTTTCTTTTTTGATACTTTATTTACATTTCAAATGTTTCCCCCTTTCCAGAGCTCCCCTTTGGAACCTCCCTATTCCCTCCCCCTGCCTCTATGGGGTTATTCCCCCCCCACCTATCCACCCATCTACTCTAGTCTTCCCTCCTTGGCATTCTCCTATACTGGGACATCTAACACCCTCAGACCCAAGGGCCTCTCCTCCCCCTGATGGCTAACAAGACCCTCCTAGAAGAGATATATTTTGGTTCACCTATTTAGACATTCCAGATAATGGTCCAGTGGTTCCACTGAAATTGGCCTGTGATGAAGTAGAACATCATGGCAACAAGAGCCTGTGATGAAGTAGAACATCATGGCAACAAGAGCCTGTGACAGAGGAAGTTGTTCATGGTGGCTAGGAAGCAAGGAGGAGTAGAAAGATCACGGACAAGTAACCATCCCACAATCCCACACTTCCTCCAGCCAGTCTCCATCTTCTAGTGGTCAATTCAGTATGAACTCCTAAATGGATGAAGTCATTGATGAGATTACTGTTCTCATGATTCAATCATCTCATAATAACACTATTTGTTGGGGACTGAGCATTCACCACAAATGCTTTTGGGGGAATTATTCTCATTAAAACCATGATTTCAATATGAGGGTCTAAGGATACAGTGATAAAAGATACATGATACTTCCCTCAAGAAAATCATAAATGAATAGAGTAGAAAGCACACAGATAACTTCAGGGTAAGGGATAGAGCTGCTGTTTGTCTAGAACAAAGATCAATTTTTCAGCACTGCCTATAAGCCCATTCCTCCTCAGGCTACTGAATGGTCTGCTTGAGATTTTAGATCAAAAAGTATTTGCCTTATACAATAATACAGGGATAATTTTTTTTCTACCTTATAAGTTGAAGGAAAGCACAATATATGGCAAAGTAAATTCAACAAACTATAGGGCATTTTACTAAATGTTAGTCAGAGATACAGGTAAACAAAATTAATCAATATTTTCAAAGATTTTAAATTCTTGAGAAAAACAGATACAAGTATTCATAAATTAAATAAATATACATAGTGCCTTGGGAATTATGTTGAGAAATATGGACAGAAAGGAAGTGATATCCAGTTCCAGAAATAATTTCATCTATGAGATAAATTCTGAAACTCCAGTAGGAATATATCAAACACACACACACACACACACACACACACACACATTTACTGCTCTAGTTGGGTTCATAAACCTGAGAGAAGAGGACATAAACATGAGCAGACTAAAGTCTCATGCAATAGCCAACTTTATTCAGGGCAACAATTTATGCTCTGACCGTTAAAAGGAATCACAAGAGTAAGGAAGATGTTCCATCACAAGGACGAGCCACAAGTGGTGAAAACACATATGTTCTTTTCCATAGAGGCATATGAATAACAACAACTGGAGTAAACACTCCTATCTGCTACACCTGAGAGAAGCAAAAACTCACATTCCAAGATCAGTAGTGAAGAAACTGAGGTCACAAGTCTCGTGTCTTGTTTTCTTGGCGTTTTCTCAAAAGCACTCAGAAATCTCTCCACACACCACCATTCTTGGCTCCTGTACACATACAGAGAGAGAGAGAGAGAGAGAGAGAGAGAGAGAGAGAGAGACAGAGACAGAGAGACAGAGAGACAGAGAGACAGAGAGACAGAGAGAGAGTCACTTTAGAAAATAGCCTGAAAAAATGAGCCATAGGGCTAAATCACTGAACTCAGTGATTTAGTATTCATGAAGCCCCAAGATGAATATCCAGCACTAGAGGGGAGAGGTAGGTATTAGAAAAACTCTACTTGGCTCAGAAAAATTACAGCTGAAATACTTGCCAAAAGAAGAGAGGAAAAGAAAATCAAAAGGTTAAGATGAACCAGTTGAGGATAGGTGCTGGGATTTGGATATAAAATGTCCCATGTTGTTGGCCACACTTATAATGGCCTTATAGAACTAGACTTACAGAACTTATGGACGTATGGAGGCAAACAGCAGAACAAGATTATTTGAAAATGTGTTTGGCCAGAAAAGGAGCCTAATAGGTCCCTGGGGAAGTGTGGTTGCTGAAGAGATATTGTCTTGAAACAGAAGTTAAGGAGGCTGAAGGGATGGCTCAGTAGTTAGGAGCATAGGCTGCCCTTATTCAATTCCAGCACTCACATGATGGTTCACAATGGTCTGCAACCCCAACTCCAAGGGATCTGATGCCCTCTTCTGGCCTCTCATGGTGCAGAGCCATACATGCAAGCAAAACACTCCTACACATCATGTCATCAACAGCATTATCATCATCATCATAATTCTAAAAGAAGTTAAATGTTTCAAACTGGAACTGTTGTAAAAATGCTTTGAGGAAATCATGGGTACTGTCCAGTTCTTACTAGTTGCAGGATCAAGAATATAAATGTGTAAACTCATTTGAAAAGCTTGCTTTGAGAAGAAACCCCTGAACTTGCTTTTCATAGAACTCTTTAAAAACTATTTCCCCCTCACCCAGCCATCCTTCAAAGACCTCAGAAATCCTTGAAGCTGTGATCTACAGGGATACAGATACTTTTCAAATGGCAGCAATCATCCATACAATGGTAGTTTTGCAGACATGCAAAAGATGCAAGGTCACAGTTGCTTCCACCCAGATTTTATAGACCTGTGAGACAAAGCAGCATGTGACAGGATAGACATCCTGTCGGGTAACCCCCCAAGTCATGCAAAAAAATATGAAAGTAAAGCTGAAGTTACAATGGAGTCTCCAGGAAATTAGAGATGCCTGGAATGTGGTGCATCTGCCAAGAAAAGCCATAGACATCAAGCAAAGCCAGCCCAAGAAAAGACCCAGATGCTGGAATAGAGCTTATAGGCTTTAATGTTTTCCTGCTGGGTTTCAGTCTTGTTTTGTACTAATCTTCTTTTTTATGTTCTTGTTTTAAAAAAAAAAGTAAAGGAATTGAGAATCAAACCTTGAGATTCAGAGGTACAGTGATGTGGCTTGGATATGAAGTGTCTTCCACAGACTTATGTGTTTAAGGTCCATTCCCCTGTTGGTGGCACTATTGAAAGATGACTGGATCATGGGGTCTCTGATGTCATCAATTTAATCCTTTGATGGGATCAAAGCTGAATGAATGATTAGAAGGTGTTATTTTTTTGGAGAATGTGAATCACTGGATGCATGCCTTTCAATGATTTATTCTCTCTCTCTCTCTCTCTCTCTCTCTCTCTCTCTCTCTCTCTCTCTCTCTCTCACCACTGTGAAGTATTCCATTCTTCTCTATCACCAAGCCACCTCGTATTCTTTACAAATGATGTTCTTCCTCACTATATAAGGGCCTAGAAATAACAGCATCAAGGGTCTTTAAAGGATACATTTGACCAACAAACCAAAAATAAATTTTTCTTCTAATAAGTTATTTTCTTGTTCATTTTTCACAGAAACAATCTAATAAGAGTTTCCTCCATGTTCACAAGCACAGATTTCTTCATGCTTCTTGAAACACATAGGAGATCATACTGTAAAAGATAAAAATCCACATTTGTTTTAACAGGCTACTCTACTCACAGTGCGAAGAATGAACTTGGTAGAGATTTCCCATGGAAGTTTATACACTGCCTGAGGGTTGAGAAAATAAATTTAATGTGGCAGTTAAAGGAGAGGAATTAGAAAGAATCAATTTCTACTCAGGTAGCTCAGTGACTAGTGAAAGTATAATCCAACTTTCTTAGCCACTGCTGTATTGCTGGAAAGAGACACCATGACCAAGGCAAGTCTTATGAAGTAAAGCATTTAACTGGGAGCTTACTTACAGTTTCAGAGGTTTAGCCCATTATACTAATGGTGGGGATCATGGTGTCATGCAGGATGGTGCTGGAGCAGTAGCACCATCTAGCATCTAACTGTAGCAGTAGTTGAGAGCTACATCCTGATCAGTAGGCAGGAGAGAAAGAGAAAGAGACTGGGCCTTTCATAGGCTCTTTAAAGTCTCAAAGCCCATCCCCAATGACACACTTCCTTCAAGAAGGCCACTCCTCCTAATCCTATCAAAGAGTTTCACTCCCTGGTAACTAAGCCATTAAATACATGAGCCTATTGGGGCCAGTCTGGTGTCAACTCTCAATGCCAGGTAAAGCTAGCTAAATACACCCTTGCCCCACAGTTAAGCTTCTGTAGTGGTGATTCTAGAAGAAAACTGTGAAGGGACCTGCAGGGTTGGCAGGTTGAGGAGAAGGTTTGAAATAGTGACAATGCAATTAACTTCTGTGCTGAGCAAAGAATAAAGTGTTGAGCTTTTTAAAGGAAGGGGATCTGTAAGTTAAAGTTTTTATCTTAACAAGAAAACCTTTCCTAAAAGCCAATCAGGATTAGTTGATCTTTGTATTAGCTACTAAATTCATCAGAAAATGGCATTGACTAAAATCAAGTAGCTTCTTCAAATGCAGAGTACCTAGTGTGACTGTTACAAGATAAAAGCAGAGACGAAGATAAAAGAAAAAAATGTAGCTTTGTTTTGAATGGTAAAACTTTTTTTTCTAAACTATTCATACATCAATTGCTAAAATAACCTTCTTGTTTGACTTAGAGAGGTGGAAAGAGAAAAATAATAGATAGTAGAAAGGAGTTCTTATGGAAATTATTATTTTTAATTTTTATTTTATTTATTATTAAATTTTGAGAACAGGCAGTCTCTGCACTGTTAGTTCACACTTGGGCCTCACTGATCACTTTCTTTTCCAGTGAGCTCAGCTTAAACATCCAGACCAATGTACTGACCCAGGTCAGGTGTTCACATTTATGTGGATAAATTCATGCCACTTGGTATCTTAATTCTTTGCTTGTTTTACTGTAGGAAGAAGACATTATGAGATAATATCATGTGGAAAGTTATAGTCAATGGTCATATTATACAAGATCATACTGATAACTGAAGAAACTATTGGCAGTTTAAAACAGGGTAGATTAAGTGAGGCTGTGCAGATACAGCTCCCTCTTATCCATTTGTCAAACACTAGGGAGTATTTTGTAAAATTCAGTGCTGAGACAAGCAAAAAGAGGATGCCTGGAAGACAGAGGGGTTGCTATGGGAAATTTGTGAAACCAGAGGACAGAACATCTTCCCAGCAGCTAGTGCACTTCACAAAACAAGGCAAGGCATCTGCAGTGACTCCAAGCTGTCTTAGGGTTAGCAATGTTGTGATGAAACATCATGAGCAAAGGCAGGCAGCTTGGGAAGGAGAAGGTTTATTTCACTCACAGTTCCATATAATAGTTCATCGTCAAAAGCAGTGAGGACAAGAACTCAAGCAGGACAGGTACCTGAAGGCAGGAGCTGATGCAGAGACCATAGAAGAGAGCTGTTTACTGGCTTGTTCTCCATGGCTTGCTCAGAGAGTTTTCTTAATAGAACCCACAATGCACTGATCCTTCCTATCAATCTCTAATTAAGAAAGTACCCTACTGCCAAATCTTATGGAGGTATTTTCCCAATTGAAGTTCCTTCCTCTTTGATGACTCTAGTTTATGTCAAGCTGACATGAAACCAGCCAGCACAAAACCCAGCATGCTTCAGATTCATTCATTCTCCTAACCGCTGATTACTATGCAACTACCGTTGTATCAGGAGAGGTTTGTGGACCCCAGAAAGACCACCAAGGAGCCAACTCTGATGCAATCACATTAGGGTCTCTTTACTCAAGTTCGAGCTTGGGCTCTCCATTAACCATGACACAGCAGGAAGGTGGAGCCCTGATCCTAGTTTTACGCAAGCATTTATAGAGGCAAGAAAAGGGTATCTAGCCTGGTACACATCTGATTGGGGGACCGTTGTGGCCTTAAGCATAATTGGCTGGTGCTGGGAGCCAAACTATAAACTTAACTCGCTATCCTCCTGATTGGTTAGGAGTGAAGGCTTACAGTTACTGTAACTGTAGGAAGTGAAGTGTCGGGGGCGGGCTTGTAACCTGGGTGTATAGATTTGTTGGGAATAACCTGGAAGCTGGTGCTAGAGGGAGGTTTTGTTGGGAGGTAACCTGGAAATTCATGTAAGACACAGGCCTTGTCGGGGGTAGCCTGGAAACTGGTGCTAGGTACCATCCTGTTAGTCAACCTTAAGTCAGGTTCTCAAGATGGAGCCTGAACTCAAAAGATTTGGTCTCTCACTACAGTATGTCTATCTCTGGGCTATGATCACAGGATCCTTTCTATTCCCATTACCACTATTATCATGAACTTAAGTACCCTGTACTTGACCCTATGCCAACTGCCCATACACTGATGGAATAAATAAACTGAAAAATGTGTACTTTTGTCCATAAAACTCTGGAAGGCAAGCATTACTATTTTTTAGCTTTACTGAAATAAAACTGATAAATATTGCATGTGAGATATAAAATACAATGTGTGCATGTGCTGAAGACTTTTATGATCTACTTAGTAACTTGCAAGTACACAGTGCAGGATCATTACATGCAGTCTATATCCAAAATTTATTCATCCTTCATAACTGAAACTTAACAGCTTTCAACACCTCTGTACTTCTCTTAAATTTCTGGCCCTTGGAAGCTACCATTGTGCTATCTCTTTCTCAGAGTTTGACTTTCTTCATAGCCATAAAGTAAAAAATGAAAAGAAGATGAGGAAAGATCCGAGATCCCATACCCCAGTGACTAGAAACTTTAAAGACCCCTTAAAGTTCTTCCCCTTTTGGAAAAAAGCCTACACACTGTGGGCTTTGGGGGATTTCCTTTTTTTCTTTCTTTCTTTCTTTTTCTTTTTTTTTTTTTTTGATACTTTATTTACATTTCAAATGTTTTCCCCTTTCCAGATCTCCCCTTTGGAAACCTCCCCCTCCCCCTGCCTCTATGGGGATATTCCCCCACCCACCCACTCACTCTGGTCTTCCCTGCTTGGCATTCTCCTATACTGGGGGATCTAACACCCTCAGGCCCAAGGGCCTCTCCTCCCCCTGATGGCCAACAAGACCCTCCTCTGCCACATATGTAGCCAGCACCATGGGTCCCTCCATGTGTATTCTTTGGTTGGTGGTCCAGTCTCCGGACGCATGAGGGATTTTCAATATTCAAACTATAACATTGAGGTTCACAAAAGTGTGCCTAGTGGTTAGGACCATGGACCATTCTGGTGCCTAGATAGGCATAGAACTTGTCCTCAAGTGCCATACTTGGCTAGACTGGCTTAGTTGAAGAGTATAATTAAGGCTGATGTTCACCTCATACTGCTTCCACTATACACAGAGCATCTTTCTATGTGTCTTTTTGCTAGGGATGAAGCTGGGATAGAGTGGACAAGGGGAAAGTGCTCTCTATTGGTTTCAGTGAGTCTCAGGACATGTTTCTTTGTTTCTGGGCTCCCCTGGGGTATCAAGATTATTGCCTGGAGTCCTTAGCTGTTGGGAGTTCCCTGCATTGCTAGTTATTCAGCTGATATTGCTAGGGGAAGCCAAGTGTTAAATGGTCCTATTTCACCCTATTTCACACTCACTCCCCCTGGAATTTTTTATATTTTTTAATTGATCTGATTTTCCACTAATCATTCACTTCTCCCATTACTAATAACTCAGACTGTGATTGTGGTTGCTATGAACAACCTGAAGTTTGATGCTCAGACCTATGACATGACACAAATCCATATCAAGAAGTAAAGGAAAAGGACTTTGCCCTTTCTCTGGGAACATGACTTGTGTTTCAAAGGTAAAACCCTGAGGTTCCAAGAGAATATAAATCCCTTCTTCATGGTACGTGAAAGCTGTGTTAAATCCAAAGCACGACCTCCTGATTACAAATCCAGAGTTATTCCACTCCCCTGCCCCTGGCATGAGTTAATAAATTCTACACCTCTCTGCTATGAGCATGTTACTCCCATCTGTTACTATTTCCCACTGATAATGTAAACACTGGCCACCAGCATCTTATCAGCTTGTATTGAGCTGATTTCCTAGCCCCAGTAAAGAATTTGAATCTGTGTTTCCATACACTTTCAGCCAAACTGATAGCACAATGTTACAGTTGACAGGATTTAGGAATACATTTTGCAGTGATGGAGGCAGATTTTTCAATGCGAAACTAACTAAAATCAAATTTATGCCCGAGCATCTTGCTACTCAATGTTAAGTCCAGCAACATAAACATTTCTCAGGAAATCTTAGAAATGCAAGGTCTTGGTCCTAAACACAGACCTGCAGAATCAGAATCAGCAATGTAAGGTGCACAGGTTATTCCTATACACAATAAATTTGAGGAAGCATTTTCCTAGACCACAAGAACATCAAGCAGAGCTCCCAGCTGCAGAATGACAAATGAGTTATAGTTGTGCAGAATTAACTATCTTCTCAGATCTCAGCCGAGCTAGTTATGTCATTACAACCCAACTCATTCAAAGTCACAGAACCAACCCCCCCAATCAGGTGATGTTCAATGCACATCTCATATGCCATAAGAACACAGGCATAATTTCCTATATGCGGTGCTACACAGAAAATACTACATATGTTCTATAACTCATTCCCATGAAAAACACTAGGAAGAAAGTACCATCCTAATCACGGACGATGAACAAGTGTCAGAAACATGAGCTAATTTTATATAGTACTTTCAAATCACAAAACATCACACAAGCATCAAATGATTTCACCAGAATTCTATAAATAGCAAATCTACCCCTTTGTTTGAGGACATACTTCTTCATATACCAGGAGACTAGATGGTATTATAGCTGACTGCTTTTCTGAAAGTGGCGTTTAGAATAGGTTGAGACATCTCTTTTTATCTGATAGGAAACAAAAGCCACTATATTGAATTTAAAAGGCAGGGGTGAGGGGAACGGACTACATTCCAAGAATGAGAGAAAGGCAGGCTTATAAACTAGGCCCTTATATTTTGCTTTAAAATAAAAATGCACTTCTTACTTATTCCCCAGAAAAATTTAATTTTACATGCTTGTTGGAAAAGGAGCATCACTGGAACTAAAAGCACGTCAGATTCTTTTGCAATCAGGTTCTTTGCAAGGCTAGGCACTGCAGCCCAGAAGACATGATGTGCTCAGTCATTTCCATTTCAGCAAAACCTATACCCTCTCTGCCTATGCAACGCAAACTAATATAGTGATCACCAGCCATGTGTGGCTATTTAAATTTAAGTCTAAATTAGTTGACATTTGAATATAGAATTATTAAAATTAAGAAAAATTTATAAGTTAATCCCTAATTTGTATTTCCTACCTCTTAAGTGCTCACATATTATTAGTGCCTGACATGATACTAATACACATATCAAATATGTTAATTTCCATGGAATGTCTTTTGGAAAGGAGCTACTCCATACTTTCTTAGTACACTATATTCCTCCCTAAATTCCTGCATAAAAAGAAAGATAGCGCTTTACGTTACTGTTCTCCTTTTAGATAACTGTCACAAGACTTCTTGGTTATGTTGACCATGCTGCTGTTGATTAACAAGCTTTGTTTACACTTATAAGATCAGTGAGCCAACTTCACATTGACTCTCAAGAGTCCCTTCCTTTTCCCACCTCCTGCGTTTGGATTGAGACTCTTCTATCATTACAAAGAAATCATGAACACAGAGCACACTACAGGAGAACTGACCCACATTCTCCTTTTACACTATCTCCCCAGACCATTCCCACTCTATTCCTGTACCACTACAATAGAAATAGAATAAAATATGAATTTTATATTAAACTGTGAATTAAACTATGTCCACTAGGTCATTCATTCAGTTCTCACAAATATCCCCATTCAAGAAGTCATCCATTCTACAAATGGTCACAGAAAACTGATATATCCCCAGCTGCATGCTAGCCACCAAAGTCACTGTGGTGGAGAAAACAGATATGCTCTCTTTCTGCTTGGTGCTTATGCTTTAGTGGAAAACAATGAGCAACTGATTATACATGCCATATGTACAAGACAGGAGAAGTACCAATGATGAAGCCAGAGCCCTGACCTTGTCTCCTGAGTTAGAGTTTCTGAGCAACTGATAGAGTGCTGCTTAAAAGATAAGATCATTTTTAAATTATATAAAAGAAAAGAAAAGAAAGAAATGTGATTGCAAACAGGACTAACATCATAGTTCAAAGCTTTGAAACGTAAAAGAACAAAACAAAAATTAGAAAACTCACTTATTGAGGTACAGCAGGGATGGGCAGAGATCCAAGTAAGGCCACTGTGTCACCACCTGATCCACAATTTTTTTTAAAGTGTCTCTGATTGCACAGAATTTACAGGAAGGGGATGAGGATGGATCCACAGTAAATATTTCTGGGGTTCTCTGTAGAACTGAGTTTTGGGAAACGAGCTGGAGTAAAACTGAAAGGTAGAGAATGACCCTTAGGACTGGGTAGCTGTAACGTTTACTGAGGGGAAGGACTGGAAAGAGAGGAGTGTTTAAAATGACTCCCAGAATTCTGGTTTTAAAGATCTTTTGGATCTTAACCTGCAAACACTGGGAGAATGTGGCTTTGGGGGAACCAGGCTGGAAAGTTAACTTAGAGACTAGCTGTATTAAGAGTGCCTATGAAATGCACTAAAAAGGGTACACCATCTAGGCAGCCTAGATCTGTGGGACATCACTATGCTATCGATGGCAATAAAATCAGGGGGTCAATGAAATTATCCATGAGAGAGAATGTGGAGGAAGGAGATGAGCACAGTTAATATAAACACACACACACACACACACACACACACACAGAGAGAGAGAGAGAGAGAGAGAGAGAGAGAGAGGGAGAGAGAGAGAGAGAGAGAGACAGAGAGAGAGACAGAGAGAGGTCCACCCTCATGGTATCTACAGCATAATAAACAAACACCCCATTCAGAATCATCCAGGATTCAGTCTCATCTATTGAGTATCTTCGGTTGGCAAAGGTTCCTTTGCCAGACTTCCTGCAGATTTTCACATATCCAGATCTTCATTCCAACCACTGGAATAGAGCAGAGAGCTAGATATCCCCTGGCTCTGAGCCAACAGACATCTTCACACCACTCCTTGCTGCACACTGCCATCTGCTGGCCATCACCCAAGAGAGGAACTCCGAGTGTACCTTTATGTTGTTTAGACCCTTCAGGGTGTCTCCTAAGCAAACTACGTAGTTGTCACTATTTTTCATGGTATCATCAACTTCCCTATGATTCAAAGAAATCAAGTTATACAAAAAAGATTCATCCATTTTTCTGAATCCTTTATTCAAATATTGTTTATGTAAATGTCAAAACAAATACAGGGAAGAAATTGAAATAGTTATTCTCATAAATTTAATAGACATGCTTATGTGACATCAAAATGCTTTGTAACTAGTTTGTAGAATTTAGTCAGCTTTCGATTAGAGACTTTTGCCTAGACCTAAACCAAATTTTACACCAAAATTATTTTTATGGTTGATAAAATAAACCAAAACTTCATGATTTCAATGTCAGCCACAAACTTCTGAATACAGCTCCAATTTTAAGAAGCAGCATAAAGTTAGCTCGATATAAAAATAAATAATAACAATATAAAAGTATACTTTGTGTCCATTTCTGTATTTCCCTACTTGCAGATAAGTATAAATTTACAACAACGAAAGGAAGGAAGAAAGGAAGGAAGGAAGGAAGGAAGGAAGGAAAGAAGGAAGGAAGGGTTCATGCTTTCAAGGATCATCTGAAATGTATATAAGGCTATAATATATTACTCTACTTAATTCAACAGATTTCAGTTTGGTCTAAATATCAATAAAGTAATAACATAAAATGGATTAAGGTATAGAATTCAATAATTTTATCATTACTTATTATGACCCTGAAAAATTCTACAATTTGTTCTTATTTCTGATTAAACTTTTTAATTGCATACCAAAGAGATTGTAGGAGTTATATTATCTAAAATTTCTTAAAGATATGAAGTCAAACACCCCTGAATCACGTGAGGATTATATATAACATTCACTTGTTGTAGGAGAAGATAAAAGGCTAAAGTCAATTCATCAAATGACTAAATGATACAGCAAAATCAAAGAACCAAGTTAAAAATACTATCATTCTTAATTACCAATGTCCCCTACAGCACTGTTAGTTATACAAACATCTCTACATATTATAATTGGGTCTTTTATCAAAAGCTACAGAGAATGTTCACGTCTGTCTATGCTTACTTCGGGCACTCACTGTAAATTGTAATCATTGAATGAATCATGGCTGAATAAATGTGGAGGGCGCTGGGATATGCAGCAGTAAACGATGAGTTAAATAAAACAATGACTGCCCTTGCAGCAGCTTGAAGCCTGAGGCAGCCGATGTGCAAATCAAGTAGGACAGAGATGGAAAATTGCTTGGAAAGTCATAAATCATACAAGGAAAGCGTCACTGGCCACATACTAAAGAAGAGTTAGAACACAAACATCACTGCAGAGAACAGCTCCAGCATAAACATGGATGTGAGTCTAACCAGAGGCGTGAAATTAATTAGATGAAATATACAACAAAATTGAAAAGTGGGCAGCTGCTGGGAGGATAGGTCTCGGGTTTGATACTTCTCACCAACTTTTGGCCTGAGGATTCAAAGTGAAGCAGTTTGGTGTAACCTCTTACTCTAGTGTGTATATGTGTGCATGTTTGTTGTTATTCTCTGATTTCCTTTCTGTCTTGATTCCCAGAATAATACGGAGTAGCAACCAAATTAATAAAGTCAGGTTGCCAGCAATGCCCCCTCTAAACACAGGTCTGGTGTACAGTGGGCAGCAATGTGAATCCAGTAAATTCAGGCAATAAATTATGTGCAACACCCACCCCCAAGTGCTCCACAGTATTAGATAGAGGAAGGCACAGTGCATCTCTGAGGGACATCTGTGCTCAGGAATGTCTAAGCCAAGTCTAAACCAAATTCCCTTCCCAATGGGTCATTGTAAATCAAAACCATGATGCCACAGGCTTGGTTCGTGAACCCATAAAGCTGTACGAATCCTGACATAGATACATTCTTAGGTTCCTAATAATTATTTTGCTCTTTTCTTGACACTTCAGCTTCCCTTGAGTCATCTTCATATCTCAGCAGTTCATATTGAAAATGGAGGGCTAAAGGAGAGATAAGCAGACCCCTTCAGACCATGTGTCTTCAAAGCTCCTGAGTGCTCAGCAAATTTTTACTGGGATAAACCTATTACTAGCCTCCAGTGCTCAGCCAAAGATGCATTGTCTTGCTTCTCTATTTGGAGAACACAAACTGTGAGAAAACTGAAAACAGCAAACAGCCTGGAGGGACTGGTGTCACCTTTCCATGACAAATGGCAACTACTGTATCTTCCTAACTCTGTCCTCAGTCTGCTGGCACTTCTACAGAATTGACAGACTAGGATTGAAAGAACAGAAATTCTCTGTTTTAGAGTCAGAAAGTCCAAAGTCAAGGTACCAACAGGACCTGTGTGCAGCGTTCTCTCTCTCCATGGCGTGCACATGGTGCAGGACACCTTCTGTGTTTCATATAGCTTCCCCCTTTGCACACTCCAGGTGGCTTCTTCTTCTAAAGTCATTAATCCCATTGGATTAGGAGCTCATCCTCTGACTACACTTGACTTCAATGATCTCCATAAAGGGCCTATATCCAAATATACTTAGATGTAAGACTTCAATATAGGTATGTGCCTGAGAATGGGAGGAGGAGTACTCAATCCAGGCTGTGGCAAACAAATATCTATTAAAAACTGAATGCGTGAACGATATGGTGCAATAGCCAGGGATTACATAAATGGGTAAGGCATTGACTCTGACCCCAAAAGGTACGTGTCTTAACTGAGGGAGATTTGTATATGTGCAAATATCTAGGGTTCAAATCAACTGTGGAAAATGAGAATGTAAGAAAAATAAAGTCAGTAGGTAAGTTCAAGGGGACAGTGCAAGGTGATAATGGCCTTTAGAATAAGCATGACATTGCAAATGGTGGTCTGGAGTAACAGAAATAGATGCAAAGTTAAAAAAAAGAAAAAACTCAGTAACCTCTCATTAGCCCAGAAGATGTAAAGGATGAATAGAAAAGGCTTCATCCAAACCTTGGAAATATGGTTGACAACAAGGAAACTGCTCTGAGGAATGTTCTAGAAATAAGAACAAGAGAATTTAAGGAAATTGACTATTTTTCACAAAGGGTTTTTTTCTTAAATTTTTCTCACCTCACTCGTTCAATGATTACGTCCACGCATCCCTAGCTATATCTCTAGCAATAGAAGTGTCAAAATCGCTTCAATTCAGCTTGCCTCCCAACATATTCAGAGTACATTTCCCAACTTTATACAAAATATTCTCTAATTCTAAAAGAGTGAATGTGTAATGTATTATAAGTAGGTATCAATAGTGAGTATCTATGCGTTCGTGAGTCTCAAAAGCCTTAGTATAGACTAAGTATGTCTTAATATATACTTAGTATATCTGAAAGATAACAGATAGAAGCAACATTGATCTCAGCTAAAACTTGTGTGGCATCCTTTGTCCCTCCCTTCACGACCATGAACACTGGGGTTAGCCTGAAGATCATTCTCCTTCACCCAAGATCCTTTGCATGGGATATAACAGAAACCAAAAAGATTCCCTTTAGATTCAGAAGGTTAAAGTGTCTGTGGCATTCAATTCCTCGCATAGCAACAAATAAATAAATTATAGACAAATAAAATAGCTACACCCTTTTATTCCCATACCTAATCTTCTATCCCACAAGGATTTTTTCCAATCTAGATAAGCCTTGTAAAAAACAATTCTTCAAGGCCCTCAGTAGAAAGACCTCTTCTAGCTCCTTCAGGAGTCGTGAGCAACTTCTTAGATGCTACAACATCTGAAAGATCCGAACATTTGCATGCATCTCCTCTCTAGTAGATTCTGATGTCATTAAAAGCCTGTGTTAGTTTGCCTTCCATTGCTTCCAAAGCAAGCTTGTAAAGGAAAGGGGCTATTACTTCTTACATCCAAGTGCTAAAGGAAGCCAGAGCTGGAACCTGGATGCAGGAACTGAAACAGATGCCGTGGAGAAACGCTGCCTACTGACCTGTTACCATAGCATCTTGGTTAGGGTTTCTATTGCTGTGATAAAACACCATGAACAAAAGCAACCCGAGAAGGAAAGGGTTTATTTCAAGCTTACAGCTCTCAAGTCACCCACCATTACTAAGGGAAGTCAGACAAGAACTTAAACAGGGCAGGAACCTAGGGGAAGGAACTGAAACAGAGGCCATGAAGGAGGGCAGCTTATTGGCTTGTCCCTCATGACTTGCCCAACCTGTCTTCTTACATCACCCAGGACCACAAGCCTAGGAGTGGCACCGCCCACAGTGAGCTGGGCTCTCCCACATCAATCATCAATTGAGAAAATGCAGTATATGCTTGTTCACAGCCCTATTTTGTAGAAGTATTTTCTCAGGTGAGCTTCTCTCTTCCCAAATGACTCTAGCTTATGTCAAGTTGACGAGCTAGCATACATGGCTTGCCTATCTTGCATTCTTATATAACCCAGGACCACAGTGGGCTGGGCCCTTCCACTTCAATCGTTAATCAAGAATATGTCCACAGGCCAACCTAATGAAGGCATTTCCTCAACTGAAGTTCTCTCTTGACAGGTGACTCTAGTTTGTGTCCAGTTGATGGACACTAATCGGCACAGAGCCATTGTACCTAGGCAGAGCCTCCCACGCTGCTTATAACCTATAAACATTCTATATTTGAAAATTAATAAGTTGATTAAGAGAGTCTCTGTGCTGAGGGAGTTGACGTCGATGATCTATTAATTGTAAAGTTTTACAAGGATGAACTTTTTCTCCTACTCGCGTGTAATGACCTTGAGCACCAGGCTAGGGTGGTAAATCTCCTTATATCTTCAAGAACTTACTTTGAAAATCCTGACAACCACATAAGCGATACCGGTGTCAGGTACAGACGATTTCCACTTATGGTTGAACGAATTGGAACTAGATCAAAACCCTAAACACATTTTCCTACTTTCCTATCTTAATCATTTCCATCCAAGACATCACTTAAGGGGACCATTTCTCTGATTCATTTCCAAAATCTTTCAACTAACATGAAGAATTAACTAGACGCTGAACCGTCTAAAACTTCCACCCCTATGTGGCTGGGGAGAAAAAACATGAGAAGGGAACACAGTCATTGTTGGAATAGAAACCAAACGTTAAACTCATTTTACAACCAGGCCAAGTGTTTACTCCCCCCCCCCATCGTCTTTGAAATGTTGTCTCACCCAGGCTTCTAAAAGGCTATGTCATCAGCTAACTGCCTACTGCCAAGTCACCCAATAGTCTCACCGCCAAACAGTTCTGCCATGGAAGTAAAATATAAACCCTGTCCTCATCACATTCCTAGCCCTTTTCTCTGAAGTGAAAATGTTTTATTTCTGTAGGTCATGTTGCCTACGGAGGTACACACCGCAGGGATCAATATTAAAGGAACTGAAGTACTTTATAGGTCGCCTTGGGATTGAGAGAAGCCATATTTTTAACTTGGTAGTATTGGAAATACCGTACTGAGCTCACTGGCAGCAAATTAGAGCATGTGTAAGGTTTGATGTATCCAAATGGCCAGTTCCTAGCATCATGGCTGAGCACCAGGTATACTTTGTATACACTACCACTGAAACCTAACTGCAATCCTGTGTAATCAGGATTTTTATTTTCTGTTTATGAATGAAGAAAAAATTAGAATCAGGGAAGCTCTATTCCACACCAAGTTTTCACAACTTGTTACCTGGTTTAACAAAGCTGAGCACAGTTCTAACCCCGAACCTACCGTGCTAATGGCTACTTCTGCCAAAGCTCAAGTGTGAGGTGTCCCAGGAAGACTCAAGGTCACACAATAAACAATTTGTATTTTCCTGTGGAAATTTTATTCAAAAACCAAATCATTAAATGCACTGTAATACATTGAAATAACAGATAACAAGAAAAAAAAAACAAAAGTTTTCAAATAAAATAGAAGTCACCAAAAAGTTGTCTTTTGAGGGTGGGACTGATTACATCTTCCTCCCTCCTCCTCCTCTTCCTCCCTTCCTTGACTAAAAGGTTCAGATGAGATCTAGACAATATCCACATCAAGGTGTAAGCCTATGAGTAAGACATCATTTGTCAATGGCCTTAGCTCAGCTGCTCCTGGGTAGCATGGCTTCCATCAGCAGGTGGATTTCCAGGAAAGCACTTAAAAAGAATAGTCCTGGGCAACTGGAAGCAAGAAAGCAAGCGATTAAAGAATTCAGACCATATTGAGGAGTGATATAAAGGAAGAAAAGCCAGTCAGGAGGGGCAGAAAAGAGAGAGAGGTAACAGAGATGAAGAAGAAAGTTGAGTTACTAATTAGTACACTCAAATGTCTTTCTCAGTACAGGTGACCACATGAATTAGCTTTGGTCTGTATTCCTGTATCATCAATAGTTGCCTGAACCCGTATGTAATCTATTCAATGAATTCTTCACAGAAAGAATCTTGGTGAGAGTCGAAAACAAATCCCATCTAAGAAAGCTGGAAATGTCAGGCCTTGGATTATGATTCCAGTACTACTGATCACGCTATCTCTAACACAGTTACACAGAGGTCGGCTGTCGTTCCTGCTCATGTCACGAAAGCCTGCACGGTTGGGGCTTGACATGGGCTGAAAATGGAGCCCATCAGCACATCCAGCGGGAAAAGGTTGAAACTCAAGTCAGGGCTGTTGGGTACTGGCGAAGGAATGGAATTTCTATATAAATTCAAAGGACCTTAGAATAGACTTGTGCCCCCAGACAATGTTTTCAACGAATGTGTTTGAAGGTATGAAATCTATAAATTCTACCTGCGGATCTTACCTGGGACGATGGGCTTAGCTGCTTGCTATACAGGCAACATATTTAACGACTCAACATTATTTTTTGTTCTGTGCTCTTCTACCGCCATCCAGTGGACAAAGCGTTAACTGCTTTCCTATCTTTCCTGTATTGTGTAACTAACATGGGCTTTTTCCTGGGTCTGTTTAGGGGTTAAGTGGTTAGAAAGCACTCCTATCTCACACCTCTTAGGATCCATGTAGCTGTAGAAAATCAAAACCTTTGATTAGGAAGTTCATTTTGTGACTATATTTATGGTATTTCCTATTTAAAACACTACCTTTAGAGTATTTCTTTTATCTTACCAAGAAGATGCACAACAGCACAAAAATAATAGTAAAGAGAAGAGCACTGTTACAAGACCTCGACCTGACAGTTGAGGTCAGTGCACAAACGCGGCTCTACATTGTCTCTAGATTCTAACCTACACAGAGGTCAAACAATGACGTGGCAATGAAGAATCACAGAAATTTTGACCTCAGAAAATCTTCGTGGCTGTCTCACAATAATGAAACGCCAAAGGAAACGCCAGTGTGGACTCCCTGCAGCTGAGAACTGTATCTCTGTCTCCTGTTGCTTCACTCAAGGACGGTACTTTTGCCTATCTGCCACCTCTATCCCCAAATTTATTACGACTTTTTTTTTCTTTCCACTGATGAAGTTATCTTTACCTACAGCCACATTATTAACACAACGAATTGCAGGAATTACAGAAAAGGCATGGTAGATCTTCCAATTCCACTTCTCCTGTTTCAGAGGGGCCAGGTCTATTTAATAGTTTCGCAGAGTCGTTGGTCACAGAGCCAGTGAGTGGGGTCTTGATGTGAAAAATGAGAGGTCACTGTAGGGGAGCCTGCTGCACAAAGGAACGTCTACAGGCCATGTCAGTGTTCGACTCAAGTGTAAATCTTTTCAAAATGCCAATAAATACCCGTCTTTCTTTATTCACTTTTCTCTCACGATGTCAGATTACACCTTAGAGAAAATCTCAAAGACCTGGTATTTGCAGACACATCTCACGTCCACCCATACAGTAAACACAAAGTATCGGTTTTTACGTGGGAAAACCAGTGTTTGCATATCTGAAGGCATAAAAATTTATATTGAAAACCCCATGCTACACTGATTACGCTTTGAAGGTCAATGTTGATCTACAGGACAGCCGGGGTTCAGCCTATAGCTTACGGTGTCTCTAGGGAAGATTTTCAGTGAGACTTCAACCACTCATTACAACCAAGTGGTTAGCTTTACCAAGGAGTTGTGAGATTTACCCAAAATGTCTTCTCCAAATTAAGATTGTTTTTTGTTTTTTTTTTTTTAAAGATGAAGATGAAACCTACAGACAAAACTGCAGAGCTGTCTCCAAATTGTCTCCCAAGTAATCCAAAGCCATAGCAGAGCAGAAACCGTAAAGGAGGCTAAAGTTGAACTTAGTTTATATTTCACCATGCTTGCATTCAGCACACACTTCACATGCCATCTGTAGACTGGTGGGATTGATTGCCGCAGGACATAATTATTTTAAAAGGCAATTAATTTGATTACCAGCAATGAAGTTTTATCTATGCAAACTACAAGGACAATCTGATGGAAGAAAGTAATCAAGTTTCCGAATCAAAATGCAAGGTGCATCTTTCAGGAGGTGGGAGAGAGGAAGCCCTCTCTCTGGAGAGACAGAATGAGAAATTCGTAATTCAGGCATTATTATCTCACTCCATCTACTACCTGATAATCTCAGATATGAGACCTTGAACACAACACATGGAAATCCCCTACTTCATGTGGAAATTCTGATGCTACACCTTTCACCAACTATGGGTGTCTGAGGGGAAAGAAGGGACCATAAGTAATTACATATGGCTTCTCGATGGTTTTCTATATATACTGTATCCTTTATATTACTCCTCATGACAAGTTCTGCAGAGGAGCTGACCACGATCACAAAGCATGTAAGAGATGATGACAGACTAATAAGGAATCCCCTCAACATGTCCACATACTTATCTCTTGAACCTGTGGACATTACTTTAGTTGGCACAAGGGATTTTGTCAATGTGGTTAAGACTTTTTCAGGTGGCAAGAATAGCCTGGCTTATCCAGATTTGAGATTTTATATATATATATATACTATTTTTGTGCCGTATGTATGTGTGTGTGTGATGCTGTCAGAGGCCAGAAGAGGGTGACAGGTACCCTGGAACTTAAGTTACAGATGGTTATGGTTGCTGGGAACTGAATCCAGGTCCTCCGTGAGACCTGCAAGTGCTCTTAAACATTTAACTTTCTTCTCTGCCTTACATTCTCATAAAAAGAACATTTGACTATGGAATAGATACGATACAACAGGTGATCGGTGACCAAGAAGTGCTGGTGACCCCTCAAATGGGATCTTCCTGGAGCCTTCAGGAGGAGGCATGTCTAGCCTTAAAATAGTGTCCAATGATACACTGCAGTGCCTTTAAGTATATCCTGGACCTCTTACCTTCAAAGATGGGGGAGAGTAGAGTGTGCTTCTTTAAGTAGGCATGTACGCTTTGTTCCAGGAGTGATAGAAACAAAACACAGCCATTGTTTAAATACTTTTAGGAAGTCAAGGCCAAATACCCAAAAGGAACAACTTAAGAATGGAATGGTTTATTTTCGCTCAGAGATTTGGAGATTTCAATTCACGGGTGTTTGGCTCCATAATCTTCAGCAAGAACATGGGACAG
Organism: Rhynchomys soricoides; assembly: GCA_019843965.1. Lineage (NCBI taxonomy): Eukaryota > Metazoa > Chordata > Mammalia > Rodentia > Muridae > Rhynchomys > Rhynchomys soricoides. Next base: position 573,628 of record JADRCH010000239.1, on the reverse strand, counting down.
GGGAGCTTCTTCATGGAGGACAAGAAGCAGAAGGGGCAGGAGGCAAAAGGCTTCACAGAAGATTCTTTCAAGAATCTCCCACCATTACTTACTTGCTCCAGCTGGGTCTCATGTCCTAAAGGTTTTAAAACCTCCCAAGTGAGGTAACATATGAGTCCGTGGAGACCATGTTAGATTCGAACAGTAACAGTAGATTCTACTATTCAGACGGGAAGCCTGCCATCTTCAGACTATTGCACATTACCTGTGATTTCATGTGAAATGCCAGAATTGTGTGCACAAAGAGCCATACATTGACCCAATAGAACAAGAGTGTTGATCAAGTACTGAATTATGATAAAATTGTTACTGATTCAGTCATCAAAACTGTTTCATTTGCTTATATATTTTAGAGTGGGTATATTATTTTCAAGAGAAAAAGATCTAAGATATTCACCATTTATATGTCCATTAGTCAGTAATTTTGACTTTAACAGTTCCAAAAATATATTCTGAGATAAAACATTTTGATACTAAGTCCAAATGCATAGGCATCTTTTATCCCAAGACCCATTAATTTCTAATAGCTCTAATATTTTCCTTGTCAATATCTCTACATATCTGTGCATAATATTATGTATCTGACGGCGCTGTTATTATAACATCAAAACCTATAATCTGAATTCTATCATTAGTGGATTTTCTATTAATTCTTTAGCTTTGCTCAAATCACTAAACACAGCCTCAGTCTCCTTATTTATAAAAATAAATTTATACAGTAAAGAGTATTGTTGGACGCTTGCCCAACAGATCAGCTGTAAGGCTTTTTGTCCAGATGAAAATGAAAAAATGGTAGGCATCCCACAAAAAGAAAAAAAAAGAAAATCCAAGTGGAATTCAAGTGTGCTCATTAACACAAGGTGCCACTAGGGGTCAGATTAAGTTTAGTAATTCTATCTAATCTGGCCTGCATACAAAACTAAAACTACAGCTCATGTTAATCTGATGCCCTTGCCCAGCCTGCACCTACCCTCTTCTGAGCTGACTGATGGTGGCCATGTGTTACAAGACTAAAACTCGAAAATCTCTGAAAGCTGCAACTACATTCATTAATCTGCATTAGCCTTGTACCAGAATGCTTACCTTTCCTGCCTGAATGGCGTTAATTGAATGTGTCACCTGAAGCTCTTCTGCTTCGTGTTTGTTCATGTTACTGTGTTAATCAATCAGTTGCACAGAATTGAAATTGCAAAAGATTAAACAAACCTCTGCCTGCAAACACTCTGTGCATCTAGGTGGAGTTGTGCTAAGAATGGGCGAGCTATAAATAGCATTTGACTCTGCACCACACACTCACAGTGACTTGAGTAGAAGCCAGTTGGAGGCACAGCACTGTGGGCATGGTAAGGCCCTGTGGCAGAGCACTTTCTTTCTTGACCTCTGTCACTCCTGTAGCATGAAATATGACTGTGTGGTCAGAAGGCAAGGTGTATCCCAGGCATCACGTTCAGAATGAATGTAAAGGGCCATGATCTGACCTGTGGCCTCAGATACTTTACATTCCATATGGTTCTGTGGTGTGAGGCCAAGGCAAGGTATCCTTGTGGGTGGCACTTATTAAGAACAAGATTCAGAATTAACTTCTAAACTCCTACGATCCTACAGTGCTCACAGGGTCACAATTTTCTCCAGCGGCTTCTTTGCAGCATGCCATCACAGTCATACCTGCTCTAAAACACGGTTGCTACCATATGGATTCAATTCCCCTTGACATTCATACTCCCAATAATCAGAAGTACCTACCCAAGACCTGATAGTTCAAAAAGTGACTGAGAAGAAGAAAAGTAACCTATCGTCTTGGGCTGTTAAATATCACTGTGCATATGTTCATATTCTGTAAGATTTTAGAGTTGCTAGAATATTTGCTCTACCCTTACCTCCACACCGCCCATCCTCCGTTGCTGAGACAACACCTGCAGCTTCCCATCCAAAGTCCTCCTTCCTCCATCCGTTATCTCTTTTCACAATAGTCAAAGATGACGAAACCAGGACTCAGAAAAGTTAAGCAGAAGGTATCCAGGTAGAAAAGCACAGCCTCGATGTATTGTGTGTTTTGTCTTCCTCCTCTCATTAAATCACAGAGCAGCAAACCCTCCTCTCTTCCTCCGACCATTTCTCCTCCATCCAAGGCCTCAGAGCTACACACTTGATTGATTGATTATCTCTGATCCCTGCTTAAAGATGCTCTGATCTCTTTTCACTTCTCATGTATGGTCTATTTCACCGTTTCTTTTATTCACACAGTATTAAATACTGTTTATGCTAGACCAACTTTCAAATTTATGTCTCTCAGCCACATATATTTTTCTATCAATCCCAAAAGGCTTTATCAGTAAATATGGTTTAAAAAAAGATGATTGTCATGGCAATAGAAATTCTAAGACAGAAATGTGTACAAAAGAGTGGAGAATGACTATGACAGACCTGTCCATGTTGGTTTGGGAAGGAGTACGGGGGGAGAGGTGTTTGAAGCTAGGAAAGTCCGTGCATGCGCAGAGCCCGGTGGGCTGTTCAGTGGAAGCTTGGAAGAGAACGATGAAACAGATGCAAATGATACATAAATGATACATAAGCCTCGAAGAGGAGCAAAGACTCCATTGGGGCTATTTATGTGATATTTTCAATTAAGAATCTAGGGTTCTGGTCAGCTGGAGCTGAAGACTTAGCTGTGATTAATAAGTAGCCAGAAACACTGAAGTAGAACTTTTGCTTTGTGGTTGATCCTAGGTAGCTAAACCTGAGCAATTAGTGGTGATTAAGAAGAGACCACCGTCATTTGAGGCCAGATCATCTGATAAATATTTTCTGAGTCAGCACACAGAAGCTGTAATTCAAAGGATGCCAAACCAGTATTTTGGGGTGGTTATTGAACTTATTATGAAGTTCAATATCAGAGCCTCCCAGACGGCACTTGGTTTTGACAGGATGGCAGTCATGGAAAAGGTGCCGCCTCATTTACAGTAGCCCTGGTAAGGGACATAGAAAGAAATTGAGGCTTGGCCCAGTGTGGCAGTACTGAAGCACTGGCATAAAGCCTAGGAGAGGCTGTTGGGGAAGGTGCATCCCGGTTGCACAAGGCACCCCAAAAATTTGGAGATGCCAGTACCATGGAATAGGATGAACAAGGATGGCAGTGGCTGTGTAGTAGAACAAGCCTGAACCTAGCGACAAACTGTGCTTCCAATGGCAGAGCCAGATAATGACACTTGCCACAGTCTTTTGGAGGTCAGAGAATGTTAAGTCCCAGGGGTCAAGCATTGAACTTTCTACACTGTCAAATTCTGGGTTTGCTTTGGACTGATTGTGACTATGGCCTGGTTATTCCATCTTAGAGTAAGGACGTATTTAACTTGTGGTTCTGTTTTACAAGACCCCACAGTTAAGAGACTTTAAAATTTTATGGAAATTTTGGAATTTTAGGAAGATCTGATATTTCAGAAAGACTTTGGATACGTAAAAGTCACTTTGGATACTTTAGAGAGGTTTTGAACTTTGAAAGAGACTTCGGATATTTTAAAGGGATTTAAATACTAAAATGTTTGAATTTTAAAGACTGTGAGACCTTCAAAAGTTGAAATATATTGATATTAATATGAGATCTTGGGGATCAAAAATGAAAGGTTATGGTTTAATAGTAACGTATTGGTGAGTCAGTTTGACAAGGGGTCAATTGTCCTGGCTAGCATTTTCTCAGCTTGGCACAAACTAGACTCATTTGGGAGGAAGAATCTCAATTGAGAAAATGCCTTCATGAGATTTGCCTGCAGGACAGTCTGTGGAAATCCTCTTGGTTTTCTTGATTGATGTGTGCCATGCCCAATGTGAACAGTGACGCCCCTATGCTGGTGGTCCTGAGTTGTATAAGAAAGCAAGCTGAGTATGTCATAGAAGCAATCCCTTAAGCAATATTCTTCCATGGGACCTGCTCCATTTCCTGCCTCTGGGTTTCTCTGCTTAAATTCTTGTCCTGAGCTCCCTCGGTGAGGAGTGGAACTGTAACCAGAAATAAACACTTTCCTCCTAACTAGTTTTCGCTTGTTGTTTTATCACAGCGATTGAAACCTTAACTAGGATATTAATTCCTAAAATGTACTGGGTTTTGAGCAGAGGACTAAATTCACTATTAGAGGTACATACTGAAATCTATATACATAAAACATGCAGTCTGAAAACTTGTCTTAAACAATCTGAGATATAGGTGAGTAGAGAGGTAGAGATCAAGAAATTTTAAAAGTTTAATCTCATTCTAAGTAAATATTATACTGTAAAATATTAGTTAATGGTCATTTGAAAGCCACCTGCATTAGTTACTTTTCTCACTGCTGTGATACCAACAAGAAGAACCAACTAAAAAAATGAAGGGCTTATTTTTGGCTTACAGGTTATAGAGAGATAAAGTCTATCATGATGACTGGCTGAGGTAGCTCTTCACATTGCTTCTGCAGTCAGGAAGTCAAGGACAGACAGGAAGTAGGGCTAGGCTCCTAAACCTTAAGTTCTACCCTCAGTGACTCACTTTCTCCAGCAGGATATCACCTCTTAGAGGTTTCACAACTTTCAAAACTGCATCACCAGTTAAGGAACAAATGTTCAAAGGCATGATGAACCAATGAAGGACATTCCATTTTCAAATCATGCCACCAACAAATGCATAAACCAGTGAAGGGCATTCCATTTTTAATTACTAGAATATGAACTAACAGAAGATAAAAAATTGCCACTAGGTTGGTTTTGTTTTGTTTGGTTTGGTGTGGGAGTTTAAAATCCCATATAATTGTTTAATGTAGGGCTTATATTATTTTATTAAACATAAAAGTCTCCTACTTAAGACCTAGGAAATATCATTCTTCCCAAATAAAATTCACTGACAGAATATAGAAGAAATAATGACTACAAATTAAAATGCATTATCTTGTTGGAAAATACTACTGGGAGATAGGAAAATATTGCAGATTTAGAGAAATGAGCCTTGTCCAGTAGAGGAAGTTTTCTATAAAGTTGGATAAAAATATCATTTGGTGCTTATAGAATACTCTAGACTTAAAATATGGCACATATATAAAAGCACTTGGCCTAGAGAGACAAATCAATTGGTAAAGTACTTGCCACACAAATCTTGAGTACCTGAGTTTAAGCTGAAAAACCTATGTAAAAAAAGCTGAGCATGGTAGGAAGCTTCTAATCACAACACCGCCACACCTATTTGATGAACTCTAGGCCAGTGAGAGATACTGCTCCAAAATATAACAAAAGCAAAAACAAAAAACCAATGTGATTTGATCTGCAGTTGGTGTGTTCGTCTAAAAAACCAAATGTTTTAATGAAGGCAGAGGCTGTAAATTTGAAAGAGAGGAAAAATAAGATTATATGGGAGGGTTTGGGGGAGGAAAGAAAAGGGGGAGATGCTGTAATTATCATAATCTCAAATCTCAGAAAATAGTAATAAAGGTAAAAAGTGAACAATTCCTTAGGAACAATTCTGGAAGTCGTCCTCTGGGCTCCACATACATGCATATGCATGTCCGCCACACGCAGGAACACACACACAAACAATCTACAATAAAGGTAATGCAGTACATTAACTTCCTTGAGAGCAGCCACACAAAGAATTTATCTGGAGATTCATTCTATTCATAACTATTGTCTATTGTGCGTATGCATGAATGTATAAAAGTAGTGTAAGCTGTTGATGGAGTCACTGCTTTGAATACAATAAAAACTAATAACGGCATCCGGTGTAAGTCATAGAGAAAGCAAATCACACAAAATCTGTGCACTCCATTATGCAAAGGCAAGCAATTAAAACCAAACAGATGAAACAGACATACACAACATGCTGCTGAATGTCAGCAGTGTAACTGATTTTAGAAAAATACAGCAATAGTTTGTTATGAGGCTGAATGTAACCACTTCCCTTATTCTGAAAAAGTACTCAAAAGATGTGACTTCTACATGTGCAAGACTTCTATGACAAAGCACGTAAAGGACGCCGTATTCCCTGATGAGACCCTTTTCTTGTTCCAAAAACTATCCAACTGTACTGAACTTGAAAAGTATGTTTATCAACAGAGTGCATCTTCACACATAATTTTAATTAAATGAATAGACAAAAATAATCTGTTCTTTCCTGTTAAAAGAGAAACTTCACTTTGTATCACTTGTTAATTTTCTTAATAGTCTTGCTTACTGGTATAAGGTGGCTCTCACTGTAGCCTGGATTTTCATTCCTCTGATGATTAGTAATGCTGGAGACCTTGTCATATACCTGTTGACCGTTTGTGTGTTGTCTTTAGAGGAGTAGCTACTGAAACCCTCTGTGTTTCTAATTGTATGATTTGTTTGTGACTCTGGTAGAAATACACTGTAGTGTACATGAACACTGTCTGATATATGGTTCAGACTACAGGGTACCTTTATTTATTTATGTGTTTCCTTCTTGTTTTGGTATCAGTGTTCTTTGCTGTGCAGAAGTTTGAAACTCTGTGGCAGCCCTCCTTTCCCTTGTTGCTTTTTCTTTTGATATCACATCCAAGAAATGGTTGCCTACCCCAATGTAATGAAACTTTTTCTGTCTGTTCTCTTTGGGGAGTTTTATATATCTGGGAAGTAGCAAATGTGGAGCTTGAAACTAGAGCCCTTGAGCATTTAGAGTGGGAATGCAAACTAGTACAATCATAATGGAAAACAATACAGCTGTTCTTCAAAAATAAAAGTTAGAAATAAAGCTAACATATGGTTAAGTAGGCCCATTTCAGAATATATAAATACAAAAAAAAAAAAAATTAAGTCAAAATACCTTAAATCACTACCACTCTCATGTTGACCTTAGAATTATTCACAGTCAGCAAACTATAGGAACAATCTAAATATGAATCAAGGCATCATCTTACCCAGATGTGAACCCTAGGAAAAACAAAAAAGGCCACTATGTGTCCACCTGTGTAATAATGGCATGGTTGATGTGGTGTAGCCAATCACTCACTAAATGGGTCTGAGGCTGCATTATGGAAGGGAACCCAAGTCAGGTACTGTAGCCTCAGTAAACAAGGAGGGCACAGGCCCAAGAGGGGAATTTACTATGGCTGTTTAACTAAGTTGACATAACATCAAACTGCTTTCTAAATATCTAAGTCCATACAGGTTGATAAAAGCTATTTTAGATTTAATCAGAGAAGCCGCTTTTTGCAGTGAACAGTAGTGACCTCAGAGGCTCATAGCTGCATAAGAGGCTAAGAATAAGTAACAGTTGAGGCCTTGGACCAAAACAAGACATCACACCCTCCAATTGCTTTCATTTAAGTATTGAAGAACCCTGAGGAAAAGGGCAATAGAGGTGTGCAAGAGTCAGCAGACAAAGTAAAAGGCTTAAAGATGTCATCCTCTACCCATTACAACTATGAACGCTCACAAGCGCAGTCAGTTGCATCAGGTCACCACAAGATTGGCCCTGTCAAAAATCAGTCATGGAATACAACATAGCTCCTGAGGCCGTACTGGTACAAGTAGCTTTTGCTACCCTCCCTAGGCTCCAGCTCCCATCCAGCTCCCCTTGATTCCATGGATAAAAGACACAGACACACACATTATTCATTTTCAACTTGCCTTCTTGGCACAATTGCTGGGCATTATTAACTCCTACAGCTTGTGTGCCATTATCAATACTCTTAGCTCCGCACCTCCCACATGCTGTAAACTTTAGTTGCTCAGTTACATCTAGTCCCTGCTAAACAACCCTGACTACCCACCTGTAGGAGCAGCCTGTGCAGCCACTCTGTTTAGAGATCTCACATGGCTGGCCAACTTTTCTCCATCAGAAGCATGGCAAACTCTGTCTTCTTCTCCTTGCATCTCCCTCCTTGCCTCCAGGGACCTGGAAGTCCCACCTATTCCTTCTGCCCAGTAATTAGCCCATGGCTTCTTTACTGACAGATCAAGAACCAATTGGGGAACACGACCCCAGTTGCCAGCATCTGGATGAAGAGGGATTTATGTTCAAGGATAAGTTTCCAATAAACAAGTCATAGGACATATTGTACCTATAGTTATCAACATGACAGTGTGTGCTTTAAAACTTTTTAATGAAGTAAATGTCAATCACTTTGTCACAAATTCTTAAATGCCACAAATTTTATAATGATGATAAAGATATAGCTGATGTTTCAAAAGAAATTATGGGAGAAATATTTTGAAAGTGAAGGATGATGAAGGGTTATTAGCCCAAAAGTTTGGAATACCCAAGAGTCACTTCACAGTAACCATAGGGCTGAGCCTGAGGTCCCAGATGGAGGAGTTGGAGAAGGGACTGAAGGAGCTGAGGGAGTTGGCAGTCCCATGGAGGGACAACAGTGTCCACTGGCCTGACCTCCAGATGCTCCTGGAGACTGGACTACCAACCAAAGAATACACATGGAGGGACATATGGTGCTGGCCACATATGTGGCAGAGGAGGGTTTTGTTAGCCATCAGGGGAGGACAGGCCCTTGGGCCTGAGGGTGTTAGATCCCCCAATATTGGAGAATGCCAAGGAGGGAAGATGAGAGCGGGTAGGTACGTGGGGGAATACCCCCATAAAGGCAGGGAGAGGGGGAAGGGAATAGGGAGGTTCCAAAGGGGAGATCTGGAAAGGGGGAAACATTTGAAATGTAAATAAAGTAATATATATATATACTTTTTTTTTTTCACATACACATATATATTTCATTTGGCCTGTGGGTACAAATGGAAATGACAACATTCCAGGATCAGGGAGACAGATCAACTTTAATCAGGATGAATCAAGGATTATATAGTTTTGGGGAAGGAGGTAGAAATATCCAGGGTGGGTAAAGGTCATTGGCTGAAGGCTAAGGTACAGAGATGCCTGATTTGCAAGGGGAGGCATTCCAGGAATCTCAGGTGCTTGCTGATCAGGTTCTTATCAGGAGAAAGAAAACAAAACCTGTAATCTAACCAACACTACACAACATTCCGACGGTAGAGGGTATGGGATTTTTGAGCTCCCCAGACAAGGTCAGAGAAGGAGAAACCCTGCTGGTAAAGAGAGTCTGACATTTTGCACCAAGCTCAGGATTTTACGATAATATCAGACTTCAACCTTAATTAGCAGGGTTTCTCCTCCACACATGGCCTCCATCCCTTTAACTGTAAAAGTAAAAGCAAATAACAGTTTAAAGGACAATCATAGACTGACAAGGAACAAAGGGAATCACAAAGGGTCAGTACAGAAAGTGTGTTTAAGGTAGCCAGAGTGTAGTCTTCAATGGGTGCTAAAAAGATGGGATGAGAGCCTCTCACTTGCTCAAAGAATGAGAATTCCTTCCCACTGCCCTCACAATGCATAATATGCACACTCTGTTTTGTTTTGTTTTGTTGGTGGTGGTGGTGGTGTTTTTTTGTTTGTTTGTTTGTTTTGTTTTGTTTTTGAAAAATCAGGAAAAACCCTACTTTCAAAGTAGACATTATTCCTGAGAAGGAGTTGTGATTAGATCAGCTCAGAAAATTTGCAACATGACAGTTCTCTTCCTAACTCTTCCAGCAATGAAAATTTCCTCTAAGCAAATAAATAAATAAGAGCCTTCTCAAAAAACAAAGGCTTCAGGGAGAGTAATCTATTCAACCAATAAATGTGTCATTTAAGAATAACTGCTGTTTGGCAGAAGAGATGGCTTAGCAGTTAAGAGCACTAGCTGCTCTTCCAGAGGTCCTGAGTTTGATTCCCAGAGACCACATAGAGGATCCAAAGCCCTCTTCTGGCAAACAGATAGAGTACTCATATACATAAATAAATAAATAAATATTTTAAAAATGACTTTTAAAAAGAATAATTGGTATTCATTGCCAAAATAATTTTTTTCCAGCTCCGAAGCATTCTAAATTTTTTATGAGGAATCAAAGTAAGAAATGAATTATAATATTGAGAATACATTTAATCCCAGCATTTAAGAAGCAGAGGCAAGTAGATTTCTGTGAGTACAAGACCAACCTGGTCTGTATAGCAGGTTGCAGGATATCCAGAGTTACATAGAAAGACAATAAATAAAAATAAACAAACAAACAAACAAAATTGTATCTCAATTCACAAAACAATTTTCCCTTATTATAGAGAATATATCTGTTCATTAAAACAGATCGGACCATGACTTTCTAAATGATTTTTCTTTCCACTAACAAACCCACACCTGCAATTTGAAGGACATTGAATTACTGTCTGTAGCCCACACAGCATGCCATGCCCCAGCATCCTCTACAAATCTACAACAATGTTACTGTTCTCTTTTTCTGAACTGTATTATTATTTCATATGTTTGCTAATTGAAAAAAGCTGTCCTTCCGAATGAATGAGTCTGCAAAGTTTCACTGTTCCCATAAGCCTTTGAAGGAGCCAAGATTTGGTCCTTGGAGAACAGAGGACACAGCTAAGAGTTCTGAATCAGGAGGCAACGTAAGAGTAAGGCCTTCTGCTCTGTGGCAAACACAACAGTGTGAAATAGTGGTTCAGGAACACATAAAGCACTTGCTGTGTGCAAGGATTCAACCCATAAACTTGCCATCACTCTCACCTATTTCTCTAGCAGATCAATGAGATAAGGACTATTGGCTGACCCCATTTCACAGATAAAGAAAGGAGGTAGTTTGATCAGCTTAGTCTCTCATGGTAATAACAAAAAATAAAAGTTTGTACTAGAACTTCTAGCTTTATGAGCTCTTACCTATTGTCCTGTTTACCTCCAAAATCCTTTGTTTTAAAATATTAACATTTATTATTTGCATTCAAGTCAATCAAACTCAGCCCTAGGCTGACATTCTGCAAAGTCTTCAAATAACCGAAGAGTTCAGCACAGGAAAACACTAGCCAGAGTTTCTTGTCTGCCTCTGTGCTACGGTGTACCTTGGGCAAACCATGTGACCTCTTTGAGCTTCAGATTGTTAATCTTCAGATTGGATGGTTGAGAAAGAAGGTCTCAAAAGACTTACTACCTCAAACATTCTAAGAGTCTGAAAACTGCTCAGGAGAAAATGAAGCCCAAATCAAGAGAAGAGTAGAAGTAACATAACTAGCAAAAATAAAAATTAGAAAAAAAAAAAAAAAGGTACAAACAAGGAGTTAGAATGGGAGAGAGAGAGAAGAGAAGACCAACATGGGGAAAGGCTCTTAGCTGGTGGTATTGAATTACTGAGCTTGTTAGGGCTACTAAAGAAAGCACTACTTGGTGATAATGACACATGTATTTAATCCCAGCACTTAGGAGGCAGAGGCTGGCTGATCTCTGTGTGAGTCCAAAGGTTAGGCCAGCCTGATCTCCAAAGAGAGTTCTAGGACAGTCAGGACTACACAGAGAAACCCTGTCTCAAAGAAACCAGATAATGGATAGATGATAGATAGATAATTAGTGTTATTAAAACTTAACAC
>JADRCH010000239.1:539785-561063 GCA_019843965.1 Rhynchomys soricoides | reverse complement strand
AGAAGGAGAAGGAGAAGGAGAAGGAGAAGGAGAAGGAGAAGGAGAAGGAGAAGGAGAAGGAGAAGAAACGATGGATAGCTGGGGAAATTCTTAGAAGGGGTGGGGTTTCATGAGTGGAGGTTGCAGGGGTGAACCACAAATCTACAGGAAAGAAGAGTAGCATGCCCAGCAGCTCCAAGCCAGGATTACACATACTTCGCATGCCTCAAATATCTGTTGTCATGGTCATGGTCATCTCACCCCTAATCCTTCACTGTGGCCTCAGAAGTATTTTGGCAGAATAAGGTTGAAACTGTGGGGTGAAAATCAGCCAAGAGAGCCTGAAAATGAGTTATTTCTCAGAATCAATTATTTCTCAAAACCTGTCTGGAAAGAGGGATTACAGAAGATGCAACCTGGCATCCTTCCCTGCCTCCTCCTGGAAATGGAGAGAACCCAAAAGGTCTGAACACTTCTAAAAGTTTTGCTGGACATGAATCTCCTGGGTAGACTAATGGTTTTGATTTGTACATAAATCAGATCAGTTTTTTGGTTTTTTTACTGGGTGTGTCTCTTATTGAAGACAATCCCAGAGGGGGCAACATGAAATCACAGGTCCATAGACCCCACCCTCCAGGGAAAAGAGTCTGCCTTCTTACCAACTCCAGATTTGATATAGGCAGAAGTTTCTGATCTGAGCTTCTTCCAGATTTTACATTTGTGAGAGTCAACCAGAGGTCTGAAGCATCTGGAACATTTTAATGTCATAAGTTCTGATCTTCCTCATTTATTTGAAAAGTGAAAATGCCTGAACAGATATTCCTCATCATTCAACACGTGAAGATGCTCCCTTTCTCTATGTTGTAGGACAAAGTTATGATGTTGTATTCCTGTTATGATGTTTCCCTTTTTTTCTTTTGCATATGCTGCTTCTCACTGTCTGAGTTATATAAAGTCAGCATTGAGCACTTACTGTGACCTGTTGTCTGGTTTATTTCTCATCAGGAGTTTTTCTATTTTGTTTCTTGATACCAGGATACTGTGGGGGCCTGCCCATAAGGGGTTGCTCTACTTTATGTGCGTTTCTCCTGAAGTGATGAAGCAGCTAGAAAATGGGGGGGGGGGGGAGGCTACACAAAACCTTATGTGCCCTCATTCTCATCGGAGCTGCTAAGATTGAAACTGTAACTATCAATGGATTAGGGGATCAGTCATTGCAGCAATAGCTGCTGTAGCAGCTGCTGGGTTACAGTACCTGGGATTTGCTCAGAGGCCAATGTCTACATTAATTGTTCAAGCTGATCATCCCATGTACCTCTGTTTCCTCAATTACAAAAAGGGAAGTGTCATTCTGTGTTTCTGCCTTGCAGCTGGGATTTGATGCTGGGCCACCAACATGCCACTGGGAAAGTGAAATGCAATCCAAGATAGGGGTCCCAGCCCGAGTTTCTCCCATGAGAAACAGAGGGGTTGGGATGGAAACTGTGGTTCTCAAACTCCTTTGTATGCAGACACCACTGGGGACCAGGAGCAGTTGGGAACAGGAGCCAGCAGGTCCAAGATGAGTACAGGAGAGGGAAATTCAGCTTAGCTCAGGATGAGTGCCAGGAGTAGAGAGGCCTTCTATGGGAGTCATAGGCACTCCTCTGTATGAGGAAGGCCTCTCAGGCATTCCTTAATAAAGGAGACAATATTGCTTGTCCAAACTGTTTTACTCATGATAGATGAGGATGAAAACACTCACGGTGAAGCAGGGATTAAATACCTTTTGCCAGAAGGGATGCCCATTGGCTAAACACTAGGGACTTATCCAGATGTCTCATTAATATGGTGAACTCTAGGCTCTATGCTACATGAGCAGTTGTCATGGTTCTCTTAGTGGGGTGTCATGGTCACGTGCTCCAGAACAGGAACCTGGTCCGGAGCTAGGTCGAACTGCTGCTGTTCTCAATTATGAGATTTATTGGCGTTCTGAACTTGCTATAACCTTATCAGTTCTTCTGTCTGATAGCACAGTCCACTGCCCCACAGGGAAGGGTCATGGGGCTCACTGTGTAGGGACTATTTGCAGCATGAAGTGTGGCCATACAAGTAAGATGGCATATAATCCTTAGTGGACACAGTGAGCACTAAGAAATGTTAATAATTTATTATCTTTAGGATCCACATGTTCTAGGACCAGGAGTCAATACGAATTATAGTCTTTTCCAGAAAAATAGCTGCCAGACTGCCTCACCAGCAGAAAGTAGATGCTGAGCATATCATGAGGCTCTACTCTGAGGGACGATCTTGTTTCCCTCTCATATCCATGCCCCTTCCTCCTCTAAGTAAGTGGCTCACCATTAGTGTAGATGTAAAAGAAAAACAAACTCAGAAGGTAAAGTAAACAAAGCCTATCTTCTTCATGCTCACATGCCATTGCATTTATTCACTCAGCTCTGAAAGTATACATACAAGTTACATTATTGGGTAGAACAGGTTATATCTGGGAATATATATGTATACCAATATACATATATGCATGCAACAACAATTAGTGAAAAAAGAGAAAATGAATTTAAAGAGGATGGGGAGGGGCTTATAGGACATTTGGAGGGAGGAAGGGGTAGGAGGAAATATTGTAATTAGATTATACCTCAAAAATAAAAACAATTAAAATTTAGGATAAAAAAAGAACTGCCAATATAAACAAGTAAGTTATAGATCACTTGCTAAGTACACACACACACCCCAAAAGAATAATGAATACATCTCAAGGTTTCATTGTGTGCCCAACATTTTGCTAAGTGTTTTACACTAAACAAATTCATTTCATCTTTATAACAAATTTATAGAATAGACATGATTATTGTTTCTGTTTAATAGGTAAGAAAGCCAACGACTGGAGAGATGAATATGTCCAGACCCCCATCTTGTTACTTAATTTGCTTGTTTTTCAAATTAACCATCTATAAAATCAAACTATAAACCATTTCATGGTGGTTTATGGAGCACTCCCTCTGTTTTATGCACTATCTTACTGTTGAGAACAGAAAAAAGTTAATCCCATAGAACTGACATGCAATTTAGATGAGATGGACAATATACATGGCATGTAGCATAGCTAGAATGTTAAGAGATGGTTATTTTAACTGGGGGTAGGGAGATGTGTAGAGGTCAATAAGAGAACAGAGGGGACCACACCCAAAATAGATCTAACTGAGCTTCATCAGAAAGCTGAAATTTGAGCAAGGTTTAGGAGAAGATGGGAGATGTATCTGGGTGGGATATATCTTAAACCAAAGGAGTATCTAGTGCAAGTGCCTTATTATCATTACAGTTTAAATTTACCTATTATTATTATTATTAGAGTTAAAAATTACTTAATTTATCAGAAAATGAGTGAAAAGGCCAGCGTGCATTGGAAGGAACTGTGGTTAGCAACACAAGACAGAGAAGGTCAAAGCCATAGACAGCCTGTCTCCCATTATAAAGGTGGATTTTACTCTGAATACAACAAAGGACTACTAGGTCTTAACTAAAGTACTACTGTTGTTGGATTTTTAAAGAGAATCTGCCTATGCCATGTTATGAAAAAAAATAAATGTGTAGAGAAGCAAGAGATAAAGTCAGAGGAACAATTATAGACATCAGAATAATTAAGATGAGAGATGACTAGAGATGGTAGTAGGAAAATAATGAAGTACTTTGTTTTGCTCCTAAACGCAGTTTACATATGTTAGGACGGAAGTATGGGAAAGCCCTACAGCTTCTGACTTGAGTCGCTGGACTAAGATGTCATTGACAGTAGCAAAGCAAGCTTGGGTTCTAAACTATTTGCATGACTGTAGAGGAAGGTAAGAGAATTGACTTGGTGCATGCTAAATTTGGGGTGTCTGCTAAACTTCATCTGAATATATCAAATAGGCAGATGGATTTGTTGTTCTGAAGTTTGTATTCCCTGGGAAAACACCATAGACTCAATCTAATTATAATTAAAAGTTATTGATTAGCTGCCAGCAGAATGAATAATCTCTGAACCAAATTTGAGTTTGCTATGAAGGAGAGGTATGAGGAAAAGGCTTTCAAAGGGGAAAAACCACATGAAGACCTTCAAGATCTATGCAAGCAAGTAAAACGCTGTTCTGTTCTGACAAGTAAAGTGATTAAGGCAGCTCAGAATAATCTTTGGGTGTCTGTGTAAGCAAGTTACAGAAGCAACAAAATCAGTCAGATCATAACAAGTAGACAGTCATAGTTATAAATTTTTGAGTGGGGGCTACTGAATCAGGGTTACTGGAAACTTAGAGTCGGAGAAAATTGGCTGGTGGTTACCAAGATAGATGCCTAACATAAAATAGAGTTTCTTTAGCCATAACATTTGAAAGTCTGAAACTCAAAGGGGTCCAAGCTAGAGATATGATTTGCAGTAGAAACAGTCACATTCTTGTGCCTAAATATAATTAACTGTGTATCTGTAGTTCTAGAGCATTGCATTGCAATTAATAAGCCCATGAAGAAAGATAGCAAGAACATGAAAAATAAGGGAAGAAAATAGTCAAGACAGTGCAATGTCCTAAATGTCAATAGATCTAAAAGGGAGGGGGAAAAGCTAACGGGAGTCATCCACTGTGTCAGATACAACATGGGTCATTAAATTGGCCATTAAAATTAGTCCTGCAGATACCAGAGTTAACTTCAAGGAGTACATTTTGAGTTAAAAAAGCTAAAGAATGAAAGCTAGATTGCATTGTATTGAGAACAATGGGAGAAGATGAGCTGTAAGAATAGAAATACAACACAGAAAAACATTTAAAGAATTTAGGAGAAAGGAATTGAGTCAGCTGGATGGCTTGGTGGAGGGACTGGGTAATGATGCTGCTGTTGTTCAGGGAAGGAGATGCAATTCCCGTTTGTTCACTGATAAGAATAATAGAGTAGGCACAGGGAGTGGATGGAGAGGGAGGGGAGAATACATAGACAAGAGAAGATATTTGCTATAGAAAATTCCTAAGAACCAAAGTTGAAATAGGCTTTATGAATAAAATGGAGAGTTTGGTCTACAGGTAATCATGGATATATAGGACATCTATAGTACCAAGTGGGAAGAAATTTCAGCTAGGAGGGCCGTGACAAAGACAGTTTGAGTGCCCAAGACTATTTCTGATCTAATAAGAAGCAAATTTTGTCAATGTGAAAGTAGATTGCAAGACATTTATTATAAAATTGTACAAATAAGTAAAAATGTGAAAATAATAGATAGAAAGCAAGAGAACATGAAGTCTGTGCCTGTGAAAGAAAAGAGGAGAGGGATGTGCAAAGCGTTCCACTCCAGGATGAGTCTGAGTCTCAGATAGACCAATGAAACGTTTCTACACAAATATTTCCTTTCCAGATGTTTTGCATCTGACATGAGGATTCAATTCTAGTAGACTCTCCAGTCAATGGATCGGACATTATGGGGGAAGAATGGCCATGATATAAATCACTGAACCCTAGGTGTGCAGCACCTACAAGCTATCTGGCTACTTCCCTGCTTCTGACATATCCTCAGCAGAAGAGCTCAATGACAAACCTTTATGACTGCCACAAAAGCACAGGGAGAGGAGAGAAGAGCCAAACTACCATCTGTAATGGGATGTAGAGAATGGATATCTCTCCGTCAGCTTTAAGGGTCATTTGAAAATCATGTTCCTGATTCAGGTTGTGCTTTTGCCTGGATATGCTCAGATTTTGAAGTACATAATATTCTGTTATCAGTGATTAAAAAAAAAAAAAAAAAAAAAAAAGCCCATGTTTCATAGACTTAAGTTGTTATCTGCTTGAGTAAATGAAACCAGGGGGTGACTCAGCATGGGAAAGTGGGAAGTGAGTCTGTGGGAACACATTTCCTACAGTAACCTTAGCAGACTGCAGTGTGCTGTGCCTCCAGATCCCTAAGCACCAAGAGTTAGGAACATTTACAGCTTCATCTCTGACCTCCCAAGGGCCCTGCTTCTGCCTAGCCGTCAGTGAGCGGCCATAGGTGCATTCCTGTGCTGAGATAGGTGTCCCCTGGGTTGACTTGGCTGGGTGGAGTGTGTTACTACAGCAACCTGAAGTAATCACACATCTTTGGAAAGTACCAAAAATCAGACACGGGAAGCATAGTTCAGCCATTTAGAATATTCAGGAAGGAACTAGAGGCAAGACCTAAAAATAAGAAACAGCATGGGGCTGAAAACTAAGGAAGCTTGGGATTCTATTGTTCACGAATAAATCAAACAATGGTACTTTAAAAATTAAATATATTATGCTCGTTGTGTTTTATTTAAAAAAAAAAAAAAAGCCAAGGATATGTTTTGTAGACCTTGATATGGTGTGGTGGTAGGGGGTACCTCAGAAGGCCCATGCTGAGGCATCCCTCCCCCTCCCCCTAGACACCAGCCTTATGGTAGGTCTAGTATAGAAGAGAGTTTACTTGGGAACATGGGAAGGTGAGTTAAGAAGGGAGTAGAGGCGGAGAAAGAGAAGGGGACAGAGAAGGACACAGAGAGAGAGACAGAGAAAAGAGGCTGGCAGAACACGAAAGGGCGGAGGAGAAAGGGAAGAGAGGAGAAAGGGGTTAGGGAGAGCAAAGAGGGTCAGAGAGTCAGAGAGAGAAAAGGGGCAGAGAGAGAGCGAAGCCAAACAGTCCTGTTATAGCAAGCCAGGCCTACCTGGGTGTTGCCAAGGTAACTGTTGGGTGAAGCCTAGAAGTCAAGCCAACAATGCTTTCATCAACAAAGTAGATATTTGTTTTCAATTTTTTTATCACCTTTGTTTTCACTAGAAATGACTCATACAAGGACTTGGGGTCTGTTTCTCTCTCTCTCTCTCTCTCTCTCTCTCTCTCTCTCAATGTACCACGATATATCCAGTTATTTCTCAACCTACCACACTTTGAGTTTCAGTACGGATGTGCCATAGGCTGGCCCAACAAAAAATGTCAACAAGACATGATTATGAGAGCAAATGGCCACCTCCATCAACACATGCAAATTAAACATATTCAAGGTCTGCTATACAGTCAAGGTTTTTGGATTTCAAATATGAATACAGACCTGTGGTACTCACTTCTTTTTCCATGTGAAGACTTTTAATGTCTTCCCATTTGTCTATATTTGCTTGTGTCCCTTGTGGCTTGGAGATGTGCGTGAGTGTGAGAGGGGAGAGAGGAATAGAGGGAGGGAGAGAGAGGGGGAGAGAGGGGGAGAGTGGGGGAGAGCGGGGGTTCTTCCTCAGTCCCTTTCTACTTTACCTTTCTGAGTAGATCTCTCAGTGGGTTCTGGACCTTGGTGATTAGGCTAGCCTGGCTAAGCTTCTTGTGCTAGGACACACAAATATCAGGCTGATCGGTGTAGATCCTTGTGTTTTCTTTACTCACTGAGCCTTAACCCCAGCTCAGTTTCTGTATCTTATCAACAGGAAAGCAAATCCTTGGCCAATGTTCTGAAGTGTTCCTTCTATATTTTCTTCTCGTTAGTTATAGTTTCCAGCCTTGCTTTTCTGCCTTTCACCCATTTCAAATCAGTTTCTGGAACTGACAAACGCTAGATATCTGTCTAGTTTCACTCAGTTTTAGGTTGATTTCCATTTCTTACCATTTTTCAAAAAGAGTGTCCATTTCCAAGCTACATCTTTACTACTTTTGTCAAAGTTCATTTGGGTGTGGATGAGTTTACCCCCAGGATGCCTTCTTCCCACATCTGTATGTCTGTCTATTTTTATGCTGGTTTGATTACTCCAGCTTCATATTACATTTTTTAAAGATTTATTTACTTACTTTATGTATAGGAGTACACTGTAGCTGTCTTCAGAAATACCACAAGAGTGTATCAGAGCCCATTACAGATGGTTGTGAGCCTCGATATTGTTGCTGGGAATTGAACTCAGGACCACTGGAAGAGCAGGCAATGCTCTTAACCCCTGAGCTATCTCTCCAGCCCTTCATATTACATTTTGATTCAAGATAGTTTGTTTTGTTCTTTTTTATCAAGACTCAATATTCAAGGAGGGGGTTGTAGTTCCATACAAGTCTTATGAATTTTTTTTCTGTAGTTTTGTAAAGAATTCCCTTGATATTTTGATAGGAATTATGTTGAATCTGAAATTTGCTTTTGGTAGTATTTCTTTTTTTCTGCGTTTTTATTGAGAATCCCATACATGCACATAGTGCATTTTGATCAAATCTAACCCCCACTTCCTTCCTCTCGTTTCTCCCTAAACACCACACTTCAACCTCCCGACTTCATGATTTCACAATCTGTCTTTTTTTAAAACACAACTCGTGTGGCTACTTTGACAACACTGATTCTTCGGATCTATAACTGTGTGTTATCTTTGCTTTGTATCTTGCATTAATGTTTTGTAATTTTTACTACATTTTTGCTTAAATTTATTCTCATGTAATTGTTGTAGCTACTGTAAATGTGGTTGACTCCTTGATTCCTACTTGGCATTCAGTGACACTACTGACATTTTGTGTATTGATTTTGTATCTCATAACTTTCCAGAATGAAATTATTATCTCAAATCATTTTAGCAGTATTTGGGTTTTTCTAAAATCATGCAAGGTACACACCAAGAAAAGTAACATTCTTGTTTTGAATTTGAATTAACTTTTCTTTTTCTGTTGCTTGTTTGCCTGTCTAGCACCCCCTCCCATTGCTATTTTAAATAAATGTACTAAACCTACACAGCTTTTTTAATTCAAAATAATGTTTTCATAAAATATATTCTGATCAGTTTCCCTCCCCTAATTCCCCCCATACTCTCCCCACCTCCCTACCCATCCAAACCCCAGGTTTTTTGTTTTCTTCCTCTCTCTCTCTCTCTCTCTCTCTCTCTCTCTCTCTCTCAAAAAAAAAATACAATCAAATAAATGAAAAAAAAGAAAGGAAGGGAGGAAGGAAGGAAGAATATAAAAACACACAGAGACACACAAACTTATAAAAGCAGAAAAATCAGAAATCATAACACTCCCTCAGAAGCATGGCTAAGTCTGTCTTTCCTCTAGGGACCCAGAAGTCTGGCCTATTTCTTCTGCCCAGTAATTGGACCATGGCTTCTTTACTGACAGATCAAAAACCAATTTGGTAACAGGACCTTGACATCAGAACCACCCCTACACAGTCACACCCTTGTTATCATTCAATTGTGTCCTTACCTGGGTTTTGTTTGTTTTGGGTTGGTTTTGTATCAGGATAACATAACTGGGCTTATAGAGTAAGTTTGGAAAGATTCTCTCCACTTTAAATTTTCAGCTGTTGAATGGAGTTTTCTATACATGCATATTAGTTTTGTCAGGTCTAGGGTAACCATTTAATACCTGTGTTTCTTTTTTATTTTCTGTAAGGAAGATCTATCTATTCCTGAAAGTGGGGTGTTATAATCCCTGGACACTTTTTGTTTCCTATTGCTTGTTTGGGTGGGTTTTTTGTTTTGTTTTGTTTTGTTTTGTTTTGTTTTTTGTTTTTTGTTTTTTGCTTGTGTATGTGTGTGTGTGTCTATATTATGGTTTCTAATTTTGTGTTTTTATGCAGTGTGTGTGTGTGTGTATGTGCGTGTGTGTGTGTGTGTGTGTGCGCGCTCGTGTGTGTGTGTGTATGTGTGTGTGTGTGTGTCTGTCTGTCTATATTATGGTTTCTAATTTTGTGTTTTTATGCAGTGTGTGTGTGTGTGTGTGTGTGTGTGCTTTTTCTTCAATTTTGTTTGTTTGCTTTTTACTTTGGTTGGTTTGTTTGCCTGTTTGTTTGCTAAAGAGAAAGAGAAAGAAGGTGTGACAATAGATGAGTGGGAGGTGGAAGGATCTGGGAGGCGTTGGAAAAAGGAACCATGATCAGAATATATTATTTGAAAGACATTCACTGTCAATAAATGTCCCCTACACTGAATTACAGTCTACCTCTTCTTTTATTCCAATTAATATTTGCTTTATTTGTTTTGGTTCTCTGGATGCATACTGTACCAGTAAACTGTTAAACCACTCTGAGCTCCTGGCTGGGTGTGCATGTGGCTCTGCACCCACCCAAGAGCTCTGGTTTCACAAATGAAAGACACAGATACACACTACCTTTATATTTTATTTTGCCTTAGCTAGCTCAATGGTTGGGCCATTCCTGAACCTCCATGTGGCTAACACACTCTCTTCTGATTTTCCTGAGTTAATACTTGCTAAATCTATATTTCATCTCTGCTACCCCACACCCAAATGGGGGAGTGGCCCCTGGGGTCACTTTCTCTAACTCTTACACATTGACAGTCTCTCCCTCCTGCACCTTTCCCCAAGTGGTCTGTCTCCTATGCCCTCCTCATGGCAGAATCCCTTTCCTGTCAACTGAATTTCTTGCCCAGGAATCCTAAAAGTCCCACCTCTACCCCTCTGCCCAGCCATTGGCTGCTGGCTTTTTATTGACCAGTCCAAAATCCAACTGTTGGCAGGGACCTCCAGTGGACCTGTGAGCTTTGTAAGCACAAACCAAATCCTCAACAGCAAACATGTCTAAAATTGTTATTTTCTGTCTTTGTCATGAATGTCCTTTTTTGCTTCTTTCTTGGACTTTTGTATCTGACATAACTATTGCTCTTTCTATCTTCCTTTGGATTCCATTCCCATGGACTTCATTTTCAACCTGTGTGTGTTTGGAAGGGAAGTGAATTTCTTCAAAGTGACATATGATTGACATTTTTAAAAATACATTTAGTTATCCTATCTTTCATTTTGCAAATTAATATCATTTATTATTTTAAGGGAACTGTTTTCTACCATGGCACAAGTTTGCTTTTTGTCTTTTTTTTTTCAGTGTTACTCTTTTATGGTTTTCTTTTTACTTCAGAGATATGATTCAACTCTTACCCTATTATTATTGGTCTAATCTAGATTTGGAGGGTTTGTTTGGCTTTTTTTGTTTTTGTTTTGGTGATATTATCAAAATTGGGGGTCATAACTGTGTCCCAAGACAGGACAGCCGTTAGCCCTCAGCAATTCCATAAGAAGGGCCAGATTAATAGTGAAAAGCAGAAAAGGGAGATTTATTCAATGTGGCTGCATTGGAAAGAGGAACAAAGGAACTCAGCAAATCCTCAAGTCCCAGAGTCCTGAGGTGAGATCAAAGTTCAAAATAAAAGTCAAAGATATGTACATCCCAGTAATCCTGGCCAAGGTGCAGTTTTTCTTGCCATTGACCCATCATTATCCAGATTTCAGTCTCATCTTGTAGAGTAAGGGTCCATGATCCCCAGAGAATGATACCCCAGAGACTCAAATAGTATGTAAACACAAAGAGTATTTTATTTTGCAGAACTCTAGCAGGCTGAGATCTCCCATTACCAAAAGAAAGAGACCCCAAAGTGAGTTCACAGGCCCACTTAAAAGCACATTAGGGGAATTCTGGGGCGGGTGACCTTTATCTTAATTTGTTATGTCCATCTCTACAGAAATTCCAGAACCATTACCAGGAGATGGGGGCTGGAAACTATTTCTGGGGAGGTCTGGATACTACTTCTGAAGAAGTCTGGAAACTGCTGTTGCCTCAGGTCAGGTGGCAAAGAAGCTTCTGAGGCCTGGACTTGCCTGGTTTTGTCCAGTTCTTGGAAATAGATTTAGGCCTTGTCTCCTGAACTGCCAATTTGAAGCCTGTCATGGAGTCAGCCTAGCCTTCTCAGTAGAACATGAAACTTCTTTCAGGGAGACAAGTTCCCCCTCTTGTCTGGTGCCTCTTTTTTATTCCAGCATGAAATTCTAAGGAATATTCCCATGTCTTTGGCATTCATCTTTTCAATAGTCTGATAGACTGAGAGGTAGAAGCATCCAGTTGGAATAGCTTCATTTCTGCCAGAACAATTACATTTCTCTACTTTCTGTTTTAACATCCTCTGTCTTAAAGTAGAGGATGTCTATTTCTGAAACAAATGTGCAATTAATTTGACCCTGATGATTTGGGTTGGTAGTCTTTCTCCTCCCATCTCTAAGATTAACACTAATCAGATATGCAGCTATATGTATAAATATGTATAAATACGTATGTACATTTAAAGACACTAAAATCAAGTGAAAATAGTTGCTTACAAAGTAACCATTCAAACACAGATTTGAACCAATCCTTTAAAAGAAGTTTGACTTTTGATACACTCTCAAAAAAAAAAAAAAAAAAAGTAGCCAATGGTTTGAAATACAAACAACAGAAGACAGAATATATATTTTTTTAACAAAACATAAAATCTTGCCTGGAGTTCACCACATAGAATAAAACAACTTCTTTTAGAATATGGCAGGCAGCCATTTAGAGGAGATGCATACATACTGTCCCCAACAGAAAGACACCATAGAAAACATCCAGATTATTTTTAAATCAACATCCCAGATACATCTACCATACTCTAAGACCCAAGCAACTACAGTTTAATGAAGTGGTCCTTTTTAATAACAATAATTAGATGAAGCTTACACAGTGTGGAAAAATAAAAACTTACAAAACTGCTTTGATTAACTACCCCATTATCTCCTAAATCACACATTGAGAGGAGTACTCAAGATACACAAATACAAAACCAGTGGATCAAAAATATTAAGACATTAGCTAGCCTTAAGGGAAGAATAGTCAAAACAGGTAACACAAACCAGGGAGAAAGCATCTGTAGAAACTGGATTTTATAAGACAGTTTATACTAGATTTCAATTGGACTTTCAGGCCATGCTCATTTTTACCTATATGTAAAACATTCTCTCTCTCTCTCTCTCTCTCTCTCTCTCTCTCTCTCTCTCTCTCTGTCTCTCTCTCTCTCTCTTTTCCTCTCTCTCTGAGTCTCTGATTTTTATTCTCCAAAGCCAGCTTCCCCAAATCATAAAAGCAATCAGAGGCACATTTTATAAGATGGATGCACATTAGCTAAACTTTGAGGTCTTCACTTTTAGTATGTAATGTAAGGGTCCAAAAGTCGCTGAAAGAAGACCCCAGACTCAGATAGTATGCAAAAACACAGAGCATTTATTCTGTAGAAACAACCAGCATGTGGGGGTCAACTATTCGTTGAAATGGTGACCCCAGACAAAGGCATCCAGGCCTTCTTATATGGAACCAGGGGAACTATCTAGAAGGATTAAGTAATCTAAAATTTCATTGGTGGGTGCTAGGGGGGTCATAGGTGATCAGTGGTCTATATTCCTATGTCATGAAATAGGGCTGCCCAGTGCAGAGGTCCCATGTAGATGGCCCATTCTGAGATAACCCCCCCTTTTTTTGAGTTATCCCCAAGCTTTTCTTTGGGAGGGGGTTTTATGATCTTGTTTTGGATTTTATGGTCTGTTCTTTCTTTTTAAGATTTATTTATTTATTTTATTTATATGAGTACACTGTCTCCATCTTCAAACACACCAGAAGAGGGCATCAGATCCCATTACAGATCCATCATGTGGTTGCTGGGAA
This sequence comes from Rhynchomys soricoides, assembly GCA_019843965.1. Classification (NCBI taxonomy): domain Eukaryota; kingdom Metazoa; phylum Chordata; class Mammalia; order Rodentia; family Muridae; genus Rhynchomys; species Rhynchomys soricoides. The sequence goes on along the minus strand of JADRCH010000239.1, from coordinate 547,660 downwards.
TTGAACTCAGGACCTGTGGAAGAGCAGTCAGTGCTCTTAACCGCTGAGCCTTTATGGTCTGTTCTTATAGCTGGTGTCTTATGACACAGTTTCTGGGACTTATGGTCCCTATTCCTGAAGCTGGTGCCTTTCGGCTATTTTTTTTTTTTTTTTTTTTTTTAAATCAACCTGGTCCTTAAATGGAGACAAATGGGGATTATGTTGCCCTTTCAGTAAGAGTTTACATATAGCTCCTGTAACGTCTTGACAAACCCAGTGTTATAACACAAGGTAGATGACATAATTCCACAGTATTAAGTATATAAAACATTTAGTTAAGCATCATCTATTGAGATACTAAGTTTTTCAAAGAGCAAATCTCAATATTCCAAGGAAATATAACTATTTGAACAAAACAGAAAAACTGAAGAAATGCTCAGGTGAGGATGAAGAGGAGGGCTTCTCTGTCTTTTATCAAAGGGTGGGGAGGTAAAGGGAATGACAAAACGTAAGCCTGAAAAAAATTTTCTTTCTTTCTTTTTTTTTTTGAGATTGTAATATAAACTACATCATTTTCCCTTTTCTTTTCCTACCTCCTATCCCTCCTGAGTACTCTTACTTTCTCTCGTTGAAACTCATGGAAATCCAACCTGCTCAATCTGTTTGTTACTGGTATGAATGTTTTCAGGGTTGGCCATTTGGTATTGGAAAATCAATTGGTATGTGCTTCCCTGGGAAAGACTTTCTTCCACTCTCACTTCTCCATAGTTGCTGGTAGTTCTTTGTGTACAGTAGGCTTTTTAAGGAACTTGACAATCAAATTGTCAGTTACATAACACACTTTATAGGAACAGTTACTCATAAATATGAATATTGGACTAAATGATCCAATGTACATAGACTCTTTCTTTTGAATGATGTATATGTATTATAACAGAGCAAAGTACAAACCTATAAACACAGAAATAAGATTATAAAGAGAGAGATGTCTTGTCAGGCATCAAGTAATGTGCCTTAGCTAACAGCACTGATACAACAAACCCAAACCAGACTCACCCACAAATTCAGCTATCACCAGGATTGACTTGCAAATTAAACTTTCCTGGCTGGTGCTTTAACTTTCACTGACTTCCTTCCTTTAGTATGTTAATTGAGATGTCAGATTATGCTATGCAAAAAAAAAAAAAAACAAAAAACAAAAAACAAACAAACAAACCTGTCTTGAAGGACATGCTCATTTAAGCATGGGAATATCCTCCCCCACCCTTCTATTTTCCCAGTGAAAACTTCCAGAACCACATTCTAACTTTGAAAATAGTGACTTTATGTAGTTTCTGCTCCAACTTCTGAAGCCCAAATTGAAATAGTTCTTCCAATTTGTCTTGGCAGAAGTTTACAGGTCTAGGACCTCCAGGCATCAAATATGCCTGCCCCTCCCACCTCCCAACACACCTTTTCATTCTAAATGATCTTCAACCTTCCAATTTTCAAATTTCCATATCAACAATCAAGGGAATGGAGCCCTAGCAACATATGTAAATAGTGAAATATATTATTTACAACACAGTGTATTATCTCTTAGCAACTATTTCAAAGCAAAAGCTCATCTCAACATTGTCAATATGTGTATATTCTAAGTGGACTAAGGCAAAAGGCATATCTCTAACCATGAAACTAATCTTTTAATTTTAATATTTTAACTTTGTCTAGCAAAGGCAATTCAGATATTTTGAGCACTTAATAAAAAAAAATGTTTACCTATCGCTTTTAAATTCTGCAACTAGTTTTTTGTTTTGTTTTGTTTTTTCAACCTGTTTCCATAGTTAATATTTGAAAGCAGCATCCTCAATTTTAAGGAGAGGGTGTTTGTTTGTTTGTTTGTTTCAAGACAGGGCTTCTCTGTGTACCTTTTCACTGTCCTAGAACTAGCTCTGTAGACCAGGCTGGCCTCAAACACAAAGATCTGCCTGCCTCTGCCTCCCCCAGAGCTGGAGGTACATAGCAACACTGCCCACCACATCCTTAAATTTTTTCAAAGTGTAAGCTTACAATTAACATTTCAATTAATTTAAAGTCTAGAACCAGAGGTAAAGTCTAGAATCAGTTTCTTTTTCTTAAACTTTTTTGAGTTCTTGGATTTTTAACTTCAAAAAATATACACAAGCCGGGCAGTGATGGCGCACGCCTTTAATCCCAGTACTTGGGAGGCAGAGACAGGCGGATTTCTGAGTTCGAGGCCAGCCTGGTCTATAGAATGAGTCCCAGGACAGCCAGGGCTACACAGAGAAACCCTGTCTTGAAAAACCAATATATATATACAAATAATAGCTCTTGTAGAGTTCAAAATCACCCAAAACACATTCATTCACATGAACACTCAATTGTTTAAAGGTATATCAACCACAATTAACAATGTTCAACAAGCTTTGTTTTTGTTTTGTTTTGTTTTAATTTTATTTAATCTTTTTTTTCACACTCCAGATTTTATCCCCCTCCCGGTCCACCCTACTACTGTTCCACACACACTCCATCTACACAAGAATGTCCCCACCCCCTCCATCCCCCATCCCACCAGACCTCCCCACTCCCTAGGACCTACAATCTCTTGAGGTTAGGTGCATCTTCTCTGACTGAACCCAGACCCGGCAGTCCTCTGCTGTATATGTGTTGGGGACTTCATATCAGCTGGTGTATGCTGCCCGGTTGGTGGTCCAGTGTCTGAGAGATCTCAGGGGTCCAAATTGAGACTGCTGGTCCTCCTACAGGTTCGCCCTCCTCCTCAGCTTCTTCCAGTATTTCCCTAATTCAATTACAGGCGTCACCAGTTTCTGTCCTTTGGTTGCGTGTAAATATCTACATCTGACTCTCTCAGCTGCTTGTTGGGTCTTTCTGAGGGCAGTCATGATAGGTTCCTTTATTGTGAGCCTCAGTAATAGCGTCAGGCCTTAGGGCCTCCTCTAAAGCTGGGTTCCACTTTGGGCCTGTCGCTGGACCTCCTTTTCCTCAATAGAATGCAGAACTGAATTGGTCCTGATGTAGGAGAAACTGGAAGTAATGAATGCGCTCTAAAGGCTTAGAAGTAATTGAGTCACATAAAACAGAATTTAGCTATGGAACCCTGCCTCCAAAGCACCCTAAAGATAAGCAGTGTACTAACCAGGTCTGTTAGAAATAGGTAGAAATTTAGGATGCATTAATGCTACTGTTCCTTCACCTTGATTGGCCTCCAATTAGGCTCAATTCCCATGACAAAAGGAGACGTCCTGGACTTTCAGTTGGCCATTAGGCCCATCCCCACATCAAAGGATATGCCCCTAGGGAGCAACTCAAGGGGGTAGCTCAGGATGGCTACAACCATTAAGTCCTGGTCTGCCATTAAGTTCCCTATGCTAGACAGGCAAGATGAATCTGAGAAACTATTCGAAAAGAACAGTACTGGTATACTTAAGAAGTAACCCTGGCAATATCTTTGCTGTGTAAATCTCCCATCTTCCCATGTGGCCAGACTCATACTCTCTTGTCTCTTTTTAAATTGTTTAAAGAATAACCTGGGGCCAGAAACTAAAAGAGGTTTAAGGATAGTAGCATATGTGGAATGAATAAACCTAAGGTGTAAACACATTAGTAAAAATCTATTCCCAGCAGGCTCCTCTGGGAGCAGTAGCCAGAGCTGAACACATGCTATATTAAAGAGCTTTTTTCCTTTATTAATCTCAAAGTAGGTAGAATGATTTCTCACTGGGAAGGCATATTAATTCTGGAACGATAGTGATTTTCTGTTCAGGAGCTCCAGGGTCGGAGATTGGGTGTTGCTCCATGACTCTCCTAGAAATCATCTCAAGCATATAAAAGACTAGTCAGCTGTAGTTCTCCCTATGGAGTACCAAACTAGTAAACGCTTGATATTTTCATGGTTACCTAAATCATGACAGATCTCAACATCTTGATTTTTCTAATCCAAATGTTTCAGCAGAGCCCCAGTGGTTCAAAAAAGCCCCAGATCTTTCTCATCACCCACATATGCCGCAAATAGTTCAAAAGAACCCGAAATTTTCTCAGAAGAGCTTTCAAATTGACAAGGTCAATAATTGTTAGATTATGGACCTAAAACGTTAAGACACCTATCAGTCTAGAAAGTCAAGCTTGCTGCCTCTTGGAGCTGACAGGCCTCTTACACACAGGGCACAGGGGGAAAAGGAAAACCTAAGCATGGCTCCCTGAAGCCTCTGGCCAGTCTATGACTTTAAGTTATGGTCAGGTGTCAAATGCATTAGAGCTCTCTCACCATGGTTGCTGCGTTTCTCTATTTTACAATAATAACAGATACTGTGCAACAGAAAAACACAGAAAGACAAAGCCAAATAGCGATAGCTCTAATGGTTCAAAAGAATCTCAAATTGCTCTAGGGTTAGGGTTAGGGTTAGTGTTAGGGTTAGTGTTAGGGTTAGGGTTAGGGTTAGGGTTAGGGTTAGGGTTGAGTCCATAGGCAAAGACAAAGCTGATCAGAGAGAGAGTTTCTGGGTGCCAGATATTTTGTTCAAACTCTATTTATTTATTTACTTGCTTACTTACTTACTTATTTATATTTATTCAGTTGGCATCAATGAGCAGAAGTAAAAAGCAGCTGATTCTGCTACAGTGGAATGTGGAAAATGTCTCTGGAGTAAAATGACTCTGGCAACTGCTAGGAGCTTCCATCTTTCCTCCCCACCCTGCATCAGCTCACTGGGAGTGGCAGGCACCATCAAAATGTGTCTTAATCTCCCTGTGGTTTCTATCTTGTTAGCAGTTGCAGTTATAATAAAACAGGTTTTTAAAGTTATGATTACAAGAGATTAATTTGAAACAGTTGCATCTTAACAATGTAAGGACAGGCAGTGAAACAAAAAAGAAATATACAAAAGTGCAATAAAAAGAGATCAACAATGCAATCGGTTCCTCTGAGTCATTTGAATTTCTATATCCAATTTTCATGATTTGTATTATCTAAGTGCTAATACACCAATGCCACAATTGTTATTACTTTTTTTCCAGTTTTTATTACTGAAGCTATAGTTTTCACATTGTTCAACATTGTAATAAAGTATTAATATACTTCAAGATTTCCTGTACTTACTCTTTTTTGTTTGTTCATTTGTTTCAAGACAGGGTTTCTCTGTGTAGCCCTGGCTGTCCTGGAACTTACTCTGTAGACCAGGCTGGCCTTGAATTCAGAAATCCACCTGCCTCTGCCTCCCAAGTGCTGGGATTAAAGGCGTGCGCCACCACTGCCCGGCTGCAAACTTACTCTTAACAGTGACTGTCATACCTTTTGATGTTTCCTTCCTACTTACTAGCGGTTTTTTCTTACAAATTACAGAACAAATTACATATTTGTTATGAGACAAGTCTAGAAAGGATACATTGTTTCAGCTTTTTTTTTTTTTTTAATTTTGTATTTCTTTCATTTGTAAAGGAAAGCATTTCCAAGTATAATATTCCTGAGTGGCTCAGGCCATATCAGCTGCCTGATACCCATCCACAAGCTACAGCCTGCCTGCCTCCCAGGAGGTCCTCAGTAACCAAAGACATAGTTGACAATCTTGCCCAAATACCGCTGGTTGGCTTCCTACCTGGGCTACAGTCAAATTAGTCATACTAACCCACAGTCAAAATTTCTGACCCAGAATTGTAACTGGGTAAAAGAACTGCAGGACAAAAATGGAGAAGAGAATGAAGGAAAAGTGGTCCAATGACCGGCCTAACTTGGGATTCATCTCATGGGAGGGCACCAAGGCCTGCCACTGTTACTGATGCTATGATGTGCTTACAGATGGGTGCCTGGCATGGCTGTCCTCTGAGAGGCCCTATCAGCAGCTGACGGAGACAGAAGCACATACTTACACCCAACCATTGGACTGAAGTCATTGAGGACCCCTATGGTTGAATTAGGGAAAAGATTGAAGGAGCTGAAAGGAAGAGTGACCCCATAGGAAGACCAACAGTCCCAACTAAACCAGACCCCAGGGAGCTCTTGCAGACTGAGCCACTAATCAGAAGCATACACTGGCCAGTCAGAGGCACCTGGCACATATATAGCATATATAGACCAGGTATGCCTGGTCTGGCTTCAGTGGGAGATGTGCTTAATCCTTGAGAGACATAAGGCCCCATGGAGGGGGGAGGTTTGAGGTGGGGGAGCACCCTCTTGGAGGCAAGTAGGAGGAGGAATGGAATGAGGAACTGTGGGAGGGAGGACTAAGAGGGAGGAGCAATGATTTGAAAGTAAATAAAATAAAAGATTTAAAATAAGCCTTACTAAATATTAAAAAATTATTCCTGACCAGCAGAGAGTTTGTTTTGTTGTTTTGATCTGTTCTCTTCAGCACTATAAATAAAGGATCATACTCTGCCCTGGCCTTCCAAGGTTCAGCTGAGAAGTGTGCTGCCTGGTGTTGGGATGGTGTATTTTCTCCTGCTCGGCTGAGATCTTCTCTTGATTGTTAATCTTTCAGATCTTAATTGTGAGGTGTCTTGGCTTAGTCTTGGTTGAGATGAATCTGGCTTGTGCCCTTTGATCTTCCTCTGTATAAACATCTGTAGACTTCTCTGGGTTTGGGAAGTTTCCAGATGTAACCTTTCAATCAGTTCTACCAGTATAGCATCGAGGACCACTTAGATCAATATCACCTGCATAATTAAAGTTGTTCCAAAGTTCATGTAAGCTTTCTTCTTTTATCTTCACTGTTTTTTTCTCTTTTTTCCCTCTCCTCTTTGTATTTTCAAACAGATTGCCCCTGTTTCTGCTGTTGGCTCTTTTCTGTTATGGATGCCTTCCATCCATTTTTCCATCTTGCTGAAAATCCTTTTTTGCCTCAAGGGATTTAGACTGGTTAGTTTGTTCACTCTGCTTTGCTCATTAAATACTGAATTATTTTTTCTGAGTTGTCTTGAACTTCATTGAGCTTCCTAAAATACCTGTTTTGACTTCTTGATCCAAGAATTTGCATATATTAGTTGTTATGTGATCAGTCTCCCTGGTGTCTTATTTTAGATGAGGCCAAATGTCCTGAAAGTTTTAAACAGCTATTGAAGAGTAAATGATGTCTTTGTGTAAAAGGAATTGATACTTAAATGCTCTCATCTTCATAATCTGTATGTACCCATCTGTGGTGGCCCGGGGAGTGGCACTATTAGGAGTTGTGTCCTTGTTGAAGTAGGTGTGTCACTGTGGGCCTGGGCTTAAGACCCTCATCCTAGCTGACTGGAAGTCAGTTTTCTACTGGCAGCCTTCAGATGAAGATGTAGAACTCTCAGCTCTACCTGCACTATGCCTGCCTAGATGCTGCCCTGCTCCCATCTTAATGATAATGGACTGAACCTCTGAACCTGTAAGTCAGCCCAACTAAATTTTGTCTTTATAAGAGTTGCCTTGGTCATGGTGTCTGTTCACAGCAGTAAAACCCTAAGACACCACCCTTCTGAAGTTCTAAAGAGATTCCCCGTTGTATCTGACCTTTGGTCACTGCTGCAGTTTGAGCACTAGATGACACTCTAGGTTCAGGTTTACTGTCAGTCCATGATTGGTGTATAGTCATAATTTCACCTCTGAAATTACTCAGTCTATTTTTGTCCTCAGTTCTGCAGCTGGTGTGCTATTCAGAACAGTCTGAGAAAAAGTGCTGGGAAAAGATAATGCCGATCAATAAAATACTGTCTGAGTCTGTAGTGGGCCTGGATGTTTCACACACACAGCCAACAGCCTGTGCTTAAGGTGCCAAGAGTCTCTGCCCAGCACTTTGCCTTACTTGGAAGGTCTAACCCTGAACTCCAAAGCAACAACTTCTTCTTCTTCTTCTTCTTCTTCTTCTTCTTCTTCTTCTTCTTCTTCTTCTTCTTCTTCTTCTTCTTCTTCTT
>JADRCH010000239.1:412676-539775 GCA_019843965.1 Rhynchomys soricoides | reverse complement strand
TTCTTCTTCTTCTTCTTCTTCTTCTTCTTCTTCTTCTTCTTCTTCTTTTGGGGTATAATGGTTCTCTTCATATCATACTGCCTGGGGTTAGGAGCATGATGGGCAGTCATGTGACTAACAATACAATGTTTTGTTGCTTCCTGTACTCACAACCCACTGAATGCAATGCAAAAATGAGGGAAGACTAAGACACTTGATTCTATGGTTTACCAGCTGCTAAAATGAACCAGTGCCCTGAGACCTGTTATGAGTGATACATAACTATTCAATTAGGGCTGTTGTAGTTGGCACTGGGAGTAAGGGGAGAGAAGGAAGAAACTACACTCTTGTGCACTGACCCAGGTGTGAAACTAATAGGATTTTTCTTGGTGTTGGCTTTCCCTGGCTCTAAAGTTAAAAGACAATGATGTGTGTTTCCTTCACTGTCCTGGGTCAGATGGAGGAGTTATGTAAGAAGTCGTTTGATTACCATGCTAACACAGGTTTGATCGATATGCTTGGACCTAATGATGGAGACCAGAGGCTCTGCCTGCACTGAGATTTCCCCATGGTAAACCTGGTACCAGAACTCAAGTCTAAAACCTGGATTTAACTCTGTTCCTTTCCCAAGTTAGAAAGCATTTTTCCTTGTGCTGTGTTTCTTTGAGTTGGAGGAAGGATGATATAGAAAATCACTTTCCTCCCAACTCTTCCTCAGTGTATTTCCTTATGTTATACTAGAACCAAGTACTATGACAACTCTTCTCTGTTCCAAAACCCACCTGAAGAGTGCCCATCCAGTCAAAATGTTTTTCTGAAGGTTTTTATACTATTGCTACCTTGCTTTACTCAGTCTTCATTTTAACACTCTTCCTGAGCATTCTTTATTACCTACCACCTCTGCATTTTAACAAACAGATTATAAAACTTTGTCCTACCTTCCAAATCTAGACCAATAGCTGTAATTCAGTATAAACTTCTACTAACTCATTAAATTCACTATATAACAGAATTTTCCGTCGCTTCTTTCTTCTCAAATCCAAAGCTGTCTACCTTCAGGCTTACATGGCTATTCTCATAGTGTGATCTTTTCATTTGAGACACATCAAAAACCACAAAAAAATTTTGTTGAATTCAAATGCTGTGCTCTATGATGTAGGTGGGGTTTTCCTCCCAAGGGTCTGTGTATCAGACAGTCTTCGTCAGTGTGGCAGTACAAAGAGACATGAAACCTTTAAGAGGTGGAGCATGGGAAGAGGAGGAAGCCCTGAGTGAATAAAGTCCTGAGTGAGTATGTGCTGTTGACATGGGTATTACCACATCAAGGAACCCCCAATGATTCCACCCACGAAGGTAGCAACACCTTTCTAGGTGAGGCTCAGAGGGATAGCAAAGCCTTCTTTGGGAGGGTCCATGTGTGGATGCTGACAGTATGGGAAGAAAATGCCCACTGTAGCTCCCTCTCACCCAAATATTTACCATCTGGAGACTGCTACAGAGACTATAGAGAATGTTCCTACTGAGATTAGCTAAACTTATCTCTACAAGTTGTTTCTCCTCCTTTTTCTAGGTATCTCAAACCCTGGATATTCTAATATTTGTGCAAACCACTGTTGTGTGTGTGACTTGCTACTGAATGATATATTCAGCTAAATGGTTTCTGGGACAAGGAAGATCTCTGGACAAGACCCACAATGCCTACCTGCCACAACTCAGGATCTTGTCATGCTTTTCTAAGGTTCCCATGGCTGATACTTCATCATCCTTGAAGCCAGTGTGTCTTTTTCATCGTCTCATCTCCTACTTCACTCCTACACCCCCACTCGAGTCTCAGATAAGGCTTTCTTAAGGATTCTGTCAGTTTTCAAGCCATTATTCTTCCACAGGACTATCACAGGCTATGTTCTCGTTCTCTATTTTTGTAAGACTATGATCCATGTGGGTTGTCCTGATTCTACTGAATGACTTTGATTATCCCAACCATTGTACTTTGACATTATGCTGAAGTTAACAGATAATAAGAATCTATTCTTGCCTCCAAGGATATGCAAGCCCATTTAGAAAGCCAATAACATACAAATCACACATGAAACTCTGAGAACAAGCCTCTAGATAAAATATTGATCTTCAGGGCAAAGGTTCTGTATACACTATACCTATAAGGTTTCTGAGAGCAGAGGATGAAGGTTGTATATTCCTCCATATTGGCTTCCTTTGTTTGTAGCTTTTGGTTTTGTTTATTTGTTTGTTTGTTTGTTTGTTTTTTGAGACAGAGTTTCTCTGCACAGCCCTGACTATACTGGAACTTTCTCTGTAGACCAGGTTGGTCCAGAACTCACAGAGATCCACCTGCTTCTGTCTCATGAGGTCTTGGATCAAAAGTGTGAGCCACCACTGCCCAGCCCCAAAAAATATCTTCTAAAAAATACTTCGGTATACAGAACTGATGTAGGATAGGCACTTGATCAATGAATAATTGTTTCCACTTATAAATTCCAAGTACTTTGACTCATACTATTACATCATAATAGAACAGACCATATAAACAAAAATATTCTTAAATTATATCCCAGGAGAATGGTGCCTAGGGTAAGACTTCCAATGTCAAGGCTGAGTCTGAGATCAGTGAAGCACCCCAGCCTTCAGGGCAGTTCTGCCTGCTCAGGCAACTTATCTCTACACATCTTATAGATCCTAAAGTTCAACTGGGCACCAGAGTCTTTGAGAATTCCTCCTGTAGCCTGCTGGTAAACATACCCACACCCACACCCACACCCACACCCACACCCACACCCACACCTACACCTACACCCAGAAGCCACACTCCTCAGTAGGTTCAGAACAAGTCAGACAAACTTAGACATCCTTTCCAGTGAGATAAAAAAATTTTTCTAAAATAGCCATCCATTTGCCCTAGGTATGACTCCTTATACCAAAAAAAAAAAAAAAAAAAAAAAGGTACTCAGATGTTTTAGGGTTAAATTTTTACTAAATCTTTATTGGGGTCGCCTAAAAAAAACTTCAATATCACCAATTATCTTTGACTTCTGAGTTTTCTTATTGCCCTGGCTAGTCTAAATTTAGCCTACTCAGTTGATTATACCTGTTTTAGTTTTAACAATCCAGAATAGAAGTTCAAGTGAAGAAGAGATGTATAATATAATCCTACTTTTAGTCTAGACCTATCTTTATTATTGTAGCCTACTATTGTATGAAATTTTTATTGTAGTTATAATCCACTGCTTATTTGTGTGTGTTATGACCAACTACATTTTTTATATAAGACACTGCCAAGTTCTCTCTCCCTATATAGAGACACTATAATAAATCTTTGAACCCAAGGACAAAGTGTTTCCATTTTTAACTATCAAGTTTAGTCTTGATACATTCAAGCCTAAAGTCCAACAGGTGTCTCTAAATTCGAACTCCATAATTAAATGACTTCAATGCTACCCTAAGTTTAAAAATCGCCCATTTCATATTTAAAATATGTAATTTATAAAATGTTCCTTAGAAGTGAGACACAGGCTAAACTTGGGACTCAACAGAGTTAAAACCTCTGCTAGCACGGAGTTCACATAATGGGGGAAGGGTTTGGAAAAGGACTGGAGTTAGAAATGCTTCTGTTTTCACCTTCCCAGGGCTCTGGTACCATGAGCATCTGTTAGGTCTTAGATAAGAGCTAAAGAGATCTTTCTCCAGCACTTGAAAAACACCTAGTATCTGTTCTCCCCACCAGTTAAAACTCATTTGTCACAAGAGCATACACCTAACATAAATGTTCTGTTGCAATTCTTTGGTTGAAGTCCAAGTAATAAATAACTCAGGTTCTCTGGTTTGAACTTTCATAATCCTGTTGGCAAGATAAGAAGCCTGACCCACTTTGCCAGTCTGAAGTAGAAACACATTCACATCTACTTTGCTTTCCTACCTTTCCCTCAAATTCCAACTGAATGTTTGGGACTCACTGCATTCCTATTGAGTGCAGTAAAAGGCTGCCTTTCCTAAAGTCAAACGAAGCTTGAGCTCCTTCCCCTCAGACCAACAGTTCCTTCTGATTACATGCAATCACTTGGGAGTTTTCTATTAACTGTAAAAAAAAAATTATTCTAAAGATAACTTTTTATATCCAGCTATATATGAAGAAAATGAATTTTTTTAAAGTATACCATTTCCACTGGCAGAGGAGATGATCACTTCAGAGACTAGGGGCGTGGGCACAGTAAGCATTCTTAGGGTTGTGTTTCAAAAGCCTGATGTATACACATAATAAAGATGAAGAAGATGAGAAGGAGGTTCCAATCACCCTTCCTCCCACCAGCAGAAGCAAAGCTTCAATTTTTTCTTCTTGTTGATGTCTTCTATTTCCTTTGTGCTTTAACCTTATTTTCCAGATATGAAGCTAAAACAAAGAAAAAAAAAGACACTTCATTGAATTGGGTCATGGGTCAGGGTGCAATCTAGAAGCTGGATTAGAAGAGATTGAACTGGCTGAAACCAAAATATTTTGAACCTATATTTGTACAAACTTGTTCTGACATATCATGTCTGGCACTGACAACTGACCCCTGAGCCAGAGAGCTACAGGAAGCCTCCTGGGGAATTTTAGTGGTACACCAACCACCCAAATGTCCTTGGCAAAGTACCCTCCCACACCCCTCTCCTTTGTCCCCATCTTGCCAACCTGGTCCTGTAGGTACTCAGGAGTTGGCACTCCATGAGACTATTCCTCCTACCATTGGCATCTTTTCACCAAAGGATGGAAGTCCAAGAATCTCTTTTCTGACCACTGAATAATTCAAGACATCATACTTAATTTTGTCTGTTAACAAACACTGAATGAATGAATGAATGAATATAATAATAATAGTAATAATAATAATAATAATGTTACTTATAGAATAGATAGGATACTGCTAATTGGATATATGTCTCAGTATGAAATTTGCTTCAATTTGTTCCATCTTGCTTTTATATTATCTAGTCAAAAGTAAAAAATATAGGACACCACATTACTCAATGAGACACAGCAAAACTCCTATGTCAGCTGAGCAAATGACTGAAATCAATATTGTGTGTGTGTGTGTGTGTGTGTGCGCACGCGCACACACACACACACACACACACACACACAAAGGAATGAGTATACTAGCTATGTATAATGCATGCATTAGTATTCTGTAACCATCACAAATGCCTGAAATGAATAAACTTATAAGAAAAAAGGTTTTTTTGTGACTCACAAGTATGGTAGGTTCAGTCCAAAGTTGATTGGCTCCATTGCTTAGAGGCAGGCAGTGTAGCACAGAATGAGGACATGATAAAATGAAACTCTTCAGCCGGGCAGTGGTGGCGCACGCCTTTAGTCCCAGCACTTGGGAGGCAGAGGTTAGTGGATCTCTGAGTTCAAGGCCAGCCTGGTCTACAGAGTGAGTTCCAGGACAGCCAGGGCTATACAGAGAAACCCTGTCTTGGAACACCCCCCCCCAAAAAAAAAAAGGAAGAGAGAAAAAGGAAAAAAAAAAAGAAACTCTTCACTTTGTGGTCAGAAAGTGAAGGAGAAGAAAAATAATGGGTTGGAATCTCACCATCCCTTTCAAGGGAATGACCTGATTATTCTAAAGACCTCTCAATGGGCCCTAATGAAAGGGCAACATAAACCCCATTTGTCTCCATTTAAGGGTCAGGCCTTATTTTAAGAAAGACCATAGGGCACCAGCTTCGGAAATAGACCATAAGTCCCAGAAACTAAGTCATAAAACACCAGCTCTAGGAATAGACCATAAATTCCAGAACAAGATCATAAACCCTCCTCCCAAAGAACAGCCTGAGGATAGCCACAAAAATAGGGAAATATCTCAGAATGGGCCATCTGTGCTGGGCAGCCCTATTTCATCACATTGTTGAACGTTCATGACATAGGAATGCAGACCACTGACCACCTGTAACTCCCTAGGACTCACTAATGAAATATTAGACTACCTAATCCTTCTGGAGAGTTCTCCCAGTTCCCTATAAGAAGGCATGCATGCCTTTGTCTAGGGTTGCCATTTCAAAGAATGATTGGTCCTCACATGCTGGTTGTTTCTGCCAAATAAATGCTCTTTGGTTTTGCATACTCTCTGAGTCTGGGATCTTCCTTCAGTGATTTTCGAACCCTTATACTACCACTTGAAGGGCCAAAAGTTGAAGACCAAAAATTCGGTCCTCTTGTGGATACTTAGCAAAATCAAGCATTACTCAATGAGAGAAAAGAACCATCACTTCAGAGGAAATAAACTTTGACCATCAATTTCTTCACACCCTGGCAGAAAATGCAAACACATATGGTGCATATAAGAATGTTAATATTGGTAGTAATAACAGTAGTGAACATACATAGGTAATAGAATTTATGTATATTATGTGGGTTATTTTACTTCATATATGCAACAATTCTAGAAGAGATTATTGTCTTTTTTTCATATAGTAAGGAATTTCTATTTCAACTACTCCTTTACAAGACCATGGCCTTATTTTGGGCTTTCTGTTCATGAGACTAGAAAGAAGGGACTTAAGAGCCAGAAATTTTGATTAATAAGGTAACAAGGCCCTTTCTTCCACATACCTCACACCCCTGTGTGATTACCATCCCTTTCCTGCCTCGTATATCTCATCAGCAGATTCAATCAAATGATTTCCTATAGCTTTCAGCACTGAGGTGAGGAGGCATTCATTAAACATCCTGTTGTCTTTGTCTATCAACACCGCCCACGGCATCTCATCTGCAGAGCTTTCCATTGGAACACGGTTTCTTTGTTTTAAACTTTCCTATAAAGAGATACTTCCTCGAACACACTGTTAAAATGATCTTCCTAGAAGAAGGGGCAGATTTATATTAAGACAAAGACCATACTATTTGATAAGAAATGCCACAGAAGAGTAGAGTATGAGATTTTGGTCTCCAAGTATCAAGAACAGGATAACTGTAAGCGTGTTTCCACAAGTCCAAAACAGCAGAGAACACACCCTTGTCAAGCCCTTTCCTGAATTAGCAGTATCATGAGAAGCTGACCTGCAATCTTAAGTTATTGTTTGTGCTTCTGCATATGAATTTACATTAAATGATACACTGTCAATGTACTGAGTTTGTTGTTTATTACCTAACAAGAAAGTGCTCATGGGATGAACAAGAGAGTTAGTGTTCATGTGAGCTAGATACTTTGGGGGGAAGGGGGGTAGGAGTAGAAAGAATCCAAGGGGGAAACCTTTTTAAGAAGTGTCATTGTCTTGAGTCACATTTCCCCCAGAACTTGGTTTCTGTCTTCTATCTCCTTATAAGGACTAACACTGAAGCTCTTGTTTTACAGTAAAGTTCAAGAAGTTATCTAAAGCATGGGAAACCAGAGGCTTGGACAAGCAGGCTGCCTGTTCTTGCTTTACCATTTACCTTAGCAATGAGAAATAGGTACCTATAAGGTAAAATGCTAGCCAGAATTTTAATGTCTGAAGATTCTTCTAAGCCTTTGGCAATCACTGACACTTCAAAGATAGGTACTTTATCCATCTTCTTCCCCAGGCCTACTACTGAGAGAAGAGAGATTTTTAGATTTCATTTACTTACATCAAAATTAACACATCTAACTGGTGACTCAGTCCGATAAGTGACATTCTATAAAGCTGCACCAAATAGTAAAAGACTTAGAATTGTCAGGTCCTTTCCAAGAATCGTAAGCAGGATGTTAGTAATTAATACACTCAGACATTACGCAATTCTTTCTGTAAAGACATGGAAACTATTATTTAAAAGATCTGAAAGTGGGAGAAAATATAACCAGCAGCCAAATAGTGACATCACAGTAAAAAGTGAACTCTGTGTGTGATGGCTGTCCTATAAAACTATAATGAGCTAAAATGTTTTTACACTTACAGTATAATCTTCAAGTGTCACAGCCCAATCCAGTATTCTCATAACTATTGGCATGCTGTCTAAATAAGCCTTCCCTGCTGCCAGTTATAAAACATATAGCACATGCAACTATGGACAATACGCATTTGATAAAGATAAATGACACTGTATTATGTATTTGCTGTATTATATTTTAATATCATTTCAAGACACACTTTACTTATTAAAGTTTATGGTTAAGCAGTTGCTGTGTTATGCCTACCATGGCTTCATGAATCTCTTGTTTACATAAACTGATTACATCATTCCCTCCATGCTTAGATTTACTCTCATATTGTTTAGCACTGCCCAGGGAGCTAGAGGCTAATGTATGCCTACTTTAATATAGCCTACATCAGTAATAGAGTATACCAAACATAAGTACATTATATGACACTTGCACAATCATAAAACTTTATAACGATGCATTTCTCAGAAGGTATCATAACAGTGAGCAATATACAATATAATTCAAGCAATCTTGGAGGTGGTAAGAAAAGGTTAACAATTACGCACTTTGTTGCCGAACCTGGGCTATTATTCATGAGTGATGTGAACACAGGATGTCAATAGGTGCAACTTTCATTATTGCATTTTTCAGAACTGGTTGAAACATAAACTAACAAGTACAAATCAGGAAAACTTGTGTGCTCCATGTGCAGGGAGGTCTGGTGTCTTGGATTGAGTTTATTTCATACTTCATTTTAAACAACTCAATATTCATAATTTACCAACAAGACAAATAATGTGGATAAAAGCAATCCTGATTAAAAAATTAAGGGACCAATTTCCACCCAGGGGACTCCAAATTTAATGAAGATTGAAACACAATAGCATATATTTGACGTGACATGCTTTTTAATCAACCTTGAGTTCTCTTGATAGATTCTGCACTCTCGAAATCATTCACTGCATTGTTGTAAGCAGCAACACCTTTCAATTGTCTCACAGGCGTGCTTCTTCTCACTGGAGTCAAGCAAGGCAATGCTTCCTTCTTGCTCAGGCCTCAGACTGTACACAATACAGTCCTCTATGCTCTGCCATCTGTGTGTGTCATGGATATTTTGTTCATGTTTTGTCCTGTTGTTTGGTAATTTCGTCATTTAAGATGGCCATCAATCATACTATTGGGATATTGGTTAGTGTTTCTGACTGTAAAACCACTGTAATATTCCATAGGATACAAGGTAGATATTTGATAAGTCATATTCAGGAATGAGATAATTTCGCTCTCTGTGGATTCAGCCTTAATCAATCAACAATAAATGTGAAATAAGGTGCTTTAAACACACTTGTACATATTATTCCATTTAATAAAATATTCTGATCTAAGGCTACCAGAACCTAACCCTGTATTTCCTTGGCAAACAGTAGTTTAGTATTTGCTAATCTTGTGACTCAGTGGGACATAACTACCATGAGTAGCTTCACTATAAACTGGCTGTAATTGATGATCCGCAGCCTCATTACTCAACTGTGCCATAGCCTTAATACTTTTAGCCCTTGGCAGGAAGCTTTCATTACAGTCACCTTGCCCCGACAAAGTCATGCATCTGCAGTCTGTAGCTCCCTTAGTTGACATGATTGTGTCTTCTCCATACCCTTTCCCTGTAGCACTGACCCTCACCTGACTGATTCATCTTAGCACCTTTAATGGAACCACACATTGTCTCTATTAAGCAACATTAGTATTGCTGTTGAATGGCAGAGCCATAGAGAAATTTAAAGCTCCTATATAGCCCACGCTCTGCTTTTACATATGGGGACATCAAGGCCTTGCCAGTGATTGGCACAAGGACATGTCATTTTTATGTCTAAAATATGAATGTGGCTCCTGACTCTGCCTTATAGTCTCTGTTGCTTTAAAAACCAGCTGTAGTGACAACTCTCTGCTGACATTTGTTTTTATGTATAATAACATCAGTAAAATTGAAAAACTGAGAACTACAGGCATAATGAACCTTATCTCACTCTAGAACTGGTCCTATTCAATGTATATATGAATCAGCTGGGGTGGTCAGGGGATTAGTAACTACCTACTTTATCAGAGATGCCTTACATGGCTTCTGAACACTGTTACCAGGGCCATCGAGTTTCAGTTAGTGAATTTTAGATAGGAAACTTTCAAACAGCACCCTAGAGCTGATTACTAGTCTTGATTCCATCCACTAGTTGAAATAAGAGTACCAGACGTATGGATTGTTACTATTATTATCATTATTATTCCTTTTGGGGGTCTTCTTTGTGTAGTCCTGGTTGTCTGGAACCCACTCCATAAATCAGGCTATCCTTGAACTCACAGAGATCTGCCTGTCTCTGCCTCCAGCTCATATGCTGGGATTAAAGGCATTTGCTGCTGCCACCGCCACCTGGTTTAGGATTATTCCTATAATAGAATTCTCTGAGATTAAAAAAAAATTTTTATATAAGTTGTCACAGCATGAAAGACCAGGAAAAGAATAAAAATATAGCACTTAGTATATTTTTTAAATATTATATTTGTATTCATTTATTTAGTGTATGCATGCGTGTGTGCTCATAAGTGTGCATGCATGCTTGTGAAAGTCAGAGATTACAGGAGTCAGTGTTTTCCCTGAGTGGGTCCCCAAGATTGACCTTTGTCAAGTCACCAGGCACCCTTAATAGTTGAGGCATTTTTTTCTGATCCCCAGAAAAAGTTGGGGGAAAGTAAGTTGGAACTGCTTTGACAATAATATTTGTCTGATTAGTGTCAGCATAGTGGCAAAGCTTGAAATGAGACAAGTTTGCAAGTGCTGGTTATCATTCCTCTCAATCGTTTTACTGTTACGAGCACTGGATCCACTATCATTTAAGTATACTATGCTTGGTTGGAGTGCCATAGGCCAGTTGTCTGGTTGTTTATTAGATAGTGACAGGTTGCAAAAGTACCTATGTTATAGTATACTATGTTAGTATACCATGTGAGTACCTATGTTATAGTATACTATGTTAGTATACCATGTGAGTACCTATGTTATAGTATACTATGTTAGTATACCATGTGAGTACCTATGTTATTGTACACTATGTTAGCATACTATAGTATGCTAGGGTATACTGTGCCTGATTGGATTGTCAGAGGCCAGTGCCTAGTTGTATACTGCATGGTATCAGGTTGCAAGAGCAGCTGGATTCCATAATATGCAGAAAAAAGAGTGATGTTCTCATTTCAGTACAAAATTGCTAATATGTAAAAACACAACAGAACTTCTACTTGTAATTTCTTAAACAGTTAAGTGAAAAAAAAACTGTGGCTGTCAATATAAAAATAAAATGTATAAGCTGCATCCATCAAGTACTTGCCACATGGATCTGAGTTTAATTCCAGAACCCATTAAAAAGTTATGCAAGGTGACAGGAGCTTGGGAAAGCAGAGACAGGTGGATACCTGGAACTGTCTGGCCAGCAAGCCCAGCCCAGTCAGTGAGCCCATTCCAATGAGAGGTCCTATCACAGAAACATCGTACCTCTCATGAGAAATGGCATCCGAGGCTGGCCTCTGGTCTGCACAACCATGTGCACATACATATACACAGTCATGCACACAAACATACACATGCACACATACAAGCTAAAATATGATGAAGAATGCCATTTTACTAAGGTATTTGAATGGTTGGTATGCAAAGTTTACCCACATTTAGGAAACCCACAGTTCTCTTATTGTCTGTTCTTTGAAACTTCTGGTGCTATCTACTGCTTCTCCTACTCACTTTCCTTCATTGGTTTGTTCTCTGCAGAAAAATTCACTGAATTTCCCCCAGCCTTCAGGAGCAACTGCAGAGCAAAGCTGCCCAGAATGCTATTATGGTAATACAGTGGCTCTGAACCTTGGAGAACATGAGGTCATGAAGAGAGAAACCCTGAAAGGAAGTAGGCCCTGTGTGTATGTGTGTGTGTGTGTGTATGTGTGTGTCTGTGTGTCTGTGTGTGTGTGTCTGTGTGTGTCTGTGTACGTGTGTGTCTCTGTGTGTGTAAAACACCTTTTCTTGAGGATCAGTTCACAAAAGCTGCCTCTTTCCTAGCTGAGCAGAACTTCTGAAACCAAAAGGTAGGATAAGAACACCAAGTTTTTTCACTGAGGAAGATCTTGGTGCAAACTCAGAGTTTCCTTTTTCAGGCATAGAAGTTGGTCATGCAAAGAACAATTATAAGGAATGTGATTTATCCAATAGAAAACTATACATTTCTCTAACTTATAGCCTTGTAATGAATTCCTATAGCTGACAATCAGATTCTAACTTAGCATACTGTGCCTCAGATCTGGCCCCTGCCTTTCTCTCCAGCTCTTCTCCTAGGACTATCAAAAATCTCTCGCCACTGACCTGCAGTACCTGTCAGTGTCTAAATACAAATGCACCTGCCTAAAGAGCTCTTCCTACACCTCACCTACACAGGTTTTCTTCTTTGAAGACACAACTATAGTGTAGCATTGTCTCCTAGTCTTCAAACCTTTCCCCCCTTCTCTGTGCTTCTAGGGCAATGCAAACCCAGAATTTACAAGGTGATGATGTAATATATGTTCCTTCATTGGTTTCGTGCTATTTGTCTTCTTAATTCCCCTGTGAGCAAAGTCTAACACCCTAAAGGTAAGCCAGTAAAATAAATTAATGATAATCAACCAGAAAATTATGTCAAAGGAACAGAGAGATAGAGGCTTAAAATATTAAAGAGCCAGAAATGAAGGAAAGGGTGGGGATTGGGAGAGGCAGCAGGGGGAAGAGACCTATCAGATTACTCTCTTTCCACCAGCTTCTTGTCCCAACATGCAGGTCCCCGTCATGCACAGATGCTCTGTGCCCTGTCACAACAGACAAGACAAGCTTCAAAACCAGCTCGGCCACTTCTCATATGAGAGCCAGCATAAATTACTAACCCTTTCTGAGCTCTAGCTTCCTCACCTCCACAACGTAGACAACTGTGTTCATTTCTGTCAGACAGTAGTTACGAGGATTACATCATATCATTATGATACCTGATGTATCGCCCAGCACGAAATCAACACATGGAGTGCTGTCAGCTGAAAATGCATTTCTAGGTCATGTTGGGAATGACAGAAGACACTTTTCCCATGCAACATAAAGTACATGGTCTAGTTTTGGATGTGGGACCACCTACATATGAACTGATTTTCTGCTGGTCAATGCTGAACACAGAACAACAAGCTCCAAGCAATAATGTGATCACCTATTTTAATCCATTCTGTAGCCATTGAATGGCGTCTGTTCCAAGCCTTGTCTCAAAATCAACAAAACATTTTATGTTAACAATATAGTTTAAAATCTGAAAAATTCATAAAACAAACAAAACATTACATGAGAATAATGAATAAGCCATTAAAAGAGAAGGACATAGTCTCACACAAAAACCTTTACTGAATAGTATTTGACCTTCTGAAACTTTCTGAGGCAATTGAGAAATTCCCAACCACATACAGTAAAATATTGGCTCAATTATTATATCTCTTTGCACTGGATGCTTTGAACAGTCATCAGTTTTCTTGCTTGGTCACTCATTAACAATCATTGTCTTGACATCCTAAGTATGCTGGATGACTAATAGTTCCCAGCAGCAGCAACTGATACGAGTTACCGGAACCTCTGTTTACTGGGTTATTATATAGCTACACCTAGCTGCACAGCATGGCTAGTCACGACATTGTGTGATGTTTGACCTGAAGAGAATACCGTGATCTCCAGGCTGTCACCACTCAACTGCAGTGCTTTGACTTCCCTTCCTGTCTGCCTTTGCTTACACTTTCTTCTACCATGGACCACATTTCTCTCCTATTATTCAAAGTTTACAAGTCTTTTAAAAGTCCAAATTAAGTGCCCTTTTGACCAATATCATCTGGATAGAGAGAGAATTTGCTATTGAGACCCACTGCACTTTATTGCATTTTCTCTATCACATTTTTTTTTCCTTAGGCCCTGGACTATTGCTATTAATACACTTTGCACACAATAAGCACTAAATAAGAGTCCACTAAATGCAGAAACTGATGACCCACTACAACTAATGCTATCACAGGTATTTGAAAATATACACAACCATGTTATTCTCATGAACAGAAAACTCCTTGCTTCCTAGGAAAGACCCCCGCT
Organism: Rhynchomys soricoides; assembly: GCA_019843965.1. NCBI lineage: Eukaryota > Metazoa > Chordata > Mammalia > Rodentia > Muridae > Rhynchomys > Rhynchomys soricoides. The sequence continues at coordinate 525,744 of JADRCH010000239.1, read as the reverse complement.
TTATACACAGCAATTGGGCTCACTCTCTGTTTCTCTACCTCTTAGAGGGCTGAGGAATGTAGCTCTAATCAGAAGGAACTCTAACATTTTGAGTTAATATCTCTTATCAGAAAAATAACAGTGTGAGTCTCACTTATTGATCTCATTTCCCCATGACAATTGTATCTGAGTTAAAAAAAAAAAAAAGAGAGAACATTAGACATGAAGGTTTAAGTCGATGCTTTGGAATGAAGAACAAACAGTTCATTTTCCCCCTTATAGATCCACTAGTGAGAGACCAGGGTCCTAGCTGGACTAAAATGACTCAGGGGTGGGTCAGAGTCCAAACCAAGAAGCTAATGGAGGATATTCAATATCAGATGGTATTAAAGAATGTTTTCAATTTTTATCAAACTGAGTAATGGCATAGTTATGAAATAAAAACATTTCTTTTACTAGAGATGCATGTTCCAAAATGATAAAATTCCTGGTATTAGCTTTGAAAAACTCAAGAGAAAAGAAAGTAATAAAGAGAGATAGCAAGAGTGGCGAAATATTAACTCTCTTAACAAGTGAAGTCCTTTATATCATTTTCCATTTTTTCCTTTGAGCCTTAAAATACATCTATACACACAAAGACACACACACATATACACATACACACACACTCACTTTTAAAATATTGTCTTTAAGGCAACAGATGTCCTCAAATATGAGGCTAACTCCTAAAAAGAATTTTTATCTACAGGCTCATTAAATGCTAAAAAGAGATGAATTTTGTTGTTTGCTTTACTAGTCTGAACTATCTGGTTTTATTGTGTAATTCCAAAGCAGTGCTGTGATACGTGTTTCATGAAATAAATCAGAAAGCCCCGTATCATTTTTCTTTTGATCAAGATTTTAACTTGTCCAATTCTTCAGTGTTTATTTGTAGTGCGGATAGTGGGGAGAGTCAGTCAGATGGAGTTTCCAGAGTATTAAAATTCCTAGCAGCCTATCTGCACACAATCTGGGTAGCATTTAGTTATTCTGCTTCCTGCCTATATTTTTATTGCAGCTTGAAATATTAAACAAATAATATGTCTAGCCTCAATGGGAGAGGAAGCGCCTTGCCTCAAAAAGATTTGAAATGTCAGAGTTGGAGGGATAACCTGGGGGGGGGGGGAGTTGCCGACTTGCTAAGAGGAGAAGGAGAAGAGGATATGGAGGAAAAATTGTGGGAGGGGTGAGTGGTAGGGGGACAGTGAGTGAGATGTAAAGTACATAAGTAAAAATAAATTAAATTAAAAATAAATAAAGTGTCTACAGGAATTAATTACTCCTTTCCCATCCTCCACCCTTTCTTCTAACATTAGGGAAAAAAAGAAAAAAGAAAACAGCAAAACACACAAAAAAGCAAAAAAACCTCACCAAGACTTACAATTTCCTAAGATTAAATTAATATATGCACATTTCCAGTCATGTAATAATCTAAGACACAAAGTAGATTTAAAATACTGCTTGTTGTCTTTTGTAATTACCACCAAGGATTTGAATCCTCAGACATCAAAAGATTTTGTTTCCCCTTCATTTCTCCTTTATCCCCCATTGAGATGAGCTTGCTCTCCTAGGAGGAATATATATAACCAACTTCATTGAATATTAGACATGACAAAAGAGAGCAGAAGAAACATAGCATTAACTTAATTAACTGGCCAAATACAACTGAATGACACCATATTCAGGAGGAAAATAAGCATTACGGTTAAGTTATAACACAAGGTTCAGTAAGCCCCTCCATCCACTGCTACTCAAAGAGCAATAATTTTACACCATTCAAGAATCTAACAGCACATAAACAGATCTGGGACTTGAGAAATTACCTAAGTTAGCATTTCTTGCATGTTTATTGATCTGAAACATTTTTGGTATACACTCTTTTCAAAACATTTTCAGTTCATACATATTTATAACATGTTTATGATCAGTATGCTAATTCAATACACGTGCAGTGCAATAATCTAAACAGAGTAATGAAGATTTTCATTTCCTCAAATGTGTCATTTCTATCTATGGGGACTTTTCTGCTTGCTTTGAAATGTACCACAAATGGTTGTACGTGAGTCACTCTACCTCACTGCTGAACACTAGAGCAAATTGCTCCCATCTGACTCTGGAGGGGTACCTTGTGGAGATACATTGCTATGAAAATGTCACTTATATCTCAAGAGACTGGAACTTTTTCTCGACCTCACAGCTGAGCTAATAATATACCCTAAGGTCACTTAAGACAGCCTATTCTTTTAAAATCCATCTTAAAGATAACCATACAACAACCAATCTTTCTTGTCTTGGATTTTCCATATAATCAGCTTTTACAACCTAACCAATGCATAGCTTTGATCTTACTCTTCCATGTTGCTGACTAAGAGTTGGATGTGTGTGTGTATGTGTTAGTTAAGATAATTTGCTGAAAACAGGCAAGTCAAAAGCACCCTTACATAACAAATATCTGCCATGAATATTGGAAATAACATATGAGTGTTACTTGATAATGGTATGTTTGTGGTACCGTGTGCTTTGGGGTCAGTTGGAATCAGTGACTTAATCCCTTGGGAAAGTCTGTTAAAGAATTCTATAAAGTGTTAATCAGTTCTTTTCCATGTGATGTTTTCTGTGCTATTCAATCAATAAAAACAAAGCCCTGGGTTAGGGACAAGACACAGGCAAGGGAGACTAAAAGGATACAAACAGACGCAAATAAGCAGGAAACCACAAACTTACAGACAGAAGGGACAGGGAAAGAAGTGGAGAATTCAAACTTGGGCTTGCTCTTTGTTAAATTAATCTAAGGGAAAGGGATGTGCTTTCTTTCCTTAATGCATCATGGAGGTATTTTAGTGACTCTGAGGCTATCTTTAAAGCTTCTCCTTCAACAATTTTGAAGTATCTGTAATTATTTAACCATTAACTGAAAAAGGATTTCACAATCAAATGAAATTGGAGGTGGAGATCAGGATCAAACTAAGGACAAATGTTTTATTATTGTGGAACTTTCTGGATATATATATATAATCTTTAGGAAGAGATGTGCTATAAGACAAGAGCCATGTTCTTAGATCATGTTGCAGAACTAATCTCCCCTCAAATAAATTAAACATTCATAACATGAAAATATACCTAGGAACAACACACACACACTCACACATGACATGAACATGTTAGCAGGCATTTGTGAACCACGTTCTTCATTGGTGTGGATATGTCTAACATTGTCTGCCAGTGAGCGAAGGATGAATCTGACCTTTTGTTTAAAGAAAAAATAGAAACCATTTTCCAAGAACCTTTTCAGACTGTGGATTGTAAGTGACTACTTCCTTCCTGTTAGCAAGCCTAGGAATCTAGAAACTGACCAAGGAGGTGGCCTCCTTGCTTACATTAATAAACATTCATCAATGTAGCAGAGCAGAAGTAGGTTTTCTAAAAGGTACAGAGACTCTGATGTCTTGTAAAACTTAGAGAAAAATAAGAAGATAAAAAGTTCATACTTTTATATTCTTTTTACTGGTCATTACTATCTATTCAAAGATAATTTAGTATGTTTATCCTTTGGGCAATAATGATTATAGCTACTAAGTAGGCACTTGATACTATAAATGTAATCAATATACTTTCTTAATGTAGTTATATTTTAAAATGCTAGTAATCACACTCAGTTTTGATAATCACAGCAGCAGCAAAAAAAAGTGAGACATACCAGAACTGGCCTATACACTGGATGACACATTTCTTCAGGTGTTTGTTTAATCCAACCTGTCTTACATTGTTTGTCTGTCTGTTGGATTAATTGAAAAGGGAATTTAAACATGCTAGTCTAAGTTGTGTATAATCTTGAAACAGTCCACCAAAAGCTCATTACTTGTTCATAATCCTAAAAAGGTGAATGAAAATTTCTACCTCAAAGAATGCAGATGCATTAGTTCCTTAGCCCGAAACCCCCAAGATGTAATTTGTAGCAGGAACAGTAAGGAGAACAAAGGAAAAACATAATTTATAAACTTATGAGTATCAATATTTTGAGGGTCACAATGGCTTATATTTGCTAAATGTGGACATTTGTTGTTGAATGCATGCTTGCCATTCTTCCCGAGTTCCATAATGCGTTTGTGTATCCCTTAGCAGTGGGACACCTGACAAATGGCAGAAATGTGTTGGTGGAGCAGAAATGTTTTTGTTCTTTTCTTTGATAGATCTAAGCTCATCTAATTAGGGATAGACTTCACACAATGGACTTGTGAATACATTATCAAGAGCACATGAAACAGGAATGTTATTTCAACGTAAGAAAAATGTTAGCCTCCATTTACCAAAGATTCTGCCTTCTTTTACAATCTAATGAGGACATAAATAGTTTAATTTTTAAAGTGATTTTATCCTCAAATAGAGAATCTGAACTCAGAAATGCTAAATGATAATTTAAATTTCATATCCCTTTTCATGACTCTTGGTCATAGCTGGATCTCATCATAGTGCCAGGGTGGACAGGGATGTTTATAGAAACTCACTAGTAACGATTGTAGCCCTTCACTAGCCTGAGTGTTTATATTCTTCATGCATTCTTCTTCAACTAATGGATCATCATGCTTTCCAATTTATCATAGCTTCATTGCTTCTCTTTACAGTACAATAGTGGTATCTACCACTCCTGTCCATTTATACTATTCCTAAATCAGAATCTAAGTAGGAACTAGGTTTGTAAAGGCTGCCACACTTACAGCAGCAGCTCAGAGGGCAAGAATTGAAAGTCAAGTCTAAGCCCATTAAACCCAAGTAAGCAAAAGGTCGGATGCAATCCTGCACGATAAAGAAACAAAACCAAGGTTGAAGAATGAAGGGTGTGTTTAAATACAACCAGATGTTCGATCCAACTCTGACAACAATCTAGCACATCTGAAGAGATAGTGAAGGGCGTGGGAAGCGGTGGCACCCTTGAGACTCACTGAATGGGACTAATTTCAAATCAAAGCCTCTAATTATATGGCAGCAGTGCAAACAGCAGGCTATCTACATGCATTAGCAAGTATGTTTGTGCTGTGTCTCAGTGTTCCTCTTCACAGGACACAGGTGCAAATAAAGCCTTCTAAAGTTTTCTAAAATTATCACACTGGTGAGAAAATACCTGGAGATCACAGTAAAGAATTCAGTCTTTTTCTTTGGAACAAACATCCTGATAGGGATGAACAGGAAATGATAAATGCTTCTCTATTTCCTTGCCAAAAGACACATGATTATTTAATTGTATACATGCAGAAGCTGCTATGATACACATGAAACAAAGCATAACCTATTTCGCAAGCAAGAAAAAAAATCAAGGTTTTTATTTGATTATCTCTGCCAGAAATTCATGACATTAAAAGAAGAAATCTAGCTTTCCCGGGTCTACTACATATGTCTGTTACATGTCAAATCCAAGCACAGCTCAAGCTCTTCTGCATTAGAACTGCACTGATACCACAAAAATTACAATAATTTAATGGGACAAAAGATGAACATAGACACATAAAAAGGAGTCACATGGAAAAATAGAAATGGTTTCATGAGAGAAGATACAAAAAGCTTTTCTAGTAATTTATTAATACAGTATTGAAACTCCAACAAATTGGCTAGTCTCCTGCAAAACTAACAACTTCTATGCCTTCCTTCTACCCTGTCCACTTCCCTTTGTGGTCATGTCCATTCATATAGTCATCACTATCTCATTCAACTAGAACTCACCCATGCTACCTGTTTATTTAGTATAGATTATGCTACAATCTCTGTTGAAAAACATGAATAGTCAAGTCGACATATAACCTGAATACTATTTTTCTTTTTTATTTCCCCCCTTTTGCTATCATTTTAAAACTTTCCATACATGTACTTGATGTTTTGAACATATTTACCCTCACGGCCCTCTCTCGTTCCCTTCCTCTCAACCTGTTTTTCTGCCAAATAATTCTCTCTTCTACTCCTACTTTCATCTCTTTTTTGTTTAAATGACCCACTGAGTTTAATCAGAGTTGCTTCCATGAATGTGGGTGTGGGGTTATTTACTGGAGCATGGGTAATAGCCCGATAGCTACACCCCTAGAAAAACATGAACTCCCCCCTCCTTCAGCAACCATTGACTGCCATAGTTCCTGAGCTCTGGAACCGTAAACCCAAATAAACTCAAGTTGCCTTGATCATGTTTATGTTGTTGGTTGGTTGGTTGGTTGGTTTTGTTGTTGTTTTTGTTTTTTGGTTTTTTTTTTGTGGGAGGTGGGTTGGTTGTTTTTGGTTTCTCTGGGGAGCCCTAGTTATCCTGTACTCAATTTGTAGACCAGGCTACTCAAAACTTTACAGAGATCCACCTGCCTCTGCCTCCAAAGAGTCAGTGAGCAAAAGTGTGGTGAGCTACTTACTACACCAGGCATAATCATGGTATTTTATTTTAACTACTACCACAACGGGCCCTTGGACTTTTTCTTAATAACTGATGGCTTCTGAGAGCAGCACTATTGACTATGCAAGGAAATTCCATTCAAATGTATTATCTGATTAAACATACTATTTTGTTTTGTTTTTAAATATTTTCCCTCAAAATGTCACTTGCCTGTGAGAAATTTGATTCTGGTATACAATGAAAGGGATTTTCTTGGTTGTTTGTGTTCTGGATACTGCAGGCTTTGTGCATCTTTTTAAACTTCTATATCCATTGAAAATTCCACATACACACAAACACATTTTATTTCTATAATTCTTAACTAAAGTTGACAAATTTTTCTTTATAAATCTCTCTTTTTATTACCTGTGTGAGTTTGGAAGCCACATTAGTGTCAGTGTTGTCTCAATATGAAATCTTAGTCAAAGAGGAGTATGGATGATTTTCATGTATGCACATTTGACAAGCCTGACTGTATTTTTCTAGTAAATAATTCAAACAATACAGGAAAAAATCAAAAGGAATCAATACAACCTGAAGTCAAACCTCAGAGATTTCTCATGATAAGGATTTTTGGACTTATATCACTTTGTCTTCCTGTGTCCAAAAGCATATAGGGAAATCAATATGCAGTTTTATATGGAAGGGATCTTCTACTCAAGACATTTGAGAAGTGATGTTTTCAATCAATCATATTTTGTCATAGTTCTAAGTCCCTACAAGAACTCATCATACTCTGCAAGTATGTAAATGTAGCCTGGCCCCACCTAACTCCTTTTTCACCAGCAATTTATCTGAGTCATCTCAATTCAACCACTGGCATTTCTTGATATTCCTCAAGTGCAAAACAGAAACAAAAAATACCTGTTTCTACTCAAGTGCTCCCCCCCCCCATGTTTTTACTATTTCCCTTTCTTTGATGTGTTAGTCAACTTTACATAAGTGTAAAAAAAATGCCTGAGATAATCAACTTATATAGAAAAAAATGTTCATTTTTACTTACAGTTTTAGAATTTTCAGATCACAGACTGTTGGTTACCTTCCTTCTTTTGGGCCAGTGGTAGTGCATCATGATGGAAGAATGTAGGAAAGCAAAGCCACAAACAAAACCATCACCAGGAAGTGAAGGAGATGGAAGAAGGGAGTGGGGCTCTCTAGTCTCCTCCAAGGACACATCCTCATGCTTTAAATACCTCTCAGTAATCCCCACTTCTGAAAGACTCTACCACTCCCTAATGGTTCAAATCTGGAGACTAAGCCTAACATATGGATTTGGGGGTGGAAACATTTAAGACACAAGCTATAACATTTGGAATAAGCCTCTTTAAAAAATAGACAATTCCATGCTTTTCAGATCCTAGCTTCAAATGGTCTGTGTTCACAAATGTCTTCCACAATGACTCTACCAGGCTTGTCACTTTAAGTGGTTAATAATTTTAAACTTGTCTCAAACTCTCTAATAACTGGGAATTTTACAATGAATTCTTTAAACCGCAATGAGGACACTAGTAAACTTAATATCAAGAAAAATTGAGATGCTGTCAGAAGTCAAGAGTCTAAGAAAGGTGTTCTTAAAATAAGTGGTAGATTATTTATTTCTACTTCCTAACACACACACACACACACAAACACTGACACTCTCACATACACTCATATACATACTTACATACACATTACACATATTCTCTCTCTCTCTCTCTCTCTCTCTCTCTCTCACACACACACACACACACACAAATGCACATAAAACCCATCTCTAACTTCCATCAAATGTTCACAGTTACTATTTTAATTCCATCATCTGCCTCTGGACTTGCCCTGCCTCCCCAAGGAGGAGACTTTTGGGACACCAAGAGTGTCCTGCTTCCTCATGGAGGCCTGCAGGGGTTAGGGGACATAAGCCAACTACCTTGGATCCCTCTCCCACCAATCCCTTATGACTGGGGTCCACCTGGGACACAATCAGTATACTCTTACTGGCATCAGGATCATCTAGACAACACCAAGGACAACCAGATGACTAAAGGACAGCATGAGAATGCAATCTACAACAGGCAGGGCAGTAGGGTACTACCAGAGCCCAGCTATACTGCTACAGTAAGCCTTGGATATCCTAACACAATGGAAGCACTGGAAGATAACCTTAAGTTCAATCTTATAATGATGATAGAGGCATTTAAATGGGAAATGAATAAATCTCTCAAAGAAATACAGGAAAGCATAACAAACATGTGAAGGAAATGAATGAAACTGTCCTAGAAATAAAATTGAAGATAGAAGCAATAAATAAAACACAAACCAAGGCAATTCTAGAGGAAAAGATAGGAAAGAGAACAGGAACTACAGATGCAAGCAACATCAACAGAATACAAGAAATGCAAGAGAGAATCTCAGGCACAGAAGATATAAAAGAAGAAATGTGTACATCAGTCAAAGAAAATACAAAATCTAAAAAGTTCACAATACAAAACATCCAGAAAATCTTGAACATTAAGAAAAGAACAAATCTAAAAATAAAGGGAATTAAAAAAAAAGACAGAGAGATTCCCAACTAAAAGATTCAGAAAATATCTTCAATAAATTCATAGAAGAAATCTTCTCTAACCTAAAAAGATGCCTATAAATATAAAAAAGCTTAAAGAATTCCAAATAGATTGATCCAAAAAGGAAAACCTCCTGCCACATAATTATCAAAATACTAACTATACAGAAAACAATGAAAGAATATTGAAAGCTGCAAAGGAAAAAAATCCAAGTAAAATATAAAGGCAAACACAGAATTAAACATGACTTCTCAACAGAGACTCTAAAATCCAGAAGGGGCTGGGCAAGATATATTACAGACCCTAAAAGACCCCAGATGTCAGTTCAGATTACTATACCCAGGAAAACTTTCAATCATTGTAGATGATTGAAAACAAGATATTAGATGACAAAACAAACTTTAAACAAAATCTGTCCACTAATCCAGTCCTACAGAGGATACTAGAGGAAAACTACAGCCCAATGAGGTTCACTACACCCAAGAAAACATAAGAAATAAATAATTTCATACCATTAATGCCAATAAAAGAGAAACACACACAATCACCACTAACACCAAAATGACAGGAATTAACAATCATTTGTCATTAATATCTCTCAACATGGATGCACTCAATTCCCAAATAAAAGGACACAAGCTAAGCTAGCATAGTGGATGCATAAAAGGATCCATCATTCTGCTGTATACAAGAAACACACCTCAGAAACAAAGATAGACATTGCCCTCAGAGTAAAGGTCTAGAAAAAGGATTTGCAAGTAAATGGAACCAAGGAGAAAGCTGGAGTAGCCATTCTAATATCTAATAAAATAGACTTTCAACCAAAAAAAATTCAAAAGAGATGGGCAAAGACACTTCATACTTATCAAAGGAGAAATCCATGAGGTAGACACCTTGATTCTGAACATCTGTATCCCAAAAGTAAGGACACCCACACACATAAAAGAAACATTAATAAAGTTTAAATCACACATCAAACCCCACACATTAGTTGTGGGAGACTTCAACACTCCACTTTCACCAATGCACAGGCCATCAAGACAGAAACTAAAGAGAGAAATAATGAACCTAACAGATGTTATGAATTGAATGGACCTAACAAATAACTACAGAATATTTCACACAGACACAAAAGAATATACCTTCTTCTCAGCACCTCATGGAAATTTCTCCCAAACTGACCATATACTCTATTACAAAGAAAGCCTCAACAGACATTAGTAGATTGAAATAATCTTGTATATTATCAGGTCACCATGGATTAAAGCTGGATTTCAACAACTCATTAAAATTGAACAACTCTCTACTCAATAATCACTGGGTCAAAGAAGAAAAAAAGAAATTAAAGGCTTTCTAAAATTCAATGAAAATGAAGGCACAACATACCCAAGCCTATGAGAGCAATAAAAGCCATGCTAAGAGGAAAGTTCACAGCACTGAGTGACTTCATCAAGAAACTAGAGAGATCTCATACAAGCAACTTAACAGCACACCTGAAAGCTCTAGAACAAAAATAGGCAAACCTACCCAAGAGGAGTAGACAACAGGATATAATCAAACTTGAGGCTGAAATCAATCAATTAGAAACAAAGAGAACAATACAAATAATCAATAAAACCAAGAGCTGGTTCTTTGAGAAAATCAACAAGAAAGACAAATCCTTAGCCAATCTGACTAAAAGGCAGAGAGAAAATAGCTAAATTAACAAAATCAGAAATGAAAAGGGAGACATAACAACTGACACTGAGGAAATCCAAAGAATCATTAGGTCCCACTTCAAAACCCCATACTTCACAAAATTGTGAAATCTAAATGAAACAAATAATTTTCTTGATAGAGTCTATCTACTAAAGTTAAATAAAAACCAGGTAAACAAATGAAACAGTCCTATAACCTCTAAGGAAATAGAAGCAGTCATTAAAACTCTTCTGAACCAAAAAAATCCCAGGGCTAGATTTTAGTATAGAATTCTACAAGACTTTCAAAGAAGAGAATATTCTAAAACTATTCCAGAAATAGAAGCAGAAGTAATACTGCCAAACTCATTCTGTGAGGCCACAGTCACCTTGATACCTAAACCACACAAAGACTCAACAAAGAGAAATTCAGACCAATTTTCCCTAGGAATATTGATACAAAATACTCAATAAAATACTCACAAACTGAATCCAAGAAAACATCAAAAACACTATCCGCCATAACCTCCTTTGTATAAACAATAAACAGGCTGAGCATGAAATCAGCAAAACAACACCCTTAACAATAGTCCCAAATAATATAAAAAACCTTGGTGTAACTAACCAAGCAAGTGAAAGATCCCTAGGGCATGCTGACCCACCAGTCCAGCAGAATTAGTTAGCACAAGGTTCATTAAGAGACTTTTGCCTCAAAAACTGTGGTGAAAGGTGATTAAAAACTACTGACCTCTGACCTCCACATGCACTTGCAAGAATATTGTAAACATGCATGCACACACAAATTTAGAGAGAGATTGAGATTTTGTGCTCTGACTGTAAGAACAGTCTGTGGCCTGCAGTAGGGGCTCAGTTATCATCTTAGATTTCCTACACATTCACCAAAACAAAATTGAAAGCTCAGTAAGTTTCAACCCAAAATATAGTTAATCACTCATTAATTATTTTGAATATTTATTTTTGTTATTAGTTATGTGTTTAGGTATGTTCACATGACCTCAGGTGCCAGTGGAAGCAAGATTCATTGGATCTCCTGGAGCTGGACTTACAGGCAATTGTGAGCCACCCAACATGGGTCCTGGGAACTGAACTCAGGTCCTCCGGAAGAGCAGCAAGTGCTCTCTTAACTTCTGAGCCATCTCCTGGGGCCCATAGTATTTAATGGACAAGTGTGTTGTAAATATGACACATAGTGAATGATAGGTTGTAACAATCTTGAGATATTTTCCCTTCTTCAGATGTATGTTTCTGTCTTAGTTACTGTTCTATTACTATGAAGAGATACCATAACCAATAAAAGAAATCATTTAATTAGGGGGTTCGCTTGAAGTTTTAGAGGGTTACTCCCACAATCATTACTGTGAGAAGCAGACAAGCATGGTGTGGGAGCAATAGCTGAGTACATCCTGCTTTTTAGGCAGTAGGCAGAGAAAGGAAGACACTGGGCCTGGCATTGGCTTTTGAAACCTCAAAGCCCACCGCCAGTGACATACCTCCTTCAAAAAGGCCACACTTCCTAATCCTTTCTAAAGAGTTCCACTAACGGGTAACTAAGAATTCAAATATATGAGCTTTGGGGGAGCCATTGTCAAACTACCACAATAACACATACATTCCTTACTGCACAAATCACCCTCACTCTTGGGCAATCCTACAATGTGGTAGTGACAGAAACAATGACTGAGGATGTAGGGAAACTATCCCCCTGACAAGATAGTCTGATTCTTTATGGTACTGAGAAGGCCATTCATGGTCTAATGAGGCTATTGTTTTCCTCCCATCATATGGGAACTAGTGCCCAAAGGCAGAGGCAGTGGTGATAAATGTACAGCAGCAGAGTAGAGAAAATAAAGCTTACACATAGGCCAGAAGGATGTCACTTGAGAAGATGGATGTTGGAGAGTATCGGGAATCTATTGCAGGGAGGGCAGAACTAAAGAAAACAATCTCATAAATTCATGTACAAACTCCAGAGCTTAGTTGAAAACTAGGAATGTGATCCTCTAATGCCCTTCCCACCATCAATCAGCAGAACAATATTTTCCCCCTTATTCAATCAACAACTTTCAACCTTTTCACATAAAGGAATACCTGATGTCATCTCCGTGGCAAATCTGCATTGCCAACATCATTACCATGTGTGCTTTGGAACCATCATTAAGTAAACTGAAGGTGACTTTAGCACAAGCATTGTGAAACTACTGCTGTCAGCCTAACAACCAAGATGGCTATGAAGCAGCAGAGGGGTAGATAGCAGATACAGCATGGACAGGCTAGACAAAATGACTCATGTCCTGAGCAAGAATAGAGCAAGACAGCATGGAGTTTCATCACACCATAAAAACAGCATGACTGTGAATAATAGCATGAAATGTAAAACTTACACATTGTTTATTTCTGGAAATTTTCATTTATTAATTACAGCTAGGATGGATTGGCCATGGTGACAGATATCAAAGACTATGAAATCAGAAACAAGGAAAGATCTTCATACAAAATAAATCATGGGCCATATCCCAGGTAATCTCACCATCTGTTATGTGTATGGAATAGGTGGCCTGTCTGGGATCAGATCAATGATAAAATTTATACTTTCTGCCCTATCTGACCCAGGGTCCTTCACCTTTGCCACTTTTCCAAGGAAATGTCAGTGTCTTTGTTTACAACATACATAAGTAAAATGTGTAATTCTGATGCACATGCTTTATGATGGCAAGAATGCATGAAAAACATACAAGAATATTTCAAAACAGAAAGGCCAGCAGCAGGATGGCAAGATAAGTCAGCATCCAATTCAATTAACTCAGGAGAAACAAAATTTTAGAGTAACTAGAGCCACAAGATTATAAACTTGAAACACACAGAAGTCAAGGGGTAGAGCATGGACATTTTCATGTGGCATGAAATAGCCAGTTGGTGATATTGTTCTTTTAGAGGAAACACCTAGACTGGGGATGACATACAGTCATTACTACAACCACTGAAGATTCCTAAGAGCACTAAATTTCCTCGTGAACATCTGCAGAAAGATTCTCTAGATTATCAACATGTCTTACTTGAACACATTCTGGAATATTAATGTTTTATTTTAATACACATACTCTGCATGCACTGAAGAAATCAAAGCAATCAGAAATTCCCTCCCTTTGTTTATTTTTTTATGCTTAAATGCTTCCTCGTTTTCTAGATCTCCATGTAATATAAGCTGTTGTGAACTATGATCTTCTGACGTTGGTGTGGGAGTTCAAAGCCCACTCCTTCCATCCAATTGTATTTCACTACCAATCTTCCAGCCTCATTTTTCCATAGTCCTACCCTCTTCTTGGCTTGCTAGTTCGTCACCATTATACGTTCTGAACTATCACTTTAGCTTCCACTTTTAAGAAACAAATGGTACTTGTTTCCTGTGTTTAAGTTGTTTTTGCTTAATATATGTCACCAACTTCCAACTGTTTTGCTACAAATGATGATATTTTACTTTTTTATGGATGGACAATGTTCCATTGTACGAGTGTGTGGGGGGTTACATAGATGATATAGCTATAGATAGATCACTGTCTTTTTTGGGGTATTTATTGGTGAATACTCAGATATTGTAAATTCAGTTGCAATAGACATGAAAATGCAAGTACATTAAATTGATTATTTTTCATTCCTACCATAGTTTTATGACCACAAATACCCACCAAGTGATCAAGTGATATCGGCAAAATTTCTGTTATTCTTTGCTTATACAATACATCCTGACCACAGCCTTCCCCCACCTCTCCTCCCAGTAACCCCCTCATCTCCCCTCTCCTCCAGATCTACTGCTCTTTAATTTTCCTTTAGAAAAAGAGCAAACCTCCCAGGGATATCAACCAAACATGGGATAATAAGTTACAATAAGACTGGGCACAAACCCTCATATCAAGGCAACTCAATAGGAGGAAAGAGTCCCAAGCACAGGCAAAAGAGTCAGAGATACTCTGACTCCCACTGTTAGGATTCTCACAAAAACTCCAAGCTAAACAACCACAGACTATATGCATAGGACCCAGCTCAGATCTATGCATGATCAGTGATCACATTTAATTTTCCTAATATATGAATACAAAATTTGTATAATTTTTAAAGTAATGATTTTTTTCTCATAGTAATCACATTCACATATTTGAACTAGGATCATCCAAAAGACAGATGTAGTTCCTATGTTCTTCAGAGATACTGCCAGTCCCATGATAGCCAATAGACAAGTGAAGCAATGTCTCTTCTAGTGCTAATTGTACAGATTAGCATATAAACATAATTTTGTTCACTAGTATTAAAAAATAAAATAATTTTAGAATTGCCTGCATCAGGCTGAATTGTTCAGAAAGTCATAATAGACTAGAATCAGAAATTTGGCCTAAAATGGATGGAACTAGAAGAAAATCATCCTGAGTGTGGCAACCCAGACCTAGAAAGACAAACATGATATATATTCACTTATAGGTGGATATTAGCTATTAAGTAAAGGTTAATCATGCCTCAATACATAGAAGCTACAACACAAAGAGGTTAAATAATAAAAATGGTTGTTGGAAATAACACATGATCTCCTTGAAAAGGAGAAACAGAATAGGTTATACAGGAGGATGTAGGTGTGTAAGGATGGCAACAGAAAGGATCAGATAAGGAAGGACAGGGTTGGAGGAGAGAGTACAAGGAGAGACAACTGGAATTGGGTAGGGGGTATTTGGAGGCAATGTGGAAACCTAGTGCAGTGGAAACTTCCTGGAACCTATGAGGGTGAGTCTAGCAAGGACTCGCAGTCATGGAGGATACAGAGCCTGAACTGGTTATCTTTTGTAACCATGCAAGGCATCAAGTGGGCAGTCTGGGACACCAACCCAGCCACAAAATCTTCCACTCATAACCTGTCCTGCCTGTAAGAGGTACTGGGACAATGGTAGCTCAGAGCTTGTGGGAGTGACCAATAACTAGCCTTACTTGAAGCCCACCCTTCAGAGGGAAACCATGAGGGACACTGCCTTGATGGCCAGGAACCAGAAGCTGGATGGCCCAGTGACCTACAATAGAAACAAACATGACTGGCAAAAAAAATAAATAAATAATTCTATTGCTATTCTAGTATACTTATAGATCAGTGCCTAGCCCAATCATCATTAGAGAGGCTTCCTCTGACAGCTAGTAGGCGTAGATGCAGAAACCCACAGCCAAACATGAGGCAGACATCAGGGAACCTTGACAAACAGGAGGAGGAAAGATTTTAGGAACTAGAGTGGTAGAAGATACCAGGAAAACATAGCCCACAGAATCAACTAAGAAGGAGTCACAGGAGCTCACAGAGGCTGAAGTGGCAATCACTTTTTGACAGTAGCCAAAGCTTATAGAGTCTTTCTGGTCCCCCTATCTAGCCAGGATGATCCCTTAGCATCTTCCTGTGTTTTCGTCTTTCTTCTTCACTTACCTGCATCCATTTCCTGAACCTTATGGCCCCAACAAAAGGCTCTACTTCATAATTCCTTCCTGCAAGGATGGCATTAGTTATCTTCCTTGTCACTATGCCAGAATGTCTGACATAAATAGTAGGACTTTTCTGTCTACTTAAATAAGCTTAATAAGCAGTCCATGATAAAGCAGTGTACACATGAATGCATACAGTTGGTGCACACTCTCCATGCTAACATGTTATAATGCCACTGAAGGCTTCTGGGAGTGTTATGGATTTACATAAAGCATGGGCTTTTAAGTGGTACCTAGAACCTCAGAGAACAGATCTGAAAATGCCTGCAGGGCACCTTTCAATTGCATTATCCTGTTAGTGTGTTCACCTGCCCTGGCCTATGGTTGTTATGCTGATCTGTCTCCTAGGAATGCTGGGCTATCTTAGATGTTAACACAAGATAGAACACATTGATGAGTTTGACAACTTATTTATGAATAGAAGACTGATGAAATATTTGTTTTGCATGTAACTATAAAATATGTTGGCATTCAGCATGAGGTTTGGAGTCTGAATCTATTTATTCTTGGTCCAAAGTAGGGCCCCTGCCAAGGCATCAGGCAAACAACAAAGAAGAGATAACAACCAGACTCTTAGTAATAACTTGGCAAATATTCACCCTTCCCCAGGCTATGACAAAAAACAAACCAAAAAACTAACAGGCAAATGAAGGTTAGGTCAGGAGTTATTGTTTTTACAAAGAAAGCTCATAAGGTAGGATTAATTATGCAAACAGACTCCAGTTTGCTCTATGGTCCATTTACTGGGTCAGAGAAAAGTAGAAAGCTGATGAGCCTACAGGGCCAGGCCTGCCTTGTCTAGAAATTCCTACTTCCTTTGTTCTAGTTTGACTTCTGTTGCTGAGATGAAATTCTCTGACCAAAATCAATTTAGAGGAGGAAAAGATTGACTTGGCTTCATACACTTCAAAGTCACAGTCCATCATTAAAGGAAGTTAGGATGGAACTCAAGGCAAAAATCATGGAGGAATGCTGCTTGCTGGCTCCCTCCCTTGCTCATGTTTAACTAGCTTCCTTTTGCAGCTCAGGACCACCCGCTTAGGGATGGTGCCACCCATGGTGGACAGGGCTCTTCTCCATCAATTAATAATAAAAATAACAGACATGGCAACAGGCCATTTGATAGGAAATTCCTCAATAGGGGCTTTCTTCATAGATGATTTAAGGCTAACTAGAACATCCTTAGAAGGCCTTGCTGTCTTAGCATGCCTAAGAGAATAGGTAAAAGAAAAGATAGACCTCAGACTTAAGTAATGAGCTATGTACAATGTTCCACATTCTGAACTCAGATGAAAGCTTCCCCAATTTGGCTTCTTGGAAATGCATGCATAACTAAACTAAGCTGCATGTTCACAAAATTTAAATTGGTGGCATTTCTTCAGTATTATATTTTGTCCTTTACTTATGTTTTATAACTCATTAACCTATGCACCTTGTTTTAATTGCTAAATGATACTAAAATATTTATTAAAAGTAATGAAGCAGTTCCCCAGGATTCACCTCCCTTTCTTCAAAGGTGACTATTTTTAACTCCTTTTACCTACATCTGGTAATAACTTGAGCTTGAACTGATGACTACATACATATATAGATACAGACACACATACATACATACATATTTGAAGATGGGTATGCAGAGTTATTGATGGTAAAAACTCACTATAAGAATACACACTTGTATATGATATTGAACACTTGCTACTACTTTTCAAACAAACCACTTTGTTATGGAAATTTTCAAACACATAAAAAAATGAGAGCAACACAATGAGCCTTCTCCTGACACACAGCCAATGGCATTTTTATCTATAAACTTAGTTGTTTACCCATCCACCTCAACTGTATTATTATGAAGCAATACAAGATATTCTGTCATTCTAAGTATAGGCATCTAATTTAATATAATCATTAAAAAAATCTAGATCACTTATCATAAATGATTAGCATACTATTATGATGCATCTAAATCTAACAATTATCCCTAGATCTCATTAAATACAGTTACTTTTACATATACAGATTTTTTTCTAGTTACCTCCTAATTCTTCAGTTGGCTCAGAAAAATCAGAATACAAACCTATTGTATATGTTTTGTTTTTCCATTGTGCCATTTAATTATTTCTTTGAATCTATAATAGTTCAAAACTGGGGCCATTCTTGTTCCCAGGAGACAGTTTCAGTTGCTACAACTTGCCTGGGAAGGTGGAATCATCCCAATAAATCATGGGGGGGAGGGGAACAAAACCAAAAATGTATCCTACTAGTCATAGATTTTAGAAATCCTGAGATATGCTATAAGGGATTCTGTCTCCTCTTCTCTCCTCAGCTCTCTTCTCCTCCTCCTCCTCCTCCTCCTTCTTCTTTCTCACCTCAGCCCCCAAACTTCCAGGCCATTCAACATTTAGAGTTTCCCACATTCTGGAATTTACTAACTGCATTCCCATTTCTATATAGAACACATTCCTTCTTCTTTATGCTTTTTGTAAATTTTGAATACAGGTGGACAGTACTAAAATATTAAACAAATAGAAAGCACAGTGAAATACTAGAAGCTCAGTGAGAGCATGTGAATCTGGCGGCTAAGCAACAAATATACTGGAAATGGAGAGGACCACAGAGACTTCATTCTTCTTCTTAGTCTAACCTCTCACTTTTGCAGAACAAGAAGAAACATGACTTGGCCAAGTTCACAAGAAGATTGCCTAAATTTGTATCTTTTCTATCTTTAAAACTTTGAGATAAGTGTCTGAGGTAGAAATTGTTTAATCTCAATCAGGGGCTTCTACCTGCCTTTGGTCATTCAGTTCATGGATAAAAGACACATAACTTTTATTATTATAATAAGCCTTAAACAGTACTTTAGCTGGGCAGATATCTACCCTCTAAGCTATTAGAATCTATTTCTCCATTAATAACCCCAATTACAATTTGCCATGTTCCATCTGGGATACTCTTAAATTCAACTTGCCAGCCCTCAGGGCCATGCTTTTATGAATTCCCTAACCCATGGCATTTCCTTCTCTGCTCTTCTCCCTCTCCTGGTGGTTCACCTCAGACCCCAAGCTCCAGAATCCCAAGCCCTGCCTATCTCAAGTCTGCCCAACTACAAGATGTAGGCATCTTTATTCACCAATTAGAGATAACTTGGGGGGGGGGGCAAGATTACATCGTATTACTTGGCTCTACATGCAGATTCTCTTGTCCTTGGAGGCAACCAAGCCTCGGGGGCCATATTTAGTATTACAAATACATGGCAAAAGACAAAACCTCAACAAGAGTCTATTTCTTGAGAAAAACAGACTTAATCAGATTAAAATTTACTAACATCTTTTTTGGCTAGGAAATTTCATAGGTAGTGATGTGGTCCTGCAAACAAGGCAGGTGGTAACTGTTTTTTTATTTTGTGTGGAGCCTCTGATGGCCCTTGCCTACAGTTATTATTTCACCAAGGCCAGCTCATCAATGTAAAAGGCTCAGGCTTTTTGATGGAGATATCAGTTAATGTGAATATCTCTATTTCTTTTACCATAAAACTAATCATCACTTACCTTTACAATGTAAAAGCATGACACAAATATCCTAAAATAAATCATTCAAAGCTCTGACCTTTATTTGCATTTGGGGAGATTGTATGTACATAAGTATAATTGCATACTTATATACACACAAGTCATAAGACTATGTGATCCTTTTCATGTATGCATGGTACTTAGTATTAAATCTGGGGCCTTGTGCATGCTAGGCAAGTGTTCTAGCTCTCATTTACATATCCAATATATGTATGTATGTCTACTTTTCTGAATTATTACAAATATCCCAAAAATCTATCTTTTCAGGTGTTGATTAAATTTGTAAGAGAGAAAATAAAAATTTTTTTTACTTAAGTTCATTTAAATAAATAAGTTAAGTAATTTGATATAGTTATTGACCATTTTTACTTCTGCAATTATCTACTTATGTTCTCTGGCCATTTTTCTACTGAGGTTTTTTCTTATCAATTCATAGGGCTTTTAAGAAAACTAGTTCTTTTATATATTTTCATTTTCATATTTTTATTTACCATTGTAACAAACTATATTTGGCCTTTTTTGTTCCTGTCATTAAAACACGGACTGTCGTTAAGACAGGGACATTAAGCCATGGTCTTTCCACTTGAATGTGAATGGGTTCTGTGATTTCACCAACAGAAAATAATGAAAATCAGACCTGCTAGTTTCTGGGAGCAGTCCTGAAGAAGACTCTGAGAACTTCTACTTTCTACAGTTGGAAAATTTGTTCTTCAGATCTAAAATCCATAATGCAACAGAGCCTAAACAGCCTTAAGAAGGAAGTCTTGTGGAGAGCTGGAGCCCAGAACAAAGTCACATTGACCTGTAGATGACAGATAGCACCAACTCAAAAGCCGGGTGAATGAACCCTTTCAGAAATAAATCTTCCACTTGATGCTATCAGAAAGGATGGGCCCTAGCAGGCTAAACCCTTCCCAAATTGCATATTCATGAGCAAAACTGTTTTGGAAAAGACTAAAACATTGGACATGTTTAGCAAGTATTTTTGTAAGCCCAAATCAAATACAGGTGTGCTAGTTCATGATGTCTAGTAGCCGAGGTGAGACAGAGCAGAAGAACTGAGAAGTTTATTACTCTACAGAGAGCCATTCTGACCAGAAGCTACTAAAAGAGAAAATCTTTTCTATTGATTCACAACAGAGAAAGGAAGCCATAGGATAAGGAACAAACAGTGAAGTTTCTATGGCAACTGAGAGTGACTCACTGGCACCGTTGGTAACCACTTGTGTGTCCATCAACACACTGGGAGTTGGGGGCCGTTTTCAGTTAGAAGAAGCTTGTATTACCAGATGAGGCATAAAAAAGCAAATATCCAATCACGTTAAAGATTTTTTTTTGTTCTAACCAGGGTGAAATATCAAGTAGTAGAATAAGCTGCCTACACAAGACACTGTCTGTTCTAAGAAGCACATCCTCAAATATAACCCAGCACTAACAATGTTCTGTTAGGTTGGCATTCTCTGTTGAATCTCAATTCATAATGTCCTAGTAAAAACTTCTCTTTCCCAAACTTTGAGGAAGCAGAAAAGAGAGCACTTAATATGTCATTCTGTTATTTTTGACTCAATTCCAGTCAACAGTGAAGAACTTCTTGGCAAAATAAAAGTGATAGGAACATGTTCTGAAGTCATAGACACTCCTTGGAGAATTGGCAGATTCCAGGGCTAAAACAGGAAAAGTGCACAGGGCCTGCACTCTCTTTGAGGGGTGGAAGGTTAAGAACATCGTTGGAAGTAAAAATGCAATGATATTGAAAGGGCAAGGGATCCTTAAAAAGCATCCACTGACCAGAAAATTTTCAGAAGTTCAATAACAGTAATATTAGATTATATTTCCAACAATAAAATTAATGCTGATTGTATAAATAGACACGTCTTCCTGGTAGAAGAATTTTACATAATGCATAGAAAGCAGCCATCGGTCAACCATAGGAATAGTTGTTGAAGGTAAGATCCACCAAAAGAAGTTAAATTAGTGAGTAAAGTTTAAGCAGAAATAGTATATTTGTATATCTATAATTATCTTCCTTAACATGTTGTGTAATAAGCAGGAAAAATAGAAAATTTATGGTGGAGACTCTGACAGATATTATTTTCACAAAGAAATCAAAACATTACCAATAATATACATGGAAACCATATATATCCTGGCATGAAAGACTGAAAAGGGTTCATACATCCACAGGATACTGTGAAACACAGCATAATCTCAAGTCAGTCACGAAAAGGGCATCTTCCACAAAAATAACTGGTGCTTTTGAAAGTGTCTAAATCATGAAAGACAAAGAAAAATGAAAGATGTATAACAAGTTAGATATGATGCTGCGAAAGAGGAAAAATCAAGTTATTTTTTACTACTTACATACTTCCAATACTTACAACCCAACATAAAACCACAGATGTGAAAGCAGTTCCCTGTAGAACAAGCAGTTTTCCAGTGGGCCCTAACTACATGCCCTATGATTCAACTCAATTCCAATAGAATTTACCTGAACTCAGAATCAAATCCCACAGGTTAAGAGTTTAGCCATACAATATCACCCCAACATCAGACAACAATTGAAAGTAGTAAGTTGTCCCTGTGATAAGTCAGGGTATCGGTGACTCCCTTCTTGGAGTCTATTACTTTGGTAAGATGGCTTTCGTGGCTTAGGAAAACAATTGCTCTAATTTTTATATTGATATAGGATATAATAAAGGATACAGAGGAATAGCCAGAAGGAAAGGTGCACATGGCAAGATTTGTATGAAGGGGTAGTGAACATTTATGTTCTCCCCAGGTGTGTCACAGTCTGGGTACCTGTTCAGCATTCTGAAGGTTCTACTAACTCTCTCACTTTGTGGTCTTGTGGGGGCTTTATTAGGAGATTATGATTAACTGCATCTTTGATCTTTGGTGATCAGCTCAGTCTTCAGCCTTTCTCTACCTCTATTTCCACAGAGGCTGGAGGATGAGTGCAGTTGAAAATCCCACCCTTCTAGCTACTAGACTAATTCTCTGAAATCTGATTATTGTCTTCATACTATCCAGCTACACACCAAAAGACACCGCATTAGAGCAAAATGTGTGTCTGTCACCAAAGAAATTCCAAGGGATCTGTAAGTCATATACTCCAAAACACTCAGGAAATGACAATAGTCTTAGAGCAACTTCATGTTCTCTCTCATACCTGGGATTTACTTTCACATCTTTAGGTGTGTGTGAGTGTGAGTGTGTGTGTGTGAATGTGTGTGTGTGTGTGTGTGTGTGTGTGTGTGTGTGTTTAATTTTGAGTACCTGTAGAAGCCAGGAAACCAGAAAAGGGCCACTGGAATGGGGAATGCCTTAAGGCAGGGGATAGCAACCATAAGTGATATGAAAACAGAGAGAATAGTTGGAGCAGGAAATTTAAGGAGGGATGGGAATGCAATGGACCTGCAAAAAACTGGGCATGTCAACAGTCAGCCATTGAGGCTCAGGAGGCGGTACTCCTCCCTACTGAACCTCTGTTAGATTATTAGAGCCAAGGCAGTCATCATCTTCATCATCTCCAGCTGTATATCCATTGATGAAACCACAAGCCTCCACCCAAGGTCACACAGGTTAATCTCAGTGGGCCTCAAACCAAACCAAAAAAAGAATGTGGGAAAGGGAAGAGAGGTAATCAAAATGAGAGAGATGAGAGGGGATGGGATTATATTCATCAGAATTCATCATATTCATGTATGAAATGCACCAAAAATATTTTTAATAAAGAGTCTGAGGGGCTATCTGTCAGCAACTGGGATCAAAGACCAAATATTACAAGACTCTCTTAGCACCCCTATCTATAAGAAACTTCAGAGTTTGAAATGCTGGCACACACAATTTGGGAGTAACCACCCACTATCTGATTGGATTTAAGGACCACTCCATGAGATGGAGCCCATCCCTGACACTACTCAGGTGGCCAAGAACCTGAAACTAGATAGGTCAGGGACCCAAAAGCAAACCAAATTCTATTGTTCTGCTAAAGGAACATAGCAATAAAATGACTCCTAATAACATTCTTCTATACTCATAGATCAGTGGCCTGCTCAGCCATCATCAGTGAAGCTTCCTCATGCAGTAGATGAGAACAAATGCAGAGGCACAGAAGCAGACAATGTGCACAGTGTGAAAGACCTCAGAACATTCAGCACTAAACAGGATGTGTCATCAAATCCCTCCCCTCAGGGTCCAGGAAACTATGTGAAAGAGGAGGCAGAATGAGCCAGAGGAGATAGATGACCCTAAGAAAACCAGACACAGCAGGACTGATGAACTCTCAGAGACCTGTGGCAACACACACACACGCACACACACACACACACACACACACACACACACACACACACGGCCTGCATATGTCCAAACAAGATGGGGTTCCAGTACTGAGAGGGGTATGTGACCATAAGCTTCCATCCCAAACCAAGAATCTTTCTCCAACTGACAACTGCTCACAAAGGAAAAATTAGTCTCCAATGGAGTATTTGCTGGGTATTATTCAAACCACACTTAAAGGCAGGCCCCACGCCAAGCTGTAGATGGCCATCATAAACTAAACTCAATATTGGTTTTTTGTCTCTTATTGCTTTATTTGGGCTTTTATTTTTGTTTACCTTACTGGTCTTTTGTTTGTATATTATTGCTTCTGTTTTTGTGGTTTGTGTGTGTGTTTCTTGTGTCTTCTTTCTTTCTTTTCTTTCTTTTATGCATTATTCTTTTCCCCCTTTGTCCATTTGTCTTCGAGAGAGAGAGAGAGACAGAGACAGAGAGACAGAGACAGAGAGACAGAGAGAGACAGAGACAGAGACGGGGTGGGGGGAAGCATGGATTTGGAAGTATTGGAAAGTGAGAAAGATCTGGAAAAAGATGCGGAGGGGAAATTGTGATCAGAATATATTGCATGGACAAAATATTTTCAATTCAAAATATATTAAAAAAATTCCACAGTGGATATACCAGGAAATAAGCAGTTATGTATATAAAAGTTCAAAAAAAGTATCATGCATCAGCCTATAGACAAATTCATTAATGGTAAAGCTACTGAAATTCAAATAAATGAAGTAATTAGTAGTACTTTAATTTTAAGGTAAACACATTAACTTGTATATTTCTGCATTGTTATCTAAGGTTCTAACAGCAGGAGTTGAATGAAGGGTAGGGAGGAAATTACTGCACTATTTTTGAAATCCTTCTGTATGTTTAGAACGGTCTCAAAATGAAGTTTTGGGTGTGATAATCACATCTTGGGGCTGCTAGGACAGGAAGAATAAAACACTGGCTACAATTAGCTCACACCAGCCATTGGGAAAATGTCTGCAGAAAGAGGCAGACGTGATCTCACACCCACAGACCCTAAAGGGAAAGTGACTCAAGGGGAACACTGGACAACTATGGAAGCAGCACTACCGTATGAGGCTAGTGAGTCAACTTCCGGTGAGTCACCTTCCGGTCCCTTCCTACCCCACAGCTGTGTTATCCAATCTTATCAGTCTGAAATGTGGTCCTGCTTCCCTGGTTCCTGTTCTTCCACTTGACTAATCGTTTCTCCTGCGGGAGCCTTCTGGGTCTAACAGGTCTGAAGCGGATCATTTTCTTGAAGAAGAATTCCAGTCATTTTCCTCCTCTCTTCCAGCACCTTCCATCTTGTTTTATTTAGACTACTTCAAAATTCCTTAGCGTAGCATGCAAGATTCCTTACTGATACCGAGCCACTCCTAAACGCCAGCCTAATCTCATCTCACTCCTCCAAACAGCCAGTTCCCTGCCTCCCCTTCGGGAATACTCCTGAATTCCAGAGCAGATCCTCTCCTGACCTCTGTTCCACAAGTCATTCTACCACATTAGCACCTTTCTCTGTACTCCAAACTCCATATTTTCTGATTTTAACAGACTGCTCTGGTTGTTCCAGAGAATTCCGACTCCTATTCTGTCCCAAGGATAATTAGCACTGTCCCTCCCGCATATTCCTCTAGACCACACGACACATGGCTTTTGGAACATAAGTGACGAAACTGATTCTCTTGCTAGGGTGTAAACTCTTTGATGGCAACGGTGGTATTTAATTCATCTGAGAATTCTCAGCCCCGGCTAAGGACCTAGTTCTTAGGGGTCAGCCACCACTCCTAGTAAATTAGAACTAAATGAAAACTTAATAAGATGTGATTCCCAGAGCTGCAAAGGGAGCCATTGTTAAAGAAGACACATGGCCACATGTTCCTACTGAGCTCAACTTTTTAAATTGCACAAAATACTGGAGAAAAGTAAAATCCAGTGATTCTAGGTTAACATTCAGGAGTATGCACGCCCAAGCTCACAACTCAAAATGCTTACAGCAAAGCAGAATCAGCTTGAAACAAAGCTTGCTATTGGTAACAGAAAATGCAGTTAGCACCATCAGCTTCGAGAAAGCAGGCAAAGGTCAGGCTCTAAGAAAGATGGCCAGAATGCCAAGACTGAAATACACAAAATTGTCTGACATTCACTTTGCTTAATAGTTTTCCATCAAGGAAAGGAATGTTCACAATATAAGATTCAGATAAACATTGTTAGAGAAAGTGAAACCAGTTTGCTTTGAAAAGAAATTATGTCACCAGTTTCAATTATCCCGGGGTATGAAAACAACTTGATATAAACTGCTTACATGAAATTACTGTGAGCCATAGATCACAGATTAAAGAGATGAACTTGTAGAAAGGTTTGGAGCTGAAAACTTTCAATTAAAAGCAGAGTGAGCAGAAACAAACAACAACAACAACCCAGACCTAGCTGTTATTAGGAGAGAAACCCTGCGAAATTGGGAATAGTGAATCTCTTAAACTAATCTTGAACTCCCACTAGACTATACGAGTTATCTTATATTTAAAACATTGTCATCACAAGAACATGGTCCACAGAATCAACTAACCAGGGTTCATAAGAGCTCACAGAGACTGAACTGACAATCAGGGAGCCCGTATAAGTCTGACCTAGGTCCTCTGCACGTATGTTATGGTTGTGTAACATGGTATTCTTGTGGGACTCCTAACAGTGGGAGCAGGGCTAGGGCTATCTCTGACTCTTTTGACTGCTTTTGGGAGCCCTTTCCTCCTACTTGCCTTGTCAAGCCTTGATATGAGGGTTTGTGTCTAGTCTTATTATAACTTGTGGTGTGACCGGGTAATATCCCTGAGAGGCCTGATCTTTTCTGAAGGTAAATGAAGGAGTGAATCTCAGGGAGAGGAGAGAATGTGGGGAGAGACTGGGAGGAAAGGAGGCAGGGAAACTGTGGTCAAGATGTAATATATAAGAAAAGAATTAAGAAAAAAGAATAATTAAGAAAATTTTTGTCATATATTATAAACCTTCATTGCAGCCACTGTTGACAGCTCATTATTCAAAATTATATAATTTATTTTTATTTAAAAAAATCATTATTGAATTGTACTAGGCTTATTTTCACCACTCATTATATATACATACACAGATACACACATACATACTCATGCACACTAGTGTTTATGATATTGAATAGTTCAGAAAATAGGATATTTCCATCATTGCAAAAAGTTCCATATAGCAATGTTGTTAAAGAAAAACTAATCCTTAGAAACCAATAGAATTCATTGAGACTGTTATACGAAACTAATAAAATTTCTATCCATTGGAAAGACTAATATATCTTTATGGATAAGAACAGTTTGATGTAGACTTCAGCAAAATATCCCACAGTTTCTTGTGAAGTCCTTGTCAAAAGAAAGAAGAGTAAGCAGACCATACTATGTAAAAGCATAATAAACAATGATCTCTATGGTGTTGGCAGGCGGAAACACATATTTGGAAACAGTAATCTACAGATGAGTAAACTAACTCCAACATTTTTCACTGACCTTCTCAACATTTTTATCACTAATATACCTGCTAAATAGAAGAAATAGTTATCAAGTTTCTAAATAATTAAGTGTGAGGTTATTTTCTAGCTCTCTTAAATCAGCTTGGTAAGATACATAAAAACTTTACAATGCTACTCTATGGTTCACAGTACCACTTTCTCTGTGAAAACAATTATGGATGTTTACAAGGACTTAATTATATGCATGCAGAGAGAATATCTTGTGTGTTGTATGGATGCATCGCAAGCAAAATTAGAGAAACGTGAATTTCATGCAATAGAGTTGAATAAGCCTCATTTGCATGGATCACCACTGTACTTATAAAGACAAAAGCAATTTTATTTAAATATATAAAACAGTGTATGTGTGTGTGTGCATGTATGTCAAATTTGATAATTGAACAGAAAAAAGGGCAATAAAACAAGTCAAATGCTGTTAACCTTTGTAATAAATACATATGTACTATTTGTGTGTGTGTGTGTGTGTGTGTGTGTGTGTGCGCGCGCGCCAAGAGGACCAGGAAGAGCTATAGGAAAAGGTAAATATTTAAATATTTATCTTTGGTAATAATACATTGAATTGATAATACCTTGAATAATACCTTGAAATATGACATTGAATTAATATTTATCCTCTTAGCTTTATCAGCTTGAGACATTATTAAGTCATCATCTGAGAAGAAAGCTTCCTTCAATTGAGGAATTGTCTGATGTGTGGGCAGATGTTGTTTCTTAGTTGATGCAGGAGGTCCTAGTCCACTATGGGTGGCTCCATCCATAGACAGGTGACCAGTATACAAAAGCTAGCTAAGCATGAGCAAGGAGGGAACAAAAGTGGTGTATCTCCATGGCATCTTGATCTACTTTCAAGTGCCAGTTTGTCCTTGCTAGTTTTGTGTCATCTTGAAGCAAACAAAAGTCAGCTGGAAGGAGAGAACTTCAAATGGCACATTGCTAAGTGAGAAAAGCTAATTTTTTTTTTTTTAAGCTTTGTTAAGGGTTCTTTTTTCATGTATAAAATTATTTATTGTATTAAGTCAATACATTTTTATTTAAGGGATTAATTTGTGTTCTGTCCATCCAGGTCATCTGAAAATAACTTTCTCAAAGGTCACCCAGTTGTGCTTTTCATCCTTTTTTTTAAATCTGTCCTTGGTTTAAAGACACAGTCATTGG
The DNA here is from genome assembly GCA_019843965.1 of Rhynchomys soricoides. Classification (NCBI taxonomy): domain Eukaryota; kingdom Metazoa; phylum Chordata; class Mammalia; order Rodentia; family Muridae; genus Rhynchomys; species Rhynchomys soricoides. The sequence goes on along the minus strand of JADRCH010000239.1, from coordinate 496,960 downwards.
CAACTTCTAAGTTCTTAACCAGAAGATTTGAGGATTTCTTCAATTTACTTTAGGGACCCTTCTTCAATTAGCTTTCCAAACCATTTTAAGAGAAAAGCTAGTCTTAAAACTATGTACAAGTCCAAACAAATGCATGCCATTCTGGAAAGAGTAAAGTCATAGAAGCAGTGAAAAGATTTATGGTTGCCTGAGGTTTGAGAGGGAAGTGCATAGGTGGAATTCCAAGCAATCACTGGGTAGTAAAACTTCTCTTCATAGAAACTTTAGCATAGATTTGTATCATTACATAGTTGCCACTATGTAATGATACATTCGTACAGCATGGTGAAGGCAACTATGTAAGTGTTTCTCTCCTAGATAGTGACACTGACTTTTGTCATTGGCTGTAACAGGTATCCACCTTGGAGGGTTTGATGATAATCTGGAGGGGGTTATATATGTGTTTGGAGGGAGTATATGAGAAATCTTTTTGCTGTTTGCTGGAGTCTTAAACTGCTCTTTTAAAAATAAAATAAAGTGAGTTATCTTTGTTTAAAATATTATATTTTTTTTCTTTACTTGCCACTATAAGTAAAGACTGACAGAAAAAAAAGTGAGATCCTGTCATTTGCAGCAAAATGATGGAGCACATTCTGCTAAATAAAATAAGCCAGACTTAGGAGGGTAAGTGCCACATGTTTCCTCCCTGTAAAAACTAAAACAAAACCATCCCGAGTATAGACTAGTGATGACTGGATTGTGGGAAGGGAAAGTGAGTGAATGAGAGGCCAGATAAGTGCCAATGTGCAGATGGAGGGAAGGTTTTCATATCCCACAACACAGTGTGATGACTGAGCGCACAACAAACTATTATGTATTTTGTGATGATCCAAAAGAGAGGAGTTTGTAGGCTCAAGACACAAGGAAATAATAAGAAGAAAAATGGTTAATTACCCTGATTTGGTCACTGCAGACTCTGTGCATGTATTGAAATACCGCAGTGAATTCTATTAAAATGTACAATAAGCACACTGATTATCATAATAATAAATAATAAATAAATAATCTTGAAAAGTAAAGACTGAGAGAATAACTGTAAAAAAAAAAGAAAGAAAGAAAGAAAAGGAAAGATTAATTTGAAGGAAGAGTGTCCTAACCCAAGGGGCTGTCTCAAAAGATGAACCACTTTCTGTTCATTTCATACATAGCTATGAGTATACCTATTGATTAAATCCATTTACAGCATCCTAGAAGCAATTTTAAATAAGAAATAATCTAAACACTCTAAAACACTAGATTTCTGGGCTAGAGAGATATCTCAGAAAGTAAAGACACTTGTTATCAAGCAAGGCTGCTGATCTAAGGCTGAGAGACCCAATTCCTGCAGGTATCCTCTGACTTCTCCATATGTGCGCGCGCGCGCGCACACACACACACACACACACACACACACACACACACACTCATTCATACTCATACATACACAGACATACACTTACACACTCGTTTACTCATACTAACTCATTCACACACAAAAGAAAATCGTACTTTATACTGCCAGGATTCTATAGAAAGGTAGGTAAATGAGATCTATAAAATATACTTAGTATCTTATGTGACTATGAGAAATGTTGAAATTCATATTTTTAATCACACTTGATTTATGAGGGTTCATTTGTCTTCTCTCAATATGTAGAAGTAGTTTACAGAAACACTGAGTCAGCACACCTGTCTAATAAGTCATCCAAATAATAAGGACATGTCACTCACAGAACCTTTGCATCTAGGAATGATCTGTATCTTTATTTACATTTCAAATTTTATCCCTTTTCCCAGTTCCCCCCTTGGAAACCCCCTTCTCCCTGATTCTATGAGGGTGTTCCCCCACCCACCCACCCACTCCCGCCTCCTTGCTCTGGCATTCCCCTACACTGGGGTATCAAGCCTTCACAGGACCAAAGGGCTCTCCTCCCATTAATGCCCAACAAGGCCATTCTCCCTCCATGTGTACTTTTTGGTTGGTGGTTTAGTCCCTGGGAGCTCTTGGGGGTCTGATTGGTTGATATTGTTGTTCTTCCTTTGGGATTGAGAGCTTCTTAATTATGGGTAGAACACTGTATCCACTCCCATGTCTTGTGCTGGGACTTGTCTGGCTTGAACCTATGCAGGTCCTGTGTACCAGCATCTTTCAGTGTTCTGTTCAGAAAGTATTTTCCTGCACCAATGAGTCAACCTATTCACACTGTCTCTTCTACCAGATTCATGGTATACAGTCTTCTGCTTGGACTCAAGTTTTGTGCCAGGTGATAGATAAGGATCTATTTTCATTCTTCTACATGCAGACATCCTGTTTGATGAGCATTATTTGTTGAAGATGCCAAATATGTATTCGTGTTTCTTTGTTAAAAATCAAGGTCTTCATAGGTTTGTGAACTTATGTCTGTAGCTCAATTCTGTCAATCAATATGTCTTTCTTTTTCTATGACAATACCATGCTGCTTTTATTATTATAATTCTGTAATACAATTTGAGATTGGGATGGTGATACCTCCAGTAGTTCTTTTATTGTTAAGATTTGCTTTAGCTGTCTTGTGATTTTTTTTTATTTCTATATGAAGTTGAAGACTTTTTTCCTCCTAATTTCTGTGAAGAATTTAGTTGGAATTTTTATTAGGATTGCATTGAATCTGTAGGTTGCTTTTGGCAGGATGACTACTTCACTATATTAATCCTGCCAATCTATGAACATAGGAGATCTTTCCATCTTCTGGTGTCTTCTTCAACGCCTTTAAGTTTTTATTATGTAACATTATTATTGTTATGTGACATGATATTTATCCCATCAATAACCTGTCATTATTTGCCAAACTATGCCAAATAGATGCACGTAGATTTCTGCTACCACAGAAATGTGAGAATGCAGTATGGGAACTACCCTGAAAAGACTATTAGTAAAACTCAAGCACTCGAGTGTGTTCACCCCAGAAGAAGATATTAATTCAATGTCTGCTTGATATTGCAAAAACATTATAAGTGCCTTCCAAATTTGACTGAGAAGTCATCCCTCAAGGTTTGTATGTTTTCTTCTAAGAATGCAAAAAATGTTATCCCTCCCTGAAGTGGGGCAAGACTCCTGGCATGCATAACAGTGTATTAGTAAGAGTTCTCCAGATAGACAAAAACAATGAAACAATGGGACATAGATAAGAGAGAGACAGAGACAGAGAGACAGAAACAGACAGAGACAGAGAGAGACAGAGAGAGGGAGCAGTACAGATTTATTGTGAGGATACTTGACTCACATTATGGATGCCCAGCTGTTCTACCACAGGTCATCTGAATAATATTGAACCAGAGAATTCAATACCATGGTTCCACCCAAGTCTGAAAACTAGAGAAACCAATGATTTAATTCACAGTCTGAGCCAAAGCACTGAAAGCCCCCAAGAGGCTCCTATGTCAAGTCTCAGGATCCAAAGGGCAAAACCCTAAAATCTGCGTATCTGGGGCCAGGAGAAGAAAGGCAACCCACTCTAATGGATGAGAATGAGACTTTGCACGTTTGTCTCATTTCACCTGACCCCCAGCAGATTCAATGGACCCCACCATGTTTAGAGAGGGTCTTCTTCCCCCATTTAATCCACTGACCTATAGACTAATCTCCTCAGGAGAAATTCATATAGAAACAATGTTCTACCAGCCATCTTACTAAGCATGCCTCAGTAGTGACTAATTGACATCTAGAATTAGCTGTCATAGTGCCCAAATATCATAGCTATCATTTAAAAGTGTCCAAATCAGCTGCCCCACCCCACCCCATGATCAGCCAATATCCAGAGTAGATTATGGAAAGATAATCACTCATACTTTGTAAGTCCTCTGGTGTGAGTAAGATGTTAAATATTGTTTGCCTAAACTAGATGTGTGGAAGTAGAAAATGAGCAAAAAGAAGACACTGAATTCTAAAGTTTGTGTAGGGAAACATCCAAGACCTAAAATGCTTTCTTTCCCACCTGTCTCTGTTGCCTAATACCAAATACACTGGTGGTACACAAGTGGCTGTTGGAGAGAGATGCCAGCAAGCTACCTTCCTATACATGCTTCAGAAGGTGACAGATAGAAAAGGGAATTAAATAGAGGGAGAAAGGAACAAGCAGATAAGACCCACTTAAAGGATCCCAGAGGCTGTTCACAGCCAAATGCTATTTTGTTCGCCATAAATGTCTTCTCAGAAGGCAGAAAACAAACAAACAACAACAACAACAAAAACAGCAGCTAAGAGTATTTAGTGATCTAGAGGTGAAGAGAGACATTTAACCTTGGATCACTGTAATGAAATGTACAGATTGTCCGAGACACAGGGAAACCATCACCTGTACCTTGATAGAACATACTAATGAGAACATAGTCCAGTCATCTAAGCTACCTTTCAAAGAAATAAAGATTTATCGATGAAGAATGTGTTGTTCTTCCCTTGAATCAAAGCCTTAAAGCTCCACCAGCCACAGGAACTTAAACTTTTATTTCCAGATTAAGGCAGAGGAGCTAAACAGGATGATCACTAATGCTCTTCATAAGAAGGCCAGAAAATGATGAAGTGCTGGCCTCCTGAACTCTGGTTTGAGTAGCTGCAAGCTAGAAAAAGCAACCTGATTTTTCTCCATATGATGAACGGAGTATACAGCATTGGTCACAGTCCAGGCAGAAGGAAGGTTGTGATCCATGGGAATTGGCAAGAGCTCACAGGAGAGGACTTGGAGATCTGAAATTCTAATTGTAGTTTACTTTTTTATCTTGCTTTGTTTTGATTACTGACATGTATACTCCAGTGACTGGTGACACTTAAGAAAATATGAAAAGAAACAAGTTTCTCCAGCAACTACAGAAAAAGGACATCTTTACAACCAGCACTGAAATCACTTCCCATAATAAGACTTGAGGGGGAACAGCAATGTCTGCTTAAGTCCATTAATTCGTGTACAGAACTTCCTGTCCCAAAATCATTTTAACAACTTGAGAGAATATATGACCTCTAAAGTAGGGCCGAATAAACAAGAATGAAGACAAAAATGGAACCAAGATAAAGCTTCCTGAAAAGTAAGTGATAGGGCTGGAGAGATGGCTCAGCAGCTAAGAGCACTGGCTGCTCTTCCAGAGGACCCAGGTTCAATTCCTAACCCCACATGGCAGCTCACAAGTGTCTGTAACTCCAGTTCCAGAAGACCCACTACCATTACACATGTCTATACATGCAGGAAAGATTTCAATATGTATGAAAGAAAAAATTAATTAAAGTAAAAACATTTGTAGAAAATGAAAAATGTAAAGTAAGCAATAATTACATACACATAACTATTCTATAGAAGTGTTTGCAGAAGCAGATAAGACATCACTAAGGAATTTAGGGTGACCTACTGAAGGATGTTAACATGGCTAATTATACTTAGAAACTCAATGAGATTGTTAAATTACTCTTTTAATATTTTTATTCATTAACGCAATCTATTTTGTCATATTCACTCTTCCTTCTTCCTCTTCCTCCTCCTAGATACTCTGCAGCTCCTCACTCCTCCCCACTTCTGTGTGCTCCTTACACTTACTTAAAATAACCCACTGAGTCCAGTTTGGACCAACTATATACTCCAGTTCTGATCTCCTTTAGGAAAAAACTCTTAGAACAAACTTAAACAAGGATTCCTCCTCTCCCTATTTTCCAGGAATAAAAGAAAACCTTAAAAAATGAATTAGCATGAAGGATCACCAGAGGAGTCATACATCTTCCCATATCTAAACATACCACATCGCTCAGGAATGGCTCAGCAAATGTTAGCTCTACAAAGTTAACATATTAAAACTCAGTGACGCACAGAGGTTACCACATAGCAATTTTCCAACAGGGATCTGCTGAGTTGGCCACGCTGGGATATAATTTGACCAGCTTGAAAGGACATTCCCTTCAACCTAAAATAGATATCATCTAACCCTTTCTGGAAAAAATATTTGAAAGCATGAAGTTCCATTTATCGCGTAGCTGGAAGTTGCGATGAGGCTCAAGGACAGAAAAGCATAAAGAGATATCAATCCCCCTCCCCCTGCATTTTAATGAAGACCAATATCTATACACTACCCAGAGAAGCTGAATTCAAAATTCAAATTTCTCACTAAATGACTGGGAAGAGATTTACAATAATCACTTTAATAACTATACCCCCCCTCAGCTTGCCCATTCAGCTTTTACTTCCACCACAAATGGTGCAGAACACAGAATCCCCTCTGCAACCCCCCCCAAAGGAGGCTATTGTGTTCCTGCTGGCAGCTCCATAGTCTTGAAGCTCAAATCACCCTTGAGCCTTCCCATAGTCCTGCCTTCAGTCTCTTCTTCTCACACATCAGCAGTGAGCTCATCCTGACATTGGTCTTCCAGACAACCTTCCTGCATGAATCACGTGGGTTTCTTTCATAACCCTTCACCCACATTACTAACGTTTGGCTTTTCCTGTACTCTACACAATGTATGCATTACTGCAGCAATCTAGAAGCCTGGCTTTCTAAAGAAACAAGTGAATTGCCTCCCCACCCCCAATAGCCAAACGTGAAGCAGCCACTGGATGAATTGTGAGTTATTAAGCCTTGGATTCTCAAAGTGACCTTAAAAGAACCTGAAAAGTGTGTGTCTCTTGACATGCTGTTTTTGATCTTCTCCAGCTCAGAGGTTTGTGCATCTTCGCAGCTCTTCGGATAACCTTATGAATTCCTAAGAAGCCGCCAACTCCTGCTGAGTAATTGTGTCTTGCTGCAGACAAGAACAAGATGTCTCTGACTGAATGAAAGCACTGTGTTGGAAGCACAGGAAACCAGTAGCAGGAATCACCGAGGGCCAAAAGAGACTCTTGAGACAGAACATCTGCCATGTACCGAAAGAGTTCCTTGAGTCGTGATTGAATTCAACTAATGACTGTTCTCTAAAGAAAGACACCAGTGTCTATGTCATGTTTTCTTCTCAAAACTCCATAATAAAGGCTCACAGTCCTCATTTACTGTCCAAAGATCACTTAAGGGCAGGAATTTCCTAAGTCTGTTTTACTGCATTAGAGGACTATCTGCTTAATAAGTGTGTGACCTTCTCCTCCCTAATTTTTCCTCTAGTTTTTTGGATATAGTTCGGGCAAACAGTGCTAAAACAATAACCATTTTTTTCTTTCTTATTATCAAGGCCCATATTTTAGATGGTACACTGATGTTTCCGGATACAACCATTTCCTGGTTTTCTTGACAGGCAATAATAGCCAGACGATATGCAGGAGGTCAATGACATGTAAGCTAAAGTTTCTCTGGGGTATTCACCGGAGAAGACTGCTTCAAAATGGGTTTAAGACATTAGACAGTCTTTATTAGCCGGCCAGCAACTGTACTGGGTGTTTGAGATCCCAGTGTAATACTGAACCTTTCTCAGGATGAGGTTTTAAGCACAAAACCATGTTCTGAGTTGACATACTTCAGTTAACAAGAGCAGCTGATTAGCCAGAAGCAGAACTACCAAAATTAAAATGTAAGGGCCTGGACCACATGGAGTACACATGGAGGGACCCATGGCTACGGCCACATATGTGGCAGAAGAAAGCTTTGTTGGACATCAGCAGGAGGAAAAGCCCTTGGTCCTGAGGGTGTTCGAAGCCCCAGTGTAAGGGAATGCTAGGGCGGGAAGGCGGGAGTGGGTGGGTGGGGAGAGGAGTACCCTCATAGAGATAGGGAGAGGGGAATGGTGTAGGGAGGTCCAGAGGTAAACAAACAAACAAAAAAAAAGACTCACCTGCGGGCTGGAGAGATGGCTCAGAGGTTAAGACCACTGACAGCTCTGCCAGGGGTCCTGAGTTCAATTCCCATCAACCACATGGTGGCTCAAATGTCTGAAGACAGCTGCAGTGTACTCATATAAATAAATCTTTTTTTAAAAGACTCACCTGGAACTTACTTTTTTTTCTTTCCCTGTTTTCCTCTCTCCTGCCTGGAATCTGGGAACAGAAGCAGGAAATATAATTGTAGACTTATCTTACTATTATGAAAAACGACAAGAAAATCATAAGACCCTAATATCCTCAAACCACTGAGCTGCTGGAACCACACTAGCATGCATCTGCATCTCTTATTGGAAGAAAACAAGTCATGTTGGGAATAAAGCTCAGGGCAAATCACTTGACTAACATACAAAGTGCACAGGCTTCAATTCCGGCACGGAAACCACAAAAGCAAATTTCCACCATTTGTTTAATTACTAATACTTTTTTAACTGGTCAGTTTACTTGCTTTTAAACAGAAGTGATATAATAGATTAAGTGTGAAGTAACAGAAGGAAGTAATATACTATCATAACCTGGTATATCTTTCCTTTGGTGTGCAAAATGTATGCATGTGGTATGCATGCATGTTTATAACAAATTAAGTCTCTGGTGATGTTACAGGCTAATTATGCTTCTGCTCCATCTCGCAGAATTCATTGAATAGAACATTAATCCTCATAGTCAGTCTTTTGAGATGGTACCATCATGTTATAATTAGGGCTTAGTGGTGTCATAATTAAGAGTTGGATAAGGCAGGGTTTCCTTTCTGAGATACCATAGAGATCTCTCCTTCCCACAACACATGCACAGGTGAAGCCACCTGCCTGGTAGTGTTTGTCATGGCAGCCCAAGATGACTAAGACAGTTAATCTCCTCATACCAAAAAGAATGGTGACTATCCTGTAGTCCCACTCTTATGAATCAGCCATAGCATCAGCCACACCACTGTGTCTCTCAGGGTATGTGTGAAGCCAGAAGACTGACCATGTGACAAAACACATTTCAAAACTCTTCATTATTTTTATTGAATAGTTCTAGTAAATCTATCCCCTCGGTGGATACAGGACCGGGAGAACAAAGCCCATCTGTTCTCTGAATAGTTTTCTTGAGAAAACTTATTTGTGTCAGTAGTCCCCAAAGATCCAAGTAGGATTAGGTAACTATAGAAGCAATACCAAAATATATCCCATAGGTAAAAACAGAGAATAAGGTATGAAACCTCCACACTGTAGCTTTCGCCTGCTCATTCTGTAGATATTTTTAGTTTGATTTTGGACATGAATCACTGTGATGGCAGAAATTGTCAACTTAACTAGATCTGGGATCAAATAAGAGTCAAACCTATAGCAGGTCTTTGTAAGTGCTTCTTGGAAAGATCCATGATGAGTTAATCCCTCCCTCAGAGTATACAATACCTTCTAGTGGTAGCCCAGACGTAGAGAGATCTGAGGGAGGAAAAGATGATACTTTTTTCCTGCAATGGTCAGTGAATCTACTCTGTTACTATCACTACTGCATTGGAACACAGATACTTTGGCCTTCCAACAGACAATAAAAGTCAGTGGCTTTCCGGGAATCATCTAGGCCTCCAACATCAGACTGGGCTTGCTAAAGCATTCTGTCTTAGGGACTAAACTGCTAACTGAGTTCTCAGTAACTCCACAGTAAAGAAAGACATTGTTGAGCTGCTCATTGTGCATCATCTAAGCCAGGCTACTAGATTCCCTTCATAATATGTATTCATTTTATAAGCTCTGTTTCTCTAGTGAACCTTTAATAATACAACCTCTAACCTACTAGATATTTTCAATAATTGTCATTGTGTAATAACTTACTGTTTTGAAACAGAATCCCAGGTAGCTTAGGCTAGCCTTAAACTCTCTTAGACATCCCTTCCCCCACAAACATGACTTTGATATTCTAATCTTTCTGCTTTCACATTTTGACAATTGAATATACAGGTGTATATCACTACACCTGGTCATAACATTCTAATGCATTATATTATTTTATCAAAGTCAGGATTTTTAGCATGATAGCAAGCACTATAACTTGGAACACTCATGATTTAAAAGTATTTCCAGCATTCAGATTTAGTAAACTGTTAATGATACCTAAGATGCCAAGACTGGAAAGGGAAGTCAGAGGTTTCTTACAACAGTTGACATATATACTTATAAAGTAATTTATCTACCATGCTTCTTAACTCTTGGTATATCCCCATAAAGAAGAAATTATTACCCTAATTATTTTTATAGATAAAATAAAGACAGTCAAGAAATGCATGAAGACATGGACTACTTTACTAATTATAAAAGCAATGAAAATAAAAATAATGAAAAAAACCTCAACTTATCAAAAAAGGAATTAATGAAAGCAGTATTGTTGAACTACAAAAAACAAAGCCATTTCTGTTGTGTCATTTGAAATACAAATTGCTGTAGTTTCTTAATGCAACTGTATGTAGCAGAAATCTTATCCATGCCATTAAACTGCAATCTCACTTCTAAGATTATTTCTCAAATGAAATAAAAATAAACAAAAAGGAACAATTAAATCTGTAACTATAATAAAATCATGGGTATAGTCTCCAACCAATATCATGTTTGAGCAAAATGTACACGGGTGTGGAAAATTATTAATAAAAAATAGACATAATGTTTAAAACCATACATAATACTTGACATTACTCCTTGAGTCTGGACTATGTGTACTACCTTTCATTCTAAGTATAGTATGGAGAGGGGAATGTTAGGAAGGGAAAACCTGGATGTGGGATACATGGTAATTCTGTTGTACTGCAAAATGTGCTCTACAAACACAAAATATCTCTCAAAATGTATTTTAACTCTACATATGATCTTAATTTTAAAAGGAGAAAGGAAAAAAACTAGTGTCATCAGTAACCATATGGAAGTAGAAGTCTACTGGCATGAAAACAGAGATGGTAACACGAACATTATAGCCTAGGTGATCACTCTCCTTTTCCCGGTCTGTTTAGTATATTTTCAAAGTTATCTGAAACAAATACTTATGGTTTTTAAATGCAAATATATACCTAGAGCTATTAAACATTATAACCAAAGCTATGTAGTGAGAAGTTAGTAAAATACAGTTATGTATGAATCCAGTATATTTACAAGCTGTGGATTTCTGTTGTTGTTATCTTGTTTAAATTTACCTTATTTCTGAGTTTTAGCTTCCCTTTCTAGAAAAGAAAATATTAGTTTTACCTACTCCACATAGCCATTATAAGAATTAAGTCCTTAAAATTTAGTCCTTAAAAATAGGACTGAAAAATAATTAACAGAAGTTGTTATTCTCAGGGATAATGATAATTCCAATGAGTTACAAAACAGTCCGTGAACCTGTACCATCTGGCAATGAAATGATACCCTAGTGAGTGGGTTGTGCCAACCATACTCTATGCTTTTTGAATAAGTGAAAGTAGGTGTCACCAAAACCCACTTCTCCCTGAAAGCAATAATGGGCTTTGAAAAGGCATGAGGCCAAGCCATTGAATAAAGAAACCACAGAGGGCACTAACTGACGTAAATGGCTTATGATAAGGAGTTACTCATTTACCAAAGGGCTTGAAGGAAAGCATTATGCTCTAATAGCATTCATAACAAAAGAATCATTTGATATCTATATTAGAAATTTTAAGAGACCATGGGTTTAAGCTGGGACCTGTGAATTTGGACTGCTTACAGTTGGGTTCAATTTTCGTCCTTGGGGCCGGGTTTATTCTTAGCCTATTATATAAGAATCTTTTAGATTATCTTCTGGACACAACAGGACAGAAACATATGAATGTACAGCAATTGCAACAGCATATACAAAGTCCATGTAAGCCCAAGTCAAACTAAAATGTGGCACAGAGAGAGGATTTAGGCATGATCCCATCCCTCCTGTATATGTGGAACTGCTGGCAATTGTTAACTGCTGGGAAAGGAAAGGTCAGTTTTCTCTAGTACTGTTGCCCATGGTAAGTTATTCACTCTCCACCAGAAGACCACACATCTATGAACATGTAGGCAGCACAAATTGGTCTTGAAAGATTAAAAAAAAAGTATTTTTGACACAAAGTTGAGTAGGTAGGGAAAAGGGTAAATTAAGGAAGAGTTGGGGGAATGGGGTAAATATGATCAAATATTAAACTTTAAGGAACTAATTTTTATAGTTTTTTAAAAACTATAAGGTAATTTAGAGAATTAGGAAAAACATATAGATATCAATAAGAGCTTAATATGAGTAAGAATTCCAATTAATGGGCTAGTATTATATTAGACTTTCAAGAACAGATTTTCAGTAACAAAAGACCGAGGAAACCTGAACTTAAATCCACAGCTGCTATTTACCTGAACAAGTTCCAACCACTAAAGCAATAGTTCCTTTATTATTATTATAAACACATCCTAGAACATGACTGTATCAGCTTGAGACAGGGTGATGGCCATTCTTGGTTGTCAATTCAGCTATATCTAGAATGAACTACAATCCAGAAATGGAGGACACAGCTGTGAGATATTTTCTTCTTGGCTTGAAGTGTGTGAATCTACTTCTAGTCCAGATCCTGAGGTAGGAAGACAAACACCTTTGATCCAGATCTTAAGGCTGGAAGACACAGGCCTTTAAATCCAATCTTGAGGTGGGAAGACATACCTTTGGTATAAGCCATGCCTTCTGTTGGACGTCTACATAAAGACATAGAAGAAGGAGCTTTTGCCTTTACCTGCTTGCCCTTGCCTTGCTAGCCCATCCACTCCTTCTCTAGCATTGGAACCTACTTCTTCTGGATTACAGTGTATACCAGCTGAGATACCAAGCCTTGTGGGACCAAACAACTGCTAGATTCTTGGACTTTCCATTCTCAGCTATCTATTGTTGGATTAGCTGGATTGCAGCCTATAAGTCTTTCCAATAAATTGTGTGTGTGTGTGTGTGTGTGTGTGTGTGTGTGTGTGTGTGTGAGAGAGAGAGAGAGAGAGAGACAGAGAGAGAGACAGAGAGAGAGACAGAGAGACAGAGAGAGACAGAGAGACAGAGACAGACAGAGACAGGGTGGAGGGAGATTCAGTCCATAAGTTCTATGACTCTAAAAATCCCTGACTAATACAGAAAACAGTCCATCTATTGCTTGTTAGATGTATCTAAACATAGAAAATCAAATGGCAATATTTTTATTGAGTTAAAAGCTATTAAGATTAAGAAATTAAATTATCTAAATTCTAAAATAAATCAAATTTAACATATTTTAACTGGACTAAAAACACCAACTTCTGGGAATAATTTTTCAACACTGTTCATTTTGATACTATAGAGGACAATAAGCTTGACCTATAATTTCAGTTCAGCCATACAAGAGAATGTCTCTGGATCTCTCACAATGTTTGAGTTTATTACTCAGAAGCATTGATTAGAAAGTTGAACTACGGCCTTCTGTTTCAGATGCTATAATTTTTAATCTCTTAGACCAAAAGGCACATAGATAGGACTGTATTATAAATCATGGTGATGAATTGTAATGGCTGTCAGCAAACACCAGAAGTCCTAGTAGGTAGCAATAAAAATGGTTTATGTGTTCTCCTAAGACTTTTCATGGAGGTAAATAAGAGCTTTTGTTTTAAACAGGATCTCACACTTCAAGTTATGATGTGATAAGTTGATTGTATAGTAGCATCTATCACATTGAAGTTTGCCTAACCTTGTTTCCATTACTAAGGATGTGCTTTTCATTCTAGCTCAATACCATATGTTGAGTATATTTGCCTTAAGTTTGACAAGTAAATATGGAACAATCACTTTCATCTTAAATACTTTCAGGTATAAATTTTGCACAGTTTAATTCAGAGTGTTACTTTGAACCGCTCCTAGAACTCCTAGAATGTTGAAATCAAGTTGAGTCAACATATTCACTGTACTGAATCTTAAATATGTCTAAAACTATAGACCATTGAAAGGTGATACTTCTTATTAGATTGATAAAAATCAGTCAAAACCATTTTGGAGCTGAGGATATAGCTCGGCTTATAGAGTATTTATTTAGTATACACTAGACCCTTAGATCAATATCTAACACCACATAAACCAGGATTTGTCACATACCCATAATGCAAGTAGAAGAGGCAAAAGCAGGTAGATCACTAGAGTTTGGGGGCCAGCTTGGTCTATATAGCGATACATATTCAGACGTATCAAGAGAAAAAGTAAACAACTAAATAAATAAGGAAGAAGGAAAAGAAAAAGAAAGAATTGAAAATTTAAATGTAGTCACTTACAAGGTAACACTAAAGCTATCAATGCAAAGAAACAGACTTGAGTCCTTAAATGTTAACAAAATAGAATAGGAGCCTCTAGCGCTCATACAAACTACAAATTACATAATAAGATAATAATGTTTAATTTCTTTGAACTCAGAAGGAGCTGAAGGCAAGATTGAAATGGCGTCCAAAGTCCAAGGGTGGTTAGTGGCAGAGCCTACATGAAAACCATGGAGAGTGAGACAATTCCATTATAGTGAAACTTAGTAAGGAAGCCATTTAAGTAGAGAGATGGCTGAGATCTTTAAATATGATGTTCTTTAAATATTGTTATTTCTCTTCTCTGAAGCTCTTCAGAAGAATGTCCTAATTTCCTTTTCTTTCCATGGTAAAATACCTTGACCAAAAGCAACTGAGGGGGAAAAAGATGTATTTGGTTTATACTTGCAGGTCACGGTCCATTAGAGAAATAGGATTGGAACACAAACTGGAACTGGAAGCAGAAACCACAGGGAAATGCTGCTTGCTTGCTCAGTCACAGGCTCATGCTTAACTTTCTTATACATCCCAAGACCACCTGCTCAAAGACAGTGCTGCCCAAGTAGGCTGGGCTGTTCTGAACCTGTTAACAGTCAAGATAATCCCTCATAGACATACCACAGGACAACTGGATAAATACAAATACTTAAAACAGACTCACTTTTCAGATGATTCAAGGCTCTGTCAAGTTGACAATTACATGATAACTAGGAAAGAGTGGATCTAACAACTTTTTGAAATTTGATCTTTAATTAAAATTATTTGATATATTTAATCTATATTTTAATAACAAAATTACCAAGGACATGGAATATATATAAGGCAAAAGGTCCCATGGAGGAATCTTAAGAAAACAAACTAAAACAATAAAGAAGATCCACACCCTTTCTGTCTCTTGTTAGAAAATAAATAAGCATCTAAGGGATAATAATAAAATACAATATGTTAAAACAAAAACAAACAAATTGAATTTGAACAAACCAAACAGAAGAAAAGGAGCCCAAGAAAAGGCACAAGAAACAGATATAGATGCAGAAACCCACTTGTTTGCACACCCAGGAATCTCATTAAAAACAGAAAACCATCATATGTACACAAAGGACCTGTAGGGTATAACCAATTTTTTAAAAAAGAAACAAAAATAAAAGCAGGCAAAATTCAGAGAGAGAGAGAGAGAGAGAGAGAGAGAGAGAGAGAGAGAGAGAGCAGTGCCCTGACATGAGACAGGGAACCTCCAAAGATGCTGCTGAGTTTATTTTATAGACTAAATCATAATAGACTTCCTCAAACTGGACCCAAAGTCTGACCCAAAACAGTAATCCAATAAATGCCTTGTAGAACTGAATTGAACTGAATTAAAGCTGGTGCATAGGAAAATGCATGTTGCAGAACAAGCTGTCAATAGATGTTTAGTGAATAAATAGATTGAACTAGAATGAAGAAGAACCACTTCGTCACATATTCACAGCCTTCTATATGGCAAACATAGAAATAAGGTAAGACCTCCCTGCCTTCAGAGAACTTACTATCTGGCAGAGGATAAATGTATACACACAGCTCAGGGCAATGTGCCACATGATACTTGAATGAAGAAGATATACTGGGAAGGCTGTGTGACTGCAACGAAGGAATTTTTAACTTTGGTAGATGTTTTACGGTTAACCATGCCTGAGCCAATTCTTAAAAGATAACTAATAGTCAATGCATAAGTGAGGGAAAAGTTGAAAGTCCATCGTTAGCAAGAGATGATGGTCATAAGTATAGAGGCAGAGAGGAGTAGGACATAGGCATGGCCTGGACATCTCGGGATGGGTGTACAATGCCAATCATTCACACTGGTTCAGAACAAGAACACCTGACTAAGTATAATGGTGCATTCACAAGTAGCAATGGAACAGCAGAGTCAGAAGGCAATGAGTCCAAGAGGCAGACACATTTGTGAGCCAGGAAGCCACGGCAGTATAAGACAAAGCTGCCAGAAGTCAATGAAGGACGAAGACTCTAAGGATTCCACAGAGAAAGGAAAACCACAAACACCTTGGAACATTCAACCCTTGGTGTGAC
Organism: Rhynchomys soricoides; assembly: GCA_019843965.1. NCBI lineage: Eukaryota > Metazoa > Chordata > Mammalia > Rodentia > Muridae > Rhynchomys > Rhynchomys soricoides. The sequence continues at coordinate 480,777 of JADRCH010000239.1, read as the reverse complement.
AGAAGAGTGTAAACTGTGCATGCACCATTTGGAAGGAGTCAGCTGCTTGTTTTATCCAGCTTAGTAGGTGGAGGTAGAGAGTGAGCACACTCTGCATAGACACACACCTCTTCTTTCCAGGGTCCATGTTTGGAGAAGACCAGGGACTGGAAGCATCTGTTCTTCCTAGTTCTGCCCAGTTTACAGACAGTTTACTCCCTCTCCGAAGTACATGGACAGGTGATAGGGAGCACTACATTAGCAAGCACCTAGCCTGTTTCAGCAAGAGCCACTTACAGCTGTCTCTTTATTTACTAAGTTCATGCAAAAGTAGCTTACTGGCTACTCTGAAAGCTTGTTTAAGATTGTTTAGGGTATCTGGGGATCCATTAAATTACATTCCTATTAACTCATCTTCATTGACTGGGGTGGTAGGATGTTGATAAATACTTGAGATCATTTCAGAAAGGAAACAAGAAGTGTTGGAGGAAATAAAATGGAGGCTGGTGTTAGGTAGGATAGGGTAATTTAACCTAGGTAATAGAAATCATGAGCAAGCAGAACTAGCTCTTCTTGTATTGGAAGGCCAGTGCCTTTAAATGCCAAAGCCTTTGGGGCTAGAATAACACACTTAAAGCCTTCTAACTCCAAATCTTGAGAACTAAAGGCTTATGTCTCTAGACTTTTCAGACTTGGGTCTTAGGAAGGCTTATTGCTCTGGGCTGTGATAACCAATGGTCAGCACCATTGGTAGTCAGCACACTGCCAGGCTGTTAGTAGCAACTGTTGCTAGAATTAGTCAATATCAGGCACCATTATATCTCCCTGGCTTTAGATATCAGACCATCAGCCCTTAGCTCCCTAGAACTCTTGGAGAAAGTGGGGCCTGTAGTCTCTCATCTTCAACTTTCTGTACCCTCTATCTACTTCCGTTCCTCTTCCATCTCCCTCACATCAATTTCCTCCATCTCTGGCCACCCTGGAACTCTCCAGACACACTCTTACTGCTGCTGCCCCCACCACACCTCCTACCACTGGACCACACTTTAGCTGCTGCTGCCACCACTTCTATCACTGTCATGTCCTCTCTTCACATCCCCAGATCAGACCAATTCACATAGGACAAAAATCAAAAGTATCTATTCACAGCCTTGGAGAAATGGGTCAGTGGTGAAGAGAATTTGCTGTTCTTGCATGAGACCTGAGTTTTGTTCCCATTACCCTCCCTCCTCAGGGGGCTCACAACTGCCTGTATCCAGTTCCAGGTGATCCAACATCCCTAGCCTCCTCCAGCACCTCCATTCATGTACCCAGACACAGACACATAATTGAAAATAGTGAAATAGTTTTAAAGCAGGCACTTAAGAGGATCCTTAATGGGCCTCATACTGAAATCCAGGAAATAGCCCAGCTAACTCTGAGAATGAGCCAAACAGCCTGCGTATACAAGTAAGATGGCTAGGCAGGATGATGAAGGTGTTCATACTAATTATGGCACAGTCCCATATGTGAATGAATTGTGATCAGCACCAGTCATGAGTCACCTGCTAAAATGCAAAAGACAGTGTTCCACCTCTGACCAAAGCAAAATGGCCAGGGAATCATTTAGACTTCACTAACACTTGTCTTGCTCAGAATGCAGTTTCCAAAGGCTGGCCCAGGCTTTCTGGTGTATGGAACATGTCTTCTCCAGCCATAGTTTAATGATCTTCTACAGCAGCTCATTCATCTGTGAGAATGTAAAGTGGTTGTTGTTGTTGTTGTTGTTGTTGTTGTTGTTGTTGTTGTTGAAGGGCAAATCTGCCAAGAAAGCAGTTCAGACAACCATCAGTAGAGGACTACCTGGCTGGTTTATCCCCACTGCAGGTATAATGGAAAGTTATCACTCATCCTGCTACCAAACGTTTTCCTTATTCATAGAAAGCACCAAAGGGCAAAGAGCTCAGCACAGAACCAACTACTCTAATAGCATCAAATAGTACTCAAATAGTACTCAGTAGTATCTAGTGATGCTTAAGAGTGTTTATAATACCCAGTACCCAGGGAGAGGTGGGTCCTTCTGATCTGTCTCATAAATGTGTAACAATAACAAACAGCTACAAAGGCTTAGCTTCTAGGAAACAAATTTGGCTTTCGTAATGTCTGTTTCATGCCCTTGTATATCATATTTTAGTGGGGACTTGGTGTTGTCCTATTGCCCAAAATGTGGCTCTGTGTCATACCTAGCAGCAAGGATCTAAGAAGAAATATTCCCACGTGTCCTAAAAGAGAGAGTAGCCATGGATAAGCACTCAGGATGAGGGAAACATGACAAAGGGGGTAGCTACTTTCCAAAGTGTGCCCCCAACTCAAGTTGACCAACAATTTCTCTATTCCCTGAGGAAGAGGGGAGAGGTCATCCTTCCATCACACTGAAAATAAAGTCTACATGGTGCTTTCTTCAGGCTTTGTTTGTTTCTCAGATTAAGCTCTTTCTTGAGTTACCTTTTCTTGTGCTCACCCTATTTCACCTTTTTGTAAAGCTCTTGAAATACCACAGAACATCGTGACAGGCCTTCTGGTGTTTCCTGGAACTATTTACCTCAGTTCTGGGTTTTCTCAGTCTCACTTCTGTCTTGATCAACAGACAGATCTGTGTTCTTAGCTGCTGAGAGAACACAGGTTTTCTCAAAATGCCAGACACTAGGAAGTTGCCATTCTGAGAAGAAGAGAAATATCTCTATTAGAATCCAGTAGTTTTGGAACTGAACCAAACAGGGAAAGTATATTTACTCTCTGAGTGATGATGTACTATTTATTGAATTTGCACAGTAGCTTTCCAAGGGAGGCCTTGAGGCCTTCATTATCTCTCACAGAAATCATGTTTAACTTTTCAACTCTGTTTCTAAAAACACTGTTCCTTGGTCTTCAACAGAGATAAATATATTTAATAAAACTAGGAGTACCTAATCTATCTGAGCTCTGGGGAGGGAGAGAGAGAGAGAGAGAGAGAGAGAGAGAGAGAGAGAGAGAGAGAATCTGAGTATCTGCTGTGCAGGTCTGCATAAGGGTACATATTTAGTCAGGTGTCTTCCTCTATCAATGCACAATTTAATTTCTTAAAGCAAGATTTTTCATTGATCCTAGAGCTCATGGGTTGGCTAAACTAGCTTTCCATAAAGCCTAGGCCTCTCTTCTACTTTCCTATGGCTGGGATTAGAGATGTGTACAAGCACACCTGGATTTGTACATGGATGCTGGGGATCTAAGCTACACCCTCATTCTTATCCAGCAAGCACTTTACTTAGCGATCTCCCTAGTTCCAACTTCAGAATTTTTAGTGCATAAAAAATTATAATCAGCACTAGAAAGAGAGCTACTTCTTTGGGTCCCACAAGGTAGAAGGAAAGAAATGACTCTCAAAAGTTGTCCTTAAACACACACACACACACACACACACACATACTCACCAAATAAGCAAACAAATAAATAAGATGTAGTGATTTTTTTAACATGACCGGTAACAGATACAGAGGCAAACACTGAAGTGACATCTGTGGCTGAATGGACTATACTTCCTTCCAACCTCTGAATGTCACCGCCTAAGAAAGGTGTTCATCATTTTCTCAACAGTCTACTGCAGAGATGAGCTCTGCCTAGTGACCTGCAAACTAGGAATTTTCCACACTGCTTGAGAAAGTCTACTCACTTGAAAACCTAATAACTTGTGGGGACTTTGGCTTAGCAGTTCACCTAGCTAGAATGTACTACTAAATAGCAATGTTTTTATGGAGGTATCTCTGTTGGGTGTCCTTAATATTTGTTCTGTAGTAAAAAATAATCATTAAGTACAAACTTGTTAGACTCACGGCTCTGATACCCAGTCAAGACTCAGACAAGCATTGACTGGCAATGACTTCTCTGTACTGCATTTCGGTTTGTTTGAAAGATGAAGCTTACCAAGCTTCTTTCATCAGAATGTTGTAGCGATTATGACACATCCCCTATAAACCTGTCAGCACAGTACAGAACAACATTAACTTTATGATCAACTTTAAGAGTAGAGCATCACTGCTTTTCTGAAAGTTCAAGTATATTAGAAAACTAATCAAGATTTTTTATTTTCTTTGTAAAACTTTTTATTTTCTTGAAGTAATAATGATTACATCACTTCCCCCTTCCCTTTCCTCCCTCCAAATCCTCACATATACTTGTCCTTGTTCTCTTTCAAATTCATGGTTATTTTCACTAATTGTTGTTACATACATATATACAGATATACGTGTCCATATATATACACACATATATATAATATTTATATGTTTATGTATTTATACATACATACAATTGGCTGAGTCTGTATAATGTTATTTGTATGTAGGTTTTCAGAGCTGACCATTTGGTATTGGATAATCACTTGATATGCTCTTCCCTGGGGAAAATTATTTCTCCCATTCTCAATGTTCCTTAGTTGCCTGTAGTTCTCTGCTTATAGTTGCATCTTCTTGTGCCTTCCCCTGTTCGCATTAACATGTCTATTAATATCCTCATTGTTTAGCTCATGTCTAGCCCACTACTCAGGGTTAGTGAAGTCATGAATCTTAAAGGAGAACTTACAACTGCCACTTTACTAAACCAGTAGTTAGGGATTCCTAAATATTTGTTCTTATACTGATAGATAACTATAGTCCTTACTCCGCATCAAGGAAACTTGTTTGTGAGACAGATGAAAACCATTACGAAAATCTACAACCAACAAAATGCTGAGTTTTATAGTAGTGTCCCAGTCAATACATATCCAACACAACTCCCACATCTAAGTCTCGGGGAACACTGTAGAAGATGGGAGAAGAAAGACTGTAAGACAGGAACAATTCTGGGTTAAAAATTTTGAAGATGGGTGGATGGCCCCCTGCCTCAACTGGGAGCCATGTCTATCTACTGGAGGTGGCCTCTTCCAGTTCCATGTCCCCACTTTTGAGCATTTACACTAATGTCATCTCCATTGAGTTCTGGTAGTCTTTCACATCCTAGGTCTCTGGGACTTTCTAGTGGTTCCCCCTGTCCCTTAAACCCTACTGCTGCATATTTCAATTCATTCTCCTGGCCCTCTGGGCATCCCTCCTGTCTTCCCTCCTGCCTTGTGTAAAGGAAATACAAGAACGAAAATGAAGCTGAGACTGAAAGAACGGCCATCCAATGACCTGACCAACTTGGGATTCACCCCACGCACAGGCACCAAACTCTGACACTATTGTTGAGGCTATGTTGTGTATGTAGACAGTAGCCTGGCATGGCTGTCTTCTGAAAGGCTCTACCAGCATCTGACTAAGACAAATGCAGATACTTTTAGCCAACCATTGGATTGAAGTTGGGGACCAATATGGGAGAGTTAGAGATAGTACTGAAGGAGCTGAAGGGAATTGCCAACCGCATAGGAGGAACAACACTGTCAACTAACCTGGACCCCTCAGAGCTCCCAGAGACTAAGCCAAAAACCAAGGAGCATATGTAGGCTGGTTTGTGCCCCCGGGCACATGTGTAACAGAGGACTGCCTTGTATCGCTTCAGTGGGAGAGGATGAATTTAATCCTGTGGAAACTTGATGCCCCAGGGAAGAGGGATGCTGGTGGGGGTGAGCTGGGGGTGGAAGGGCAGGTGTGGGAGCACCCTCTCAGAGGCGGGCAGGGATGGGGTGGAGGGATGGAAAAGGGGGCATTGTTGGAGTGTAAATAAATAAAATAATTTAATTTTACAAAAGGAAACAAAGAAAGAAAGAAAGAAAGAAAGAAAGAAAGAAAGAAAGAAAGAAAGACTGTAAGAGCCAGAAGAACAGGGAGTTGGCTGAATATTGTGTCTCCTATGGATGTCAAAAATTATACCCATAAAATCTCATCACCAATATGACCTAATTACACGTTTAAGGATTTTTTTTTTACCCTTTTCTTTGTTCACTTGTTCTGTCTTTGTTTCCTTAAATTAAGATGGTGTGTGTCTACATCACAAACCCTTATATTCAGGTTTGTTATAGAGCAACTTCAAGATTTCTTTTCTACTCAATCTAGAATTTCATAATATGTAGAAATTGAAGTCAGAGTTTAGTGTCAAGATAATCCTGTCTTATATAGTTTTAAAATTATAACATATTGTTAAAGTCCATATAAACAGAAATGTTCTACATAAATGTGAACCATGGTTAGATTTCCTATTTCCGCATATTCCTTAAATACTATAAAACTTTGTCACTCAAACTAAAAGTAAGTGGGTTAACTACTTTGGCCAGTTTAATATTAGTAAGACCAGTTATAAGTTGTACTTTGTTCTATCTTTTAAAACACATTTAAAAATGCCTTTGGAATAAGTCATAGGAAGCAGAACATGGACATAACATGACAGCTGAAAAGCAGAGGCATATGACTTCCTCTCAATGTTGTCTTCCCAGTGGCATAACCATCATGAAAATGCTCATGATGCATGAAGTCAAGTACACTCCCTCTACTTGAATAGTCACTAATCTACTGATACATAGTTTTCTTGAGAAAAATCAATTCTAAAATTCCACAATTTGGTCCAAACATAAACCTTCTTTTATTTAAATTACTCACAAAAGTCTTTTTTTAAAAAAAAAAATAACTTTTTTCTATGTAAAACCCAAAATTAATAGTTCTTCTTCTAGATCTTTCTATCTGATACAGAGTTAGAAACGTCATGTGCAGCACAGAGTAAAAGAGATCTGAGGACCACCTGGTCCTATCTTGCTGCCTGTCTTCTTTATTCTTTCTTCCACTTTAAGTACCTACTTTAGACCACTGATATATCAAGAGAAGAGAGTCTCTAATCAGACTCTATGCCTTTTATGGACAACTGTTGAGTATGTAGAACACAGTCCATTCATGCTCACTTCTTTCTTCATACAACCCCATCTAACTTCCACATCTATTTCAAGAGCAATACCACTTCAGCTCACTTTTTTTGCCTCTAAAATAGCCAAAGTACTGGAACTACTGAGTGGGTGTTCATGTGTATGTATTAAGTAATAGTTATTTCTACCATCATCATTATTGTAAGGTATCTATGATTTTAACTAATGTTTCAAATCTTTTTCAGCATTTCCAAGGTTAATAGAAAACTTAGTGTGTCTATACAGTGTTGTCTTTTGAAGTTATTCAACTTATAAAAGGTTTCATATAATAGGAGAAAATATTTGCATCATCAGAGAGAAAGGAGCCTCAGTTGAGGAAATACATCCATGAGATTCAGGTAAAAAGCATTTTCTCAATTAGTGATCAGTAGGGGAGGGCATGGATGGTGGTCCTGGGTTCTATAAGAAAGCAGTCTGAGCAAGCTAGGGGAAGCAAGCCCTTAAGTGGCACCCCTCCATGGCCTCTGCATCAGCACCTGCCTCCAAGTTTCTGCCATGTGTGAGTTCCTGTCCTGACTTCCTTTGCTAATGAACAGCAATGTGGAAAAGTAAGCTGAATAAGACCTTTTGTCCTCTATTTGTTTTTTGGTCATGGTGTTTTGTTGCAGCAAAAGAAACCCTCACTAAGACAACATGGAAAAGGTTATGTGAGGTAATAATGTACATGCTAGTTATCTTGACTTACCTATTCCAGAAGGCATACAAGTTTCAAGACATGGACACAATAAAAATATAAGAAAGTTTGTCAATTTAAATAGGAGCATGTATGTCTTGTGAATACATCATAGAATGATAAAATGAAGAAAAGACTTAGTTATCATAGAATTGTTTATAAATTAAAACAACATAAATACCTCACAATCCAAAACTATTAATGAAACTTAGACCCTAATAAAAGACTATATGCCTACTACTAATATGTTTAAAACTAATATCAAATAGAGTAAGAGTGATTGTTGGTGTGTGTGTGGTGGAATTTCAATTATCTAAAGATGTTTATAGATTTAAAAAATAGAAAGAGAATAAAATGCAAACACACTTGAAAGCAGAGTGTCTTAGGCTAGATTTCCCCCAAACAGACCCTTTAACAGAACAAGGACTTAATGCAAATAACTTATTGAGGAAGTGCTTGCAGCAGACCTTGGTGCAAAAGTAGAAGAGACAGCCAAGGATAGCGGAAGACCCCAGCTAGGGAATGATATTTTAGTCAATGTCTTAAAGGACAGCTTCTAAACTGAGAGTTACACCTAATAGTGCTTCTTCCTCGACCATACCTACTGAGTTTCATAGTCTTGCACCAATCAGTCTGTAGCCAACAGCTACCTGGGGGAAAGCAAAGCAGGGGGAAAACCCTGAAGCAATTCAGGTTCCTGCTGTCTATGGCAAAGTGGGTGTGCCAGTGCTGATAGAGCGGGCATTGGGAGGGAAAGCAGACAAGCAGCAGAAGGGTGGGAAGTGATCAGAACAAATGTAACTAGAAGAGAGATTGTGGATTTTCCGTTTTGAATTAATTATGTTCGCTCACATAATTGAACAGTAATTAATTCATAAGAAAGGAGCAGCTATAACAGCCACTCACTCCCTTGCTAAAGGGCAGAATCAAGATTGTAAGGGTAGCACTGAAATTCATTAATCAACTTGACTTTGGGGTATATTCAGTCACCAACATGAGGAACTCCTTCATAAACACAATCATCGTTCTGTAAGCCACAACCCACCAGAACTAACACTCTCTCTCTCTCTCTCTCTCTCTCTCTCTCTCTCTCTCTCTCTCTCTCTCCTTCCACTCCCCTCTCTGAGATTGGATTGCCCAATCTTGGGAAGGTCCACCTACCAGCCACACCTCCATTTCTTTCTTTGGACCCAGAATAAGTGAAAATTCAAAGGATTTTGTGAGGCCTCTGGATTTATGTGACCTCCACAGTTAGGAACCAGGATCATTATTTTAACATGTGAGAATTAAGATTTGAGGCTGTAAGTGATACATAAGCCAGTTCTGTAGATAAAACAAAATTCAGGGAAAAAAATGTGAATGTAATGGTATTTTTAAAAGAACAATCCCCAGAGTTGAAATGCACCCATTAGGCCACTCTATCCTGCCTCCCAGAGCTTAGTGGCATGCCTGCTCATTCATCAGTTCAAATAAATGCATAATACGTAAGAGCTATCTATAAAGCATACTCTGGGGAGCTGAAGACATCAAAACTAGGAAGAGTTGGTATCTAATTGTTATGAAATTTACAATCTGAACAAGAAGCTGCATGAGCCAAGAGTGAAACCTCCAAATATTAAGAAACTAATTTAAGAAATACAGACACGTGAGCCAGGCTTGTTAGCTTACATTTGTCATCCCAGAACTTGAGAGGCTGAAGCAGGAGGATCACCATGAGTTTGGGTCCATTCTGGACTACAGAGTGAGACTCTGGTTCAAAAAGGAAGGAAGGAAGAAGGAAGGAAGGAAGGAAGGAAGGAAGGAAGGAAGGGGAGAAGGAGGGAGGGAGGAAAGGAAAGGTAAAGAGATTTTTATTTTTTTATAGGCTTCATTCAATTATATATATAACATATACATTATAATAAAGTATTTTCTATCATTGGACCTCATAGTTAAATACTTTAAAATACAGGAAGAATTTTGTGTAAAAGATACTCAATATAGGATGGAGTTTTTTATTTGTTTTTAGTATTTTTTATTTTTGAAATTAAAAATAATTACATAATTTCTCTCTACATTTTGGTCAATTATGGTTTCCTGTAATGGCTTCTGTCTAAAAGAGAAGTTTCTTTGATGAAGGGTGAGTACTACACTTACATCTAGTATAAGTATAAATATTAGAATTCTGTTAGGAATTATTCTGGTTAAGTGAAGTGATAGTAGGTTCTCCTCTAAAACCCATGACCTTTCTATCCCAAGGTTTCCATTAACAGACATGATTTCCCTCTTGTTGCATGAGCCTTATGTGCAATTAAAGAGCTGATATGAGTACCACTACTTAATTCAAGCTGGGTAGGACCTCTTAATAACTTTAAAGTATGAGACAAAACTTTATGTGAAAAGGCATGCAGTACAAGCTGGTTGACATTGCTGGTGTTGTTGTTGTTACTATTTTTGGTTTTGTTTTTATTTATAATACTGGAGTTTAAATCCAGGATCTTGTGCATAGTATGCAAGCACTCTACCATTGGTCTGTATCCCTAGCCCAATGCAACCCTGGTAGGGATGGTCTAACCTAGGATTTGGAGGGGATGAATATGATAAAAAATACACTGTGGAAAATTCTGAAAAAATTAATAAAAATATTTTAAATTTAAAAAATCATAAAGAAATGAAGGCAAAGTGGAAGATAGAGATCTATCTTCATTCTTCTACTTATGAATACACAGTTTCCCTTGCATCATTTGCGTAAGAGGCTGTCTTTTTTTCCAATTCTATTTTTGGCACCTTGGTCAAAAGTCAGGTAGCTAGAGCTATGTGCATTTATATCTGGACTTTTAATCCCATTCCATTTGTCTGCCATATCAAGCTGGCTTTTTTGTTACTATGAATCCTTAGTATAATTTGAAATCAGGTGATAACTCCAAGATTTTTTGTTTTTGCTGAAGATTTGCTTTGGCTATCTAGGATATTTTGTGCTTCTCTAAATTTTAAGGTTTTTTTTTCTCACTATTTCTGTTAAGAACAGTCCTGGAGTTTTGATGAAGATTGCATTTCAGCCCATGGATTTTAGGGAGATATAACTGAGTGAATATTTGTGTTTCTTTTCAAAATGCTGTGGAATATACAAGTAACAATACAAAGTGTTAAAAGAAATATTAAAAAAAAATTAGAAAAAAGCTTAAGAGAAATAATACTAAATACATAAATTTTTTCAATCAATACTATGTAAAAATTAATGTTTCTTAGAGTTTTTGATATCATTAAGAAATGCTTATCAATACTTTTATGCAAAAGAATCACAAATGTATATAGGTATATTTTCTCTATATTTTACTTATATAATGAACTCACATTGAAACCTTCCTTGAATGGTTTCAAGAGCTGCCGGATCTGGATTCAGTCAGAGAAGATGCACCTACCCCTCAAGAGACTGGAGGCTCCAGGGAGTTTAGAGGTCAGGTGGGCTGGGAGGTTGGGTGTGGGGACATCCTCATGGAGACAGACGGCAGGGAGGAGGTATGGGATGTGGAACAGTCTGAGGGTGGACTGGGAGGGAAATAAAATCTAGAGTTTTGGTTTTTTTTGTTTTTTTTTTTGTTTTTTTTGTTTTGTTTTGTTTTTTAAAAAAAAAGGATTAAATAAAAAGAAAAAAAAGAGTTGCTTTGATCTCCTAAATATGAAGCTTAACCATTTGGTGATTGTATCCTGTTCTCTGGAGCATACTTTGGTGGCATATCTATTTGTTTCTCAGTTCAAATAAGTGCTTAGTAGTAGGCAGTTACCTATTAAACATAGTCTTAGAATCTGAAGATGCAAAATGAAGAGGATTTGGGACCTAATCTTCATGGTAATCCAGGCAAGGTAGTTGCACACAGAACAGAGGAATGTGACAAATACTTCTATAAAATCAACTAGTTATATCTTGGAGCCTTTGAAACAGAAGCCTCACATCCTGTTCTGGGTGTTCTGTTAAGTTCTGCTTTTGGCTACTATCCGCTGACCCTTGTTTTGGTAGCTTCTCAGAAAATACTTGGTTATTTAATTGATGGATAGTCAGATGAGCTAAGTAAATGTATCTAGTTATGTGGTTATATACGAACTCACATAATATAGTTAGTTGAGAGAGCGGTTCAGCTAGAATCTTCAGGGTATTTGGCCACATTAGTCACATAAATGAACCAATAACAATTTACTTTTCTTCTTTTAACACACCATGGAAATAGAAAGGTCAGAGAAAACACTAGGGAGACTGACATGTTTTTCAACTTAAACTCATTTCTCCCTTCAAGTTAGATGTCTTCAAACTTTCATATGAATAAAGATAAATTCTTAGATATATTAAAAATGCCAGTCCAATAAAGGTTAGGTTGATCTATGCAATCATAAGAGACTAAACCTCACCAATATGTAACTTTAAATAATTTAGGCACCAATGGACATGCAAAACTGAACAGAGAAAAGTTTAATGAGGTCTCAGTGCTACACAAAGAACTGTCAGCAACTGAGGAAAGCTGGGAGCAGGAGAGGTGGTCTTCCCCAGTAAAAGGTATAACAATTCTTTGTCCAGTACCAGTTAATCCTCAAAACATACAAGAAACATAAGATTAACTGAATGAACAGGGATATATATATGTGTGTGTGTGTGTGTGTGTGTGTGTATTCCTATATATAATATATGTTACTATATATAATGTTACTATATATAATATAGTAGGAATATATATATATATATGCATGTGATGACAAATAGAGAAAAAAGAGACAATGAATTTGGAAGAAGAGTGGGAAGAATTATGCAGGAGAATTTGGAGGAAGGAAAGGGAAAGAATAAATGTCAAAATAATATTATAATATTACTAATTATATTATTATAATTATTATAGTATTAATATTATAATTAATATTGTAAACTCAAATTTTAAATAATAAAATAATAATGAAGATTTTATGCAGGTTAAATTCTACTACAGTGACAACTTTAAAAATCACACTCTGATCAAGGAAGATCTTTTTTAATTAATTTATTTCTTATTTATTCATTTTACATCCCACTCACGTCCCCATCCTGGTCACTCCCTCCCATGGTCCTTCCCCCATTCCCCCCTCCCCTTCTCTTCTGAGCAAGTGAGAGCCCTCCTTGGTATCCCCCTACCCTGGCACTTCAAGCAAAAGCTATACTACCTTAACACTCTGGGAACAGGCCACACCACCAGCCCCTACCAAGAGAATATTGGGTCTGTGGATGAAAAACACAGACACACACATTGATGGGTTTCAACCTGCCTTATTGGCTCGTTTGCTGGGTACCTCCAATCTACCATGGCTAGTGTGCCCTTCCTAATACCCTTTGCTCGTCACTTCTCAACCTGCCCTAGCTTCAGTAGCTCAGTTACCTTTAGACCCAGATCAACGTCCCAACCTCCCACTTGGAGAAGTGGCCTGTGGTCTCGCATGGATGATCGGCCTTTCTCCCTCCAAAGCATGGTGAAAAACTCCTTTCCTCTTTCCCTGCATCTGCTAACTTGCCTGCAGGACCGGGAAGTCCCACCTATTCTTTCTACCCAGCAATTGCCCTGTGGCATCTTTCCTGATAGATCAAGAACAATTAGGGAATAGGACCTTAGCATCAGAACCACCCCTATACTCTGCAACACTAGATGCTTTCTCTCCCACTGAGGCCAGACAAGGCAGCCCAGCTAGAAGAACATATCCCACATGCAGGCAGCAGCTTTTGGGTAGCCCCTGCTCCAGTTGTTCGGGACCCACATGAAGAACAAGCTGCACAAGTTACATATGTGCCAGGAGGCCTAGGTCCAGCCTGTGTATGTTCTTTTTTTAATTGAAAAATACACTTTTAATACACATAATGCTACTGTCCATTTAGCTGAAAACAAAATAGTGTGATCATTATTTATGCTTTGGAAAACCAGTAAAAAGTACATGATTTGATACTGCAATATTTATTTTAATGCAGTTGCCTGAACTGTAACTTGTAACCTCTCTAAGGGATGTTCCTATTTTTATTTTATTTACATCAATTTGCATTATAGCGTTCTTAATTAAAAGCTTGGTTTTCTGCTTTCTTACCTTGAACACATATTACAAGTCGTCCAGAGGCTTCTAGGTATAACAAAGATGAGGGGATGTGTCAATGCTAGTATATGTTCCTAGGCTCCCTTAGCTTTATGCTAAGTCAGTCTCTCACACAAAAGCTTGAAGAATCCTTACGCTCCTCCCCCACTGGTACTTTTCCTCTCCACTTGGCTTTGTTTCTCTTACATTTTTACCACGGTGATCTGGCCACACTGTGGTACTTAATGTGAGTTGTAAGAAAACTTTCTTTATGCATAATGACATAAGTTCGCAGCATGTCAAGAGATATTTCATGATTTTTTCTGTAATATGGAGTTTCCATATGCTAATCTTTTCTTGCTTTATAATTCAAATTTAATGATATGAACTGAGAGTCTTCAATAAAATCTGTAGGGAATCTTGTTTACTATTAAATAGAAGATACTGTCAGATCTGTACCATCAGTGGGAAAAGAAAAGTCTTTTCTTTTTAAAACTAGGTGTCCTATTCTTTATAACTTACTGAGGTACAGTGGACATAATCCTGGTGTCTCATATTTCTTCTCTTTGTTCTTTTTTCAAGTAACTTTTTCTTTGTTGTTATTTGTTTCATTTGAATAAATGAGACTGAAATAGAGCCAAAATAAAATGATGCCTTACATCTGTAATAACGATTATATTTTTAAAATGTTTCAGAACACAAACATTTAAAAATGAGTCTAGAATCCCTGTATGTTCTTCATGTGTTAGGATCTGTACACATCTTATCTAATTAAGTCAGCACCTCTACAAAGCAGTGGTCTAGTATTCTTCTTCACAATGAATCCAGAAGTCAGGAAGGTTAAGTCACTCTGATGTTCAAAGCTATAGTGTAGGATATACAGATGAGATGGCAATCAGTTTAGTCTGACTTCAGTGTGTTGCTCTGGTATACCACTCTATTTTGTGTTCATAAGGATTGAAAACTGCTGTGTGTATCTACTGCCAAAAATGTTTATGAGACTTACTGTTGTAAGTATTTATTAATAAAACTTCCCACCCCAATTGTTTATATTCCCAAATGAAACACACACAGTCTTTATAATTTAATATGCCTTAAACAGCCATTGCCTAACCTCCACGGCTGCTAGAACCTCCCACTGATAATTCCAAGTTACTGCTTACTAAATTCTGTGTTCTATCTTGGCTGCTTTAGATCTGGTTGGGCAGCCCTCTTGGCCATGGTCTCCCAGCTCCTTCACAAGGTGGCCTCCTGTACTCTTCTCAAGGGCATGGCAGCTCTCTCTTTTTCCTCCTCCTCCTGGTCCCAAGCTCAGGAATGCTAAAATCCACCCTCTGTCTGTCCTCCCCAGCTATTGGCTGTTGGCATCTTTATTTACCTATCAGAACCAACTGGGGATAGATTTCCAGAAGCTGAAAGTGCAGACCCTCTCACCCAGTTTTTTGGGGGAACATAATTAGCATTCATCACTCACCTACAACTCATAGTATCCATAAGAATACTAATTTAGAAGCAAGATCATGAATTTAAAAGCCCAGCTTTAATTTCCTTATTGATGACCAATTACTGTCAGAATCTTATAAAAAAAAAAATACCATGATTGTGGTTTCTATAAGTGTACTGTGTGAATATTTATTGAAATAATATATTTAAACATTATTTGTAAATTCCAGTATTGTATAAATTATAATTTTATTGTGATTATACATAGTCTCACATAGGATGATTCCTTCATGGTTAAATCAAATAGATATCATAAATATGAAAAAGGTTACTATAATTTGATTGACAGTTTTATAAGCTACATTACGCCAAGTGACCATAAAAGGCATACATATTCTCACATAGGATGATTCCCTCATGGTTAAATCAAATAGATATCATAAATATGAAAAAGGTTACTACAATTTGATTGACAGTTTTATAAGCTACATTACACCAAGTGACCATAAAAGGCAAACTCTCTGGACACTTTTCTTATTCTTCAGATGATTCCTTACATATTTTCACTATTATTTTTAATTAATTAATTTTTTAATTTATTTACATCACAAATGTTGCTCCCTTCCAGGTCCTGCTTCCCCTTTGCCTTTGAGAGGGTGCCCCCCTTCTACCACAGCGTTTCCCTTCCCTGGAGCATCAAGTCTATACACGTTTATGCCCATCCTCTCCCACTGAGGTCAAATAAAGCAACTCTCTGCTATATATGTGCTGGAGGACCTCGGGGCCAGCCTGTGCATGCTCTTTGGTTGGTGGCTCAGTCTCTGAGAGCTCCTTGGAGTTCCGATTAATTAACATTGTTGGTCTTCCTATGGGGTTGCCATCCCTTTTAGTGCCTTCAATTCTTGCCCTAAGTCTTCCATAGGGGTCCCTGACCACAGTCCAATAGTTGGCTGTGAGTATCTGCATCTGTCTCAGTCAGCTGCTAGTAGAGCCTCTCAGAGGATAGCCATGCTAGGCTCCTGTCTGCAAACACAACCTAGCATTAGCAATGTCAGGATTTGGTGTGTGCCCATGGGATGGATCCCAAGTTGAACCGGTTACTGGGCAGCTGTTTATTCTGCTCCATTTTAGTCCTTGCATTTCTTTTCGATAAGAACAATTATTTTTGCACAGGAAAATACTTTTAGAAAATACTCAAACAAAAAAATAAGTATATTTCATGCTTAAGAAATGTTATTATTGTGTATTTAGACTCTGGTATTAAGCCATATTTTATACAGAACATAAATCCATTAACCTCATCAGCTCTGACATTTGGCTTCTTGAGATGAAACAATGTGTGCAACTGCATCTTTGTCACCCTAAATTGAACCCAAATGTATCTTTGGAAGTAGCATGCATCACATTCCCTTGCAGACTTTCATGTGCTGACAGGCAGACTTAAACTCACAGTGACTGTTGAATCAGAATTTTGAAAGCAGAAAGTTATGGAAAATCAAGATATGTAATTAACATGGGGTACATGTAATCCTCCTACTGAGTGCCTTATATCCAAGGGCTAAAGTATTATATGAAAAATACTTTTCATATAATTCAGCAATTTTGAAAATCTGACACAGTAAAAAAAAAGAATCATGCCTAAGACAAGAAAATGTTCACGTGGAAAATTGGCCCCAGAATGAAATAGGGTTAGTGTTTGATGTAAAATTCATTTAAGACACAAACACATGGTTCAGCAATTTATACACTTATGTAATTGTTCCAGTGATAGTCATGTGGAGGAAATGCTAAGTGATGCAGAAAAGTCAGGGCCTAGTTCTACTCTAGCTCTATCACAGTGAGATCAACAACCTTATATAAATCACTTAACCTCACTGAACTTCAGTTTTCACAATTGAAAAAGTCAAGGTATGGATACTAGATGTTTTTTTTTCCAAAGGTAGAATTCTAAGAGACAGGGAAATATGTAACATGGGTGATATAAATTTCAAATTCAAATAGAAGTATTCATTGATATTGAAAGATGCCTAGAGACTAGTACAATCTGACCCCTCATAAGGGTTCAATATTTTAAATCAATAATTTTAGATCAATAAAAACCATTAGAAATTAAATAGACTAATAAATATGCTTCAATCAACTTTCATATAGGCTATAAATATTAGCAAACTAAATCTTGATCAGCTAATCAGTGAACACTCATTTCAACATCAATTTCTTCTGAAGAGGCCATAAAATAATCAGTAGGTTCTAACTGAACAGGTGGCTGACTATCCAACAGAAAACAATGTTACTGAATGCCAAATCCATATGTGAACAAGGCTGGGTCACCCAAAGTCCAACCTTGAGTAAAAGGAAAGCAGAAAGCAAGAGTCAGTGATGGTGTCCTAAAGAAGTGTGCTGAGATTTTCAACCATGGAAGTTGAAGTTTTGGCAGTTTTGTGTAATAGGAGCAAATGCATCAACAAGGGATGGGAAGCTATGTTGTTGCTATAACAAGCATTCCCTCTCCTAGGAGCAAAACCCCAGAGGGAAATGCTAAAATGATGGTCATCCATTTGATGGATAGTCTTGCTGCTTGACTCTGTGTTAGTTTCTTCAACAGGAATGGGGAACATAGAAAGGATGTTCTGGATTGTCTCTGTCCAGTTAGGGAGTTATTAGTCTCCTGTGGTTTCCGGGGACCTAAAATGTGTCTCCTCTAAACTGAGGTCTACTGTAAATGAAACACACACACTGTGTTTCAAAGACTTGGTGTATGTGGGGTGTAAAATAAATATATTTTTATTAATTATATGTTGAAATAATATATTTGGAATCTGATATCTTAAATAAAATGTACTATTTCAATTAGTTACACTGTTTTTCTTATACACATTGAAAACAATTATAAAAAAGTTTGAATTGCCTACATAATTACTATCATGTTTCTGTGGGTCACCACCATGGAGAGATTGCTCCAACCTCACTGGTTAGCAGAACATCACTATGTTGAAGTGTTTTAGTAGATCACATCACAGGTAACTTTGTAGGTAAGAAAAATAAGAAGAGGGGAATGAATCAATAAGGTGTAGCAAAAGAAATAAACCAATAATAGAAATTCATAATAAATATTTTTATGTAAACTCATTAGTTTCTGACCTTGGGTACTAGCATGACCATAAATACACAAACTGAATATAAAACAACAGTGTGGGCTTTGAGCCTTTTGTATAAGTTATAGTCCATAATCATATTTTTATGTCTTCATAATTGTTTCTAAATATGACCATTTCCAATGACTGTGCCAAAAAATGGGGAATATCTGATCATTTCATAGAGAATTTTAGCTTAGCCATATTATCACCATCAAGACTCAACTCATCTTATATAACATGATGGTTTCAATGAAGATTCACTGAATGGGTTGTAGATATCCTACACCAAAGTATGACTGCAGATCTTCCATGAAACTGTGCCTCTCCAGGAACTAAAAGCTGTCAATAAGAACTCCTATTCGCTCAAAGGACAGATTCAATATGAGTTCCCGTGTTTCTAGTATGTTCAAGGAAACACTGATTTTTGTTTTCCATATGCCAAATCATATTTTTTTTTCAAAAGAATCCAACATGGACCAGATTATTAGACTGTTTGAAAATAAGTATAATATTTGTAGTTTATGTCTCTTAGAGAAATGATACAGAAAAGAGAATCTCTTGTTAAATTATTCTGGTCAATAAAACATCACCCAACAGTTTACAATTCCCTTATTTCAAACCTTGGTTTTCGTATTTATTCTGGTTTAATTAACATAGGTGGTATTAGAATTAAAATTCTGAAAGTTCAAAGTAACACAAGGAAGTTGTACAATTTATTCACGGCTTTTTTCTATTTTTGGTTTGAGCTACTATGCCATCAGAAAGTAGTGAATCTATTGGCTATAGTCTTTTATAGTAAACTCTCTTCCTCATGGGTCTTGAAAGAATCCATAGTCCTGCTGATTCCATTAATTGCTCTGTCCAATTGCTGGCTATAATTGTTTCCCATCTCCCAACACAGCTCCTAGTATTTGGTCTATGGAGCTTCTGTGCCATTTGTCTGGAACAATTAAAGTAATATCACTGGGCTTCACAAACTAGCCAGTGTTCACTCTAAAAGACTTCTTGTCTCTCTGACTCAGATGTCATGGCTTCTCCACCTAACAGCAGTCCCCATTAGTACACACCTACCATACCACACTCTTTTCCAAATTTGAAAGCCAATTGCACCTGCAAAGTCATCTCTAGTCTTTCCAGGCTTTACTTTTCAGATCTCCTTCAATGCCATATTTGGACAGTATATCGTGCGTTTGTATGTTTTCCCAAACCCCCCCCCCCTTATCATTATAAAATTGTGTGCAAAGAGATCACACACACTAACCCAGTTCTTTCACTTATACAGTGCTAAATATCAACAGTTAGGTTGGGAAATGGCTCAGAAGGTAAAGCATTAACCTCACAAGTGTAAAGACTGGAGTTCAGACACCCAATACCCTGACATGTTAGCTAGTGTATTTCTATAATCCCAGCATTCCTACAGCAAGATGAAAAGCATAGACTGGAGAAGTCCCTGAGTGCACAGACCAGCCAGCGCATTGGTGAACAACAAGAGACCCTAATTCAAACAAGATGGAAGAAAAGACTAACACCTGAGATAGTCCTCTGAACTCCACAGGGATGCTGTGATGCCTGAACACACACACACACACACACACACACACACACACACACACACACACATACACACACACTATTTAATGGAAGTTAATTAGAACTGTAATACAGGGAAACATAAGTTTAAGCAGTCTCAAAGATGTGCTCCAAGGTTTTACAAAATAGTGACTGTATTTATAACTTTAAACTTCCAAAGGGTTGGAAACCACATTATTTATTAGTCATGAATTGTGATGTGTATTAGCAAACACTGAGCTGTTTTATAAGAAATAGATGGGGTGTATTTTGGTTTCTGAGTAGTCTAGGAAGGAGTCCATCACACAGAAGGTAAATAGAGGTTAACAGTGCTTCTGGAAACTGTGGGTTTGGCCCAATCCAAAGGTCAGTTCATATCTGGGGAATGGGGCCATATCTGCAGCCCAGTTCAATGGTTCAGCTATGGACAGGCATGGCTGGAGAACATGCCTGAAATCTGATTGACAATGGCTTTCCAGCTTCATTCATAGGTCCTGAACCAATAATACTCTCCCTTCCTTCTTTCCTTCCTTCCTAGGAAAGGCTTCTTCCTCTGTGACAAATGATACTTTGTAGGGTCATAGTTAATCTAGTTAATAAGAAATATTAAGATCCCCCTATGCAATTGTTTCTCTCTGATAGCCACACTAACATAAAGGACACTAACATCAGTATCTAGTGCACACTCTCGCCTGCTTCACCTCCTTCCCCCTTTCTCTCATAGGAACTCCTGGGGGTTAAGCTGAAGAAGCTGTAAACTGCTTGTGTTTCTCAGATGGGAAACATTCCTTTTGCCTATTCTGCTTTTCCCTCTAGGAAGAAATTTGGATCACCCTCTCATTAGCCTGTAATAAGTCAGGCTCTCATATTTGTCAACAGTAAGAACTAAGGAGCCTTCCAAAGCCAACAGAATCAGGAAGACAATTCCTCTAGAAGGGCTACCTCCTTAAAATCACTTGTGGAGTATGAGGCCACAGGTAGGAGAAACTTCCCCAAGACAGTGTTGCTCTAGAAAAAAGTCCCAATGAAGTCCCCAAGATGCAAGAATCCCTTATCCCTGCTAGGCTTGTGCCAGCTATGTGAAGCCAAGGCAGAGAATGTGGGTAGTTCTCTCACCACTGGGTCATGTCCACATGGACGTTGATTGCTGACTACTGATGACTCTTGCTAGCATATTTGATTTATTTTATCTTTGTTACTAAGAACCACACAATTAAAAAGGGAACCCCCTGGTATATAACAAAACAAGCTTCCTTTATTAGCTGTTAAATATTTTATAGCTGTACTCACATTTTATCCTAAATTTATTGGTTCTTCGATATAGTAATAAATTTCACCATGAATCATCTTACAAAGAGATTTCATTGAGTATATTTTATTTTATTAAAAATCATACTATCATCAGAATTAACTTTTTAAAATTACATCAAGAGTTTGGGGAGATGGCTCAGCAGTTAAAAGCACTGGCTACTCTTCCAGAGGACCTTGGATCTATTTCTAGTACCCACATGATGACTAACAGTTATCTGTAATTCCAGTTTCAGGGCATCTGAGCTCCTCTTCTGGCCTCTGCAGGTTCTACATGCATATGACACACAGATAAATATACAGGCAAGACACAAATACAAATAAAATAAATCTTTTAAAAAATTAATGACATTAAATTTGGTGATCTTTCAAAAGATAAGTAAATGGACTTCAGTTTTATTCCCAGTACCCACAAAGCATGGCTTGAAGTCACCTGTATAACCCCAGATCCTGGGGGATCTGACACGTATTACCTCAGTGGATGCCTGGACTCACATAGCCACCCACATAATATACACATATGCATAGCATAATTTCAAATTAAAATAAATCTTTAAAATAATTTATCTTCCCAAGTTTTTAAAACTCTAGTAAACTGATATAGTGTCTTCATTAGAAAAGCATAAATGTGCAGAAAATCCATTGTGTCCATTACAATTTCTATAGGAAATTAGAAACCACATTAAATACTTTAACCAGAGATAGTGGTTAGTTTTCATGTCAACTTGGCTGGATTAATGGATACCCAGATAACCAGTAAATCGTTACTTCTAAATATGCCTGGTAATAAGTTCCTAGAACAACTAGGCTATAAAATCAGTATACTAAGGAAGCTCTACTGTCACCCAGTGTAGCTGGGAATGGTCCAATCAGATGAGCTGCAAATAGAAAACAGGAGAGCAAAGAAAAAAATTCACTTATTGTCTCTCAAGGAGCCAGGGTATTCTGCCCTGGGGCATCAGCCCTGCAGAGTCTTCAGACTTTAGACTCTACGACCTGCACTCACAACCTTTTGGGTTTCTGAGCTTTCAGCCTCAGACTGAGAGGTTTCTTGGTTCCAAATTCTTCACACTTAGACTGGCTACAGAACCACCTTCCCAGCTTATCATGGTATCTCTCAGACTCTCTAATCATGACAGCCAGTTCCCCAAATAAACACCCTCATAAGGCACAGTCTCATCTATCCATGCTGAACCCCATGTGCAAGAGTATCATGTGGACAGAGCCCTGACATTCAAGTAAGGAATCCAAACTCCTGGCCACAGTGACATTGAGAGCACAAATGCCAGCTGAACATTCTGAATCACAATTACTCCAACTAGAAAATAACTTCCAAAATCTATCCTTGTCACAAAAGAATCCCCCAAAAGTAACTCTCTTGTCACCAAAACAACCTCTAAGATGACATATTGTCTTTCAACTAAGCACAAATCATTTCCCCAGGTCTTCATGTCCCCCAGAATATAAAATAATTCCAGTGGCAAATGGCTGAGAAAATACAATGATGCTCAGTTCCCACCACTGAGTTCCAAGGAGCAGGAAGCTTCTTGCAAAACACTTCCTTCAACAAAAGAAGTTTCCCATAAAAGGACCAAAGACCAAAAACATTCCCTCCATGCCTTGTTGGATGCTTTATTCTCCAAAGTGCTTACGTGGTATTTAGCTTGTTTTCTCCACAGATTATCAAATAGTTTCTGTCAGGAGAAGTGCCATATGGCTTCATAACTTTCTTAAAGATCAGACTTCTCTGCATCTTAAAGAGTAATCAGATGTCCCTGCAGCTTGGAGCATACTGGCTGGTGTCCCCTCACTCTGCTTTATACTCTGAACTTGCTTTTATTCTTTCACTTTCAGTTAAGAATGACCTTTCAGTTGGGTTTTTCCATGCATGGTTCTTTTCCTAGAATAAGAGCCAAAATTTTTCCATTCAGACCAAGTTATGTAAAGGTTCCCCTTTCTCTAAAGGAATTTTTAAAAAATTAACAAACCACACTATACCATTTTGATTCTTTATATTTCCTGTCTTAGAAAAAGAAAGATCTGTGACTGGCAAAATACCATATACCAAATACCCAAAATACCATAGCAGTGTCTTCTTAATTGTAACCACCAATGACTCCCTAACGATCTCTTGAAAGGATGCCATCATATGTTTATCCCTGGGTTTAAAGTTCATGTTCTTATCAATTAAAGAGCCCATCTCCTTACCACTCTCTTGACTACGAGTTTGCTTCACCAGGGGATGTGTTATATATTATGAAATCTCACACGGAATCTAGAGGTAGGTTTATGTGGAAAGTTGTTGCAGGGGTTGAAGTAGGAATAGTGCTTTAGAATCTGCCCCTCAAAGCAGTCTTAGGGTGTGTGGTTTACATTTTTTGTTATCATTGTGATATCCTTGCTGGGACTGTAAATAAAAAGTTTTCTTTTAAGTGTTTGGAGGCAACACAATTAAAATCAGAGACTTTTCCAGAGGTAAAAGGCATTTTAGGTTTCCTTGAGAAAGAGGCAGCCAAACTGAGCAAAACAATTTTGTTGAAATCACCTGATCTCTAAGGATTCTGGTCCCAGAACCCTAGGCGGAATATTAACAAGGGTGGCTATGGCCAGAGACTATTGCTGACTGCTCAGACCACCATGGGTGGGACAGGAGCAGGGTCTTCCTTAGTTACTTATTGCTCACTGGGTACCAAGTGTCAGAGAAAATCTGACTCCTTGTAATAAAACAACAGATAGGATCTTTAATCGTCTTTTATAAACTACTATTTTGTATTGTTTTCAGCAGGTGCCAACTCCCTTACAGATTGATGTCTGACCACATTCCCTCGGTTTTGATCTTATTCTGATACTAATAACTGTGTGATCTTTTGTGAATTTGAAACCTCTCTCTGTCTATCTCTTCCCCTATAAACTTGAGATGAAAATAATAGCACATACTTCATATATGTGTTGAGGAGAGTAAATAAAATGATTCATAAGATGCTTCAGACATTATATATCCTAACACAAAATGTCTCTTAATAAGTGATAGCTATAAGTATTGCTAGCATATAAAAATGTTTCTCATTCCTTGTATTTCTTTAAAAGTTATTGTACCTGTGTGTGTGTGCCTCTGTGTGTGTGTGTGTGTGTGTGTGCCGCACGCGTGCACAAGCACATGCCTCGTAGATTTAAGAAATACTATATAAGCTACTTTTCTGATAGAAAAACTAAAGTTCAGAGAAAGTAAGTAATTAGATTAATATATATTGGTCTATTAAAATATAGCCAGTCAGTTTTGATAACTATACAATTAAAGGAACCCGGTAAAAGTGTTGTGGCATAAACCCGATTGTTTAACACACTACGTTATAGGGTCAGTGTTATCTGCTACCAAAAGGTCAGTGCTGGATTAATCAAGTATTTACCTGTATTCATTAAGCATTAAAAATTATGCACTGAAGTCTAGCCTATCCTACAGTAAATAAGAATTCTAGTTCAATCATGACTTTTCTCATCCTTACCCAGACGCTCAGATGCCCATTGGTGTTGTCTTGTGTCTTGAAGCCCATAATGAACCAACCCCAAGTGGGGTAATTTATTGGAACTATGGTTTGAAAAACTGTTTTACCTACCACTTTCTTGAGCTATATGAAGACACTGAAGTCTGTTGTTTTAGACACTTCACATCATCTACTTAGAACTGTGATGTTTCCATTCAGGATGGGCCAACTGTCAAAATGAGCATGCTGGGACAATACTACATAAAACAGCCTAGCATGTGACATAAAGATAAGAATCATCAAATATTAAAAGAAAAAAATGAATTTACTTAAAACTCCAAAAATCTGTCAACCGTGTGTCATCCTGAAGTTCCAGATACATAGAGCTGGCTTAAGAAATGTTGACCCAGGGCCAGAGTGATGACTCAACAGATAAAAGCACTTGCCACTCAAGCCTGAACCTGACTACAGTTGGCACCATCTGTAATCCCAACACCCTCAAGCAGAGATGGGGAGTAGAGATAAGAGAATTCTTCAGAAGTTTGTGGGCCAGTCAGCATGGGCACAAAGAAAATGGCAGACCCTCTGCCTCAACAAGGTGCAAGGCAAGCACCCACACTTGAAAGTTGTCCTCTGACCTCCACAGTGGAGCAGTGGCACCTACACTCTACACACACTAATTTACATCCATAACTTTGAAACTTTCAAGGTTGAACTTAATCCAAAATTGAGAACATGATTAGTCAATGAATTTCCAGAGACGGACTTCCAGAAGGAATCAGTCTTGTGAGATTGATATTCATTTACACTCATAGATTTTGATCCAAGTTCCAAGTGACTACGAAGACACAGAAAAAGCAGACAGCTAAGCAGATTGGAGAGTGGTGAAATGGTAGAATTCATGTTATACGAAAATGGAGAATACCAGGAGCTCAAAAAGGAAAGCTGAGAAAGGAGGCAGGAAAACGTGGGAGGGAGAGTGGGTAGAGTAAGCATGTCTGAAAATGCCATGAGAGAAATCAGCACTTTTCTTTGCTAATCAGGAAATAAAATCACAAGAAGACAAGGGATCCAAATTCCCAACCGGTCCCCAAAACTGCTCCATGCCTCTAGGAGCCAGAGCCTGGCTAGATGGATCCTCTCGGGTCTACAGAAAAATGGATTTGCTGAAATAGTGTATTAACAATCTCACTGAGCTGCAGAGCCTCTCCTCTGCAGACAGGCTTGCCAGTCCTTGGAGTTCCTGGAGGTCTTGAGCATAGGCGATTGACAGAAACAAGGGTTGAGCCTGGGGGCAGGTAGTTCTCTCTTCTTCTATACTTTATTTTTATTATTATTCTCTTGTATATTACATCCTGGCCACAGTTTCCCCTCCCTCCACTCCTCGCTGTCCTCACCCCACTTCCCCTTCTCCTCAGATCCACTCTTCCTCCACTTTCCTTCAGGAAAAAAAAAAAAAAGGCTTCCCAGGGATAGCAATCAAATGCAGCATAACAAGTTACAATGAGAGTAAGCACATGCCTTCATAACAAGGCTGGACAAGGCAACCCTAGGAGGAAAAGGGGGGGGGGGATATTAAAAAATAAATAAAAAAAGAGCAGGCAAAAGAATGAGAGACACCACCGCCACCGCTCCCGCCATTATGGGACATAAGAACACCGAGCTATATTACCATAACATATATGCAGAGGACCTAGCTCACACCCATACAGGCTCTCTGATTGTTGCATCCGCCTTTGTGAGCCCTTATGAGCGCTGCTTAGATCCTGTGGGCTGTGCTCTTGTGTTGATTACTGCCTATAATCTGTACTTTTTCTCCTCTGTGATCTTAATTTTGTAAATATTCCTTTCAGTAAATTCTCAAATTATAATGATGGAGAGGGTCAGATGTTCACTGATCTTGACAAATTGTTAATAACTTCATTGTCTCAAGGAATAATGTGAACACATGGACCAACATATTTCACGGTATAGGTTACTCTGTTCAGAAGAAGAAAGGATTTGTGTGAATTGTGTACATGTCCGAACATTCTTTAACTGGTCTGATGGTGCCATGCTGTAGCAAAGTGGAAGAACTTGGTTAAGCTAGTAAACCTTATCCTTTCTTTGGGAGCTGATTACT
Organism: Rhynchomys soricoides; assembly: GCA_019843965.1. Classification (NCBI taxonomy): domain Eukaryota; kingdom Metazoa; phylum Chordata; class Mammalia; order Rodentia; family Muridae; genus Rhynchomys; species Rhynchomys soricoides. The sequence continues at coordinate 454,109 of JADRCH010000239.1, read as the reverse complement.
TAGTGGGGAAATGGGTTTTTAACATTTAGTATAATCCTGGCACTCAGTCTGGAGGAACCAATACTTTTTATTTAAGAACTGAATATATGTTCTGAAGATACAAAACTGACCTTATTAATCCATTTATTGGATAAAAATTAGTTGTTTAAAAATTATTTGGAGGTTGGAGACTAACAGTATAATTCAGTGATCCAGTGTTTGCCTGGGCTATGTGAGGTCCTTGATTCAAACAAGGCACCACAGAAGGAAAGTCTGTCTTCTCATAGTTTTTCTTATAAACATCTTATCTCTGACTCTTTTGCATGCTCTTGGGACTCTTTTCCTGTTATAAGTTGCCTTGTCCAGCCTTAGTATGAGGGTTTTTGCCTTGTCTGATTGCATCTTGTTTTGTCTTGTTTGGCTGTTATCTCTTGGAGGCCTGCTCTTTTCTGAAGGGAAGAGGGTAAAGTGGATCAGAGAGGGTTGGGGCTGAAGGGAGAGGAGGTGGGAAGAGTGGAGGAAAGAGAAACTGTGGTCAGGATGTATTCTATGATACAAGAACCTATTTTCAATTTTAAAAAAAAGCGTTCATTTTCATTGTTTTTTCATGGTGATAATGGATTTGTTCTGACTCATTCATGCTAGTTTGATTGAGTTTTACTGTAAACAGTGGCAAATGTGTGAAATGTTTATGGGGCTTAGCACCATAGGTAAGATAGGATTTTCAAAGATTGCTTTCTATGTACAAAAATCATTGAGTTGCGTAGGAGTCAGAGCTAAGATCTTAGTTCCTTTATCAACAAGTTTAGATCAAACAGGGAAAACTATGAGTTCAAAGTGGCTAATCCATTTATAATCCATTTATAATTAATCAGAATGTTTAGTAATTACCATTTAGTAAATGCCCTTTATTACCAGATATTGTACGTCTAAATTAGCTCTCAAAAGCCACTTTGTAAATACATGGTAGATACCATGGCTAATCTTTTATGATGTATTGTTTCCCAGGCAATACATTGACTGAAGCAATGTATCACCATAAGTGTATCTGGAGTAGAATGCAAAGGGGCACACATCACCAAAGTCGGTCCAAATAGCAAGGCAAAGGATTTGGATTCCATAGTGTAAAATTGAACATTCCTTTCTTTCTTCAACTAAATAAAGCATCTGATCCTAGCCTCTGGCAACCATCTTAGAATTACAAAGGAAAACAGCTGAAAAGGACCTCCATCCCTGATAGAGAAAATATCCCTAGTCATCTATGACATCTTGGAGCCACTAACTTGGAGCCACCTGGGACCCATTCTATTTCTGCACTTCCAATTAGATATGTAAGGAAATAAATGCTCTCCTGCTGAAGCTCATTTAGAATGGGACTTTTTGGTATTATGATTCTAAATTCAGACTTTCTGACCTAGAAAGCATGCCACATGGTACAGAAAAATACTATCTCCATTTGAAGAAAAGTGACACATGGAGATCTTGAGTCTCTTCTTTGCTCTGTTAATAAGTGGCACTTTCTCTGTCCAATCACTTTTTCTCTACAATAGTATGTGGGTGGGATATTTTATAACCCATTTTCTAAGTAAAATGATCACTTGGATGAGGGAAAAAATGTTTTTCTGATCTGTCCATTAAAAGCAGATGGTGAGAGTTAACAAAAATCCATGAGTCAAGACTGATACTATTAAATACACCAACTATGTCTTGGGAATCTAAAAATACACCAAACAACAAGCTATGAAGTGCTCTTGACGTCAGTGGAAGACAGTCACCAGTTTAGATCATTGTTTGACATTCTCACAAGTGCCTCACAGATAAACCTGTGCTGCGGTCTCTTAAGTCAAGACCATAGAAACAAAACTGGGTGTGGTGCTATATGCTTGTAATCCCAGTACTGGGGGATGCAAGCAAGAGAACCAGAAGTTCAAGGTCATCCTCAGCTACATATTTAGCTGAAATGGGGCTCGGCTACGTGTGATTGAAAAGACAAACAAACAAAAAAAGACTGTGTAAACATCCTGGTGGAGTTCCTGAGCCACTGTCACCTACAACAAGACACTACACCTTTATAAACTGGGCTAAGAGACCATCCAGAGCCTCCTACAACCTCATGATCTACATATTAATTATGTAGGGAGACCTGGAGAGATGTTTCATTTATTTTTTCTACACTTCATTAATTTTTTTATGCAATTTAAGTTTGAACCTAAGCTACCAAAATCAACTTGAAACTATGAGTTTTTTCACAAAATTCAGTGAAATCTATTCAATTTTTAAAATATCTGCTTAGCTGAATTAAGAGTTGTGTATTGTATATCTTCAACACTAAAGAAGTTTCTGAACTCTGTTTTCTTTCTCTTCTTCCTCCTCCTCCTCCTCTTCCTCCTCCTCCTCTTCTTCTTCCTCCTCCTCCTCTTCCTCCTCCTCCTCCTCCTCCTCCTCCTCTTCTTCTTCTTCTTCTTTAATTAAAAGCTTACTGTTGCTGTCCTACTGGAGACACAATTCTGAGGCCTTTTTCATCTCTCTGGATGTATTTAGAAATAAGTAGATTATACAAAAAAAATTACTAATCTACTAGGGGAGGAAAACAAAAGAGACCCATTTCGGTTCTTCACTGCTCTGCTCAAATCTTAAAGTTAATATCTGAACTGAGAAAACCTACATCAACATAGTCTATGGTGTTCCTGCCACAGCTCAGGGATCTGACATCTCACACTATCTCCTCCTGCTGACATCCTGTCCAAAGGGCAAATATAGAAAAATATTTTATTTGTGGGTGAACAGAATTATGACTCGATAAGTCACCAGCTTTGGAGCAGAGCCATAAATCGTGGTATTTAGCCCGTGTAAACAGGGACAAGGAAATACCATTATTTTCACCGATGTGCACTGAGTGCAGAAGAAATAGAAATGTTAACCCATCTGGCATCGCTTCACTGCAATATATCTACTTTATATACTGTGTAAAATGAAGTATTTTTTTTTCCTTTAAAAAAATGCTTTTAAGATATCAAAATAAATTGTGTAGACTGGCGGTACCTTGGAGGTTTCTATCTCATGAATGATATCATGGTGGGGAGGGGAACTCCACACATACTGAAGTGGATATTTCAGGTTTAGAAACTGCCTAATGATATATTCTTGGGGCAAATCAGAGGATCAATGCAGGCTAAGTGAATGTAAGTGCTTAAATGACAGTCTGGATAATATAAGGAAATTACTCTCAGGCCTAGCTAGGCAAAAACTACTAGATCGGTTCTAACTTCTATTGTGTTACATAAACAAGGCCTTCGCATTCTGGGGCAATGATTGCATTCTCCATTGATTATGCTATGTGTGAGCAAATTGTCTTCAAAAGGTTGGGTGAGCTTCTAGACCTCTTTTTATTTGTACGAACATAAAAATAACCTGGGGAGGAGTTACACTGCTAAGAGCATGGTTGATGGTCTTCCTCACGTTCTTTTCTTTAATCCTTTACCTATGGAACTGAAACAGTCTGAGTCTCTCAAGCTGTGTGTTTTGTGGGTGTTTTCTCCACTCCGCCTTTCTCTTTGGGCTTTAGTTATAGTTTAGTTTGTTTGTGGTATAGTTTGTGCTGATGTTGTTAAATAATCAGGACTTTTTTTAAAAGGCACAATTCTAGGACTCTCAAGCTTGTCCATCTATGTTGACGGATAAGAATGTCTTCACTTTGAGCTTAAGATGGCCTACCCTCATATGCGCTAAAAACAAATTTCCTTTTAAATTATCTATGTTCACTATTTATATCTTATGAATCTAGGATTTTTTGGCATAGATTTATATAAATCTTTTAAAACATAAAAAGATAGTCATCTCACTAATGTGACTTAAAAACATTCTGGTTCTTCTTCATACCCTATCAACCTGATATGTCTGAAAGGAAAGTTACAGCAAAATGACACAGCATTTTATTCAAACCAGAGTGGCAAAAAATCTCAACACAAGCTCTGATGGTTAGCATGAACATGAGCAGGGTTTCTATGTACTGCTGCTTGGCCTGGGATCTGCTATAGACTTTTAGAAATGTAATCTGACAACACATGTAGTTTTAGAGTGTAATGCTTTAATTTAAAAAAAAACACTGGTGTATAAAATAAACACATTTAAGGCAGCCTGTATACACATGTCTGTCATCTAAAATCAACCCCCATGGCCACCACAGGCCATTTCTTTGGAAAGTGACTGCAGACACACAAGTGACGCAAGAGTGAAACAGGAAAGGCCAAAAGGAAAATAAATGTCATCAAGCCTCAAGGCCCTTGATTCTACCCTCCCATGCCTCCCCTAGAATCAGGAGGTGAGAACACAGCCATTAGAGAAATTGGAGAGAAAATGAGCATAAAATTTAATGATAACCACTCAAAATAGCTGCTACACAAGCGGCCACACCTAAAGTTAACTGTGTCCTCATAAATTTTCGCCTCAAGCTTGACTGACTCAAAGACACCACCAGAGGATATGTCATCTCAACGGGTAAATGTTTGCACGAATATGGATTATCTGCTACATAGTAAAGGACACTCCCAGTTTAAAAAAAAAATGGTGAGATTTATTGACTTTCAAAGACATCAACGATAGCTTAGTCAATAAAGAAGAAAGAGCTGGGGAGATAGCTCCCTGGACAAAGCACTTGCTACAATAGCATTAGGACTCCCCGGAACCCACATAAAAGCCAAGTTGGAATCTGCTCTTAAGATGGCTCAGCAGGTAAGGATGCTTTTTGCACTGAGCCTGACATTTATTCCAATCTCTCAGACCCATATGGTAGAAGAAGAGAACCAACTCCTGAAATCTGTCCTCTGGCCTCTACACATGTGTTCTGGCATTCACATACATACATACATACATACATGCTTTTTTTAAAAGGTGGGTGGGTGTGGCCACACACTTAGAATCTTAGCACTTTCTTGAGAGGCAAAGGTAGGGGATTCCTGAGATGAGCTGGCTAAATCAACACACTTCTAACCAAGGAAAGTATCAGATATCAAACTCTGTCCTATAATACTATTCACACACAAATACACATACATATACACCCATACACACCTAAACACACACTCATACACATACATGTACACACACAAACACACACACATACACACAAACCACACACACATAAACCACACACAAGAAAGACAGACAGACAGAAAAGGAAGGTCATAAGGTAAACTGTCTCATTTGTGTTAGAAAGTAAATGCATGAGTTTTTGGATATCCTTTTTCTAAATGTAGATCTGGAAGGATATATTTTCTTATCATTTCTTAACTCAGAGATAGAGAGTAGAAAGATATTAAACACTGGACTGGAGAGATGGCTCAGCATTTAAGAGCAGTACTGCTCATCCAGAGGACCTGAATTCAGTTCCCAGCACCCACACTGGCTGCTTTCAAATGCTTGAAATTCAACCTTCAGGGACTCCATTGCCCTCTTCTAGCTTCTGTTCTCAAGTGCATATACCTACAGACTTATATACATAATTTTAAGTTTTTTAATGCAATAAAAAATATTAAACATTTATTGATTGCTTATTTGCTTTCTCGTTTGCTTTTCAGACACCCTTGCTGTGTAGACTGCAACTCACAGTTCTGCTTCAGACTCCTGGGTTCACAAGCCTAGGCCACAACGTCAGTTTGAACATTCCTTTATACAATTCTGCCTTGCTTAAATTGTTGCTCCAGTATGCCTTTGTTTGAAAGGGGGATAATTAGCTGAGGGTAATTGGAAAGCTATGTCAGCCCTAGTTTCAGTCTCATTCCCACTAAAGAACTTCCGCTTGGAGTTTGAAGCATTATTAAATGGACTTAAGAGCTATGAAAACTCATTCTACTTTAAAAATATAAAAATGTTTTTAAAGCTCTTGTTGGTTATATATATTCTAGATTGTTCTATATGCCCACCAGACTATTACGTGTTTGAAATACGGTTGAATGTATGATTAAAATGCATTGAGATTGGTGTCCTTTTTAAATATGACCACTACAAAATTTAAAATCACACACATGGCTTGTAATTTTTTCAATGGATCAGTGCTGCTCTAGAAGTTGTGTTTTCTTTGCATCAATTGATTTCATCTTAACCTCTCAAATTCACACCTGCAGTTGCTTCAATCATTTACTAGCTGTTATCTGAGTTTCATATCCCAGGAACTCTCTGACACACATTAAGCACTCAATAAAAAATGTGCTGTCACTAAACTGAGTGGAGCTTTAAAGGCTGCAGGGAGGTGCTGTGTGGGAATGAGGTATCCTAGGAGGTTGATGGCAGAGATGCTTCAGGCTTCAGTGACTGAGAGATCATCAGTGTCTGGAACTGCAATGTGTTTCCAGGGTATGTAGGACAAAAGTCAAGACTACAGAGGTCACGAGGTAGAAGAGGGCTGTGATTAACTGGAAGCTGTGGACTTAGATGCCTTTCCTAGCCAGGATAGAGATGGCCTAGTAATGGCTTTACAGAAAGCTTTTTAAGAAATAACATTTATGTACAGTTCTATAAAGGAAAGTAACAATTCTCACAACATGCTCATCATTACTACCACACATCATTCCTTTTTGTCCTCTTAATTCTTCAACTTTTGAATTAATTTTTAACTTTAATAATTAAACTAATTAATGATAAAATTTTAATTTATTAATAAAATAAATAATTTTAATTTATTTTTTAATAAATAATAATAATTAATTAATTTTAAACTTTAATAATAGTTAAATTAATTTAACTTTTTTAACTTTTTAACTAATTCTTAATTAGCTAAACAATGGAAAAGACATGAGTTGTTAGATGAAGTAGAAGACCTCAGACACCTGTGTTTGTGTTATGGATCAAGAAGGCCACATCCAAGACAGCACAATCTTTGTTACCCACCATAACTACATAGTTACACCCTATTGCTGAAGATGTCACACTTTGTGTGACACAGTGAGATCAATCTCAAATGTATTGGGAAACTTCCTCACTGCTGTCTAGCTTTTAGAGTGCTGAGGATGCTTTGCAGGCTGCTGGGAGATGGGGAGGAAGATGCCAATGCCTTGCCCAGCTCTGAACTCTCCGTGCTTTATTATTGACCAGCAAGGCAATATATGTTATGTGACTGAGGCATGACTATTATGGAGTAACTAACCACTCTGACTCGATTTGAAGCTAGCTCCACAGAATGATATTTAATACTTGGTACTATCATCTTGGTCAAAATCTTGGTGAGATTATTGACCTTAGAGTAGAATCTGTTATTTTTATTTTTCTAACTAGTTGTGTTTCCAAATTGTCTTCTTGATCTTTACCTGTATGCCCATAGACCTGAGCTACTCTCAATCTTGGTCAAAGAAGCTTCTTTTTGCAGTGGACCACAGTCAGTACACCAATGTACAAAAAGTCAAGTGCTCAGACCTACAGGGGACATCTTTGTCAACATCTCTTCCTTGGGCCAAGGCTTAAGGACTATAGTAGAAAGGAATGAAGAAAGAATGCGAGTTTTGGAAGATAGGAGTGCTGTGAGATGCTGTTTTCTGGACATGGCATGGCTATTGCTCTTGTGAGCTTATGGGAACTGTAGTCACCTAAACAAGGTCTGCATGCAATCATACCTCACAAATACTTTCCAGCTCCCATACCTTTCAACATGAAGGAAGTATTCTCCACCGCCTCTCCTTACTGGGGAGCTCTTGGCAATTGATAGCTGGTGAGAGAAAGAGAATCACTTTTCGTTGAAAGCATTCCCACTGGTAGTCTCCCCATGCTTTAGTAGACACCCCCATACCATGCCATGAAATATGGGAAGCACTCATTACAGTTAGTGAGTTAGTAAATAATAATAATTAATAATAATAAAAAGAAGAAAAAAAAGTCATGAAGTTGGAAGGTAGACATGTTGGAAGGAATTAAAGAGGTGTTGGAGGGAAACTGGGAAAGTGAATATGATCATATTCTATTGTATACATGTATGAAAATTGTCAAGAATAAAGAAAAATTGTAATAAACAGAGTTTAAAGATGATATCACATAGGGGTTTGCTACAATAAAAAATAATATATTTGCCTCTTTGTGGTTGCCTATGATTTTTCTTGATGAAACTTATTGATCAATGCTACTGGCATGCAAATATTCAAATCAAATTGCTTGTTCTTTGTAACAAATTACATAAAAATAGATCAAACATCTAGCTTTAAAGTATAAATAATCAACTCACAGATTAAATGCCTCATGGGCTCTGAAGTAGTAGCAAAACTTTTCAGCAAGATGAAAGGTGTGTAGAGACAGGAATGGTTTGACACTCCCTAACATGATAGCACGTAAGAGTGAGTTCCAGCTTCATTTTCCCAACAAAAAAATTCTTCCCATAGGTGTCAAATTTCTAAAATGAGGGTGTAGAGGTACTTGACTGATGCAACTTCATCCTAAAAGTTAGAAAATACTTTTCTTGTGAAATTACAATAAACTGAGCAATCATCTGGAAATTCTGAAAGGGATTACTGAGGGTAGCTCAGTAATGATGGAAGACACCTCTGGGCTAATTGTTGTAGTTCACTTGTGAATTGCTATGTGGAAGTGGGAGGCCAAATCTTTTAAATTCAGATTCCATTCTAGAGAACTTGAACTCAGATAAACTAACAGGCCAGTACCTAGCACTAGCTTCCAAGTTACTGCCCAACAAAACTGGAGCCTAGTTCCCTCTCTAGGTTAACCCCTAACAAGACCCACATTTCCAAGTTACAGCCCAAAAAAGACCAGCATCTCCAGGTTATTCCCCCAACAAATCTGTACCCCCAGGTTACAAGCCCACTACCTGCCTAATGACCACAAATGCAGAGGGAAGCAGAAATTAAGCTTATGATATGACTCCCAGCACCAGCCAATTATGTTAAAAGCCATAATAACTCCCCAATTAGATGCTTGCACACTCATCCCCTCCCCTAACCCCTGCTTACTGCTTACTATAAGGTCTTGTTCTATAGACATTTGGGGCTCTTCTCTCCACCAAAAACTGTCCTGCCTGTTGGCGGTGGACTGAGGGGTTCCAGGTATCTCAAATAAAAAAGCCTGACTGTGATTGCATCAGATCAGCTCCTGTCTGTTAAGGGAGGTTCAACCCATCCCTGGCACTACAGAAGAATATCAAAATTCTCCCTTCATTTCATTTTCAAGCTATACATGCATAATTATAAAAACATCGAAAAGTACAAATACCATTCAAGTATCATGAAGTGTAATATCAGGTGATTTTTTCGTTATTTCAGCCAGCTGTCTTAGTATCTTGTACTCTTAGACTTAATTTTCCACAACTGAAAAGTCATGACAAATTTTTTATCTCAACAGTTGGGCTTTAAGGAACTCAGAAATTCCTTCCCTAGCAGTGTAGCCAATGGGAAATGGTGAACGGTACTAAGTCCCCAGGCAAACCTCTGAGTCAACTCTTACCTACTGTAGCAAACAGAGTTACAGCCCCTCCAAGGTTCAGCAACCAAATCTCCAAACACTGTAACTATATCCCCTTATATGAAAAGGGAATACTTCAGATCAGATTAAACCAAAGCCCCTGCAATGTGAGTGTTATTTAGATAAGCCTACTGAATCATTTTAAGAGGGAGATGGGAGCATTTGTCAGAGACACTTGAGCTGCTACCCCGCTGGTATTGAAGATGGAGGGGGGAGATTCTAGGTCACAAAGGCAAGGAACAAAATTCTCCTCTAGAACCTCCCAAAAGAATGCATCCTTGCCTACATCTTGATGTTGCCCAACTAAGAATATCTCAGACTTTGGCCCCAGAGCTTGAAAATCTGGGCTATCTTCAGCCACTAAACTTGTAGTGATTAGTTACAATAACAACAGGAAATATATGAACCCGAAAAGCTCTCCTTGAAGTCTGAAGACTTCATCTCTGGTTCAAGTTGAATCAATTTAGTTTCTTTCTCTACGAGAGCCCTTCATCAGTTTCAGGATGTAAGCCCTAGTCTCACTAATGCATTCCTTCTCCAGATTTTTTTGAGATTATAATGTAATTGCAACATTTCTCCTTTCCCTTTCCTTCATCCAAACCCTCCCACATACCAATCTCTGCTCTCCTACAAATTTATTGCTATTCCATGCATATATTAATGGGTCATGTATACACATATAGATTTCTATACATAAACCGTTAAATCCATCTAATGCTGTCTATATGCATGTTTTCAGGGCTGACAGTTTGACACTGGCCAGCCAGTTGGTGTGTTCTTCCCTGGGGAAAATCATCTCTCCTATCCCCAGCTTTCCTCAGTTGCCTGTAGTTCTTTGTGTAAAGTAGTGGCCATGTGGACTTTCTTCATCCAGTTTGGTATGTTCATTTGTTCAGCCCATGTTTGGGTAGTCATGCTGGTGAGACCTTACGGATGTAGCTTATGATATGACCAGGAGACCCAAAGTCCCTGATCCTCTGTCTTCTACAATTTTCCTGTCCTCCTCTTCAGCAAGGTTCCCTGCGCCTTAGGTGCAGGCATGTTTTGCTGATGTATCCATTTGGACTCTGCTCCACAGCTCTGCATTTAGGTGGGTTGTGGCTTTCAGTAGTTGTCTCCTGTAGCAAAGAGAAGTTGTCTTGATGAGGTATGACAATTAGACTTCTCAGTGGGTATAAGAACAGATGGTTATGTCCTGGTGTTAGAGATTATGCTAATTTAGTAAATTAGTGCTGTGGATTCCTCTTCAATAACAACTTCCCTAGCTTCATTTTTTACCCCAAATAAGGAGACTGTGTCTTCTTCACTTTAGTATTCACTAAAAGCCCCTTTCTGGCCTGTTGTTTGGGAGACAATCCTGTTATCCAAATGCTGACACAATAGTGTGAATCTTCAGTTGACAGCAAAGCCTGTTGACACTGTGAACATTTAGTCTGTCTTTTCGTTCTCTTTAACTTTTACTGAGCACCAAAGCAGGAGGCACCACACCTGACTAAGGGTTATGGTGTTTATTAGTTTAATTAGACACAGATAAGCTCATCCTTCCATTAGTAGGTAAGTTTATGAGCACAGGAACAATGTGAACGAACAATAGGAACTCACAGTTATTCATTCACAATTACTCACAAATACCTTGTCTTCTCAAGAAATTAGACGCTAGGTTCTGATTGTCTATATACATGACCAATTCCATTCTTTTCCTTTCTTGTTCTCCCTGGACAATTGTTAAGAGCTGTCCTTCATTCTCTGTGTTCTGGAAGCCCATGACAATACTATTTGGGCAGAGAGGCTCTGTTGTTGTTTTATATATTTCACAGCATGTCTTGGTACTATTTTTGTCATTTCTGTACTTCTTTGTTATGGGATTTTAGTCCACATGAACTCACATTTGCTGTCCTTCCCACTTCCTTATTTGATTTGATTCATTGTTCTCTGTTGTGGTTTACTTTCTGAAATTTTATTGGATCACTACATTATGTTACCATAATAAAATGACAAAGAATAAGTGGCTTAAACAACAGAATCTTACTTTCCTTGAATTTGGGAGGTGTGTCAGTCTAAGACCAAGGCATCAGCCCTGTTGGTTTCTTCTGAGCCCTCTCTCCAGCTGCAGAGGTCACTGTTTTAGTGCCTTAGCACATACTCATCCTTCCACGTATAGGCCTCCAGCATCACTGTTTGTCCTAATTTCCTTTTCTTACATGGCTAACAGTGAGAATGGCTTGGGGCCCTTGAAGAGCCATATTTAAACTGAGGTGATTCTTTTTATTGTTTATGGAGATTAAAATTTAATACAATCCCCTTTCTTCCTCAAAATCCTCTCATATAACCCTCCTTGCTCCCCTTTAAATTAATGGCCTCCTTCTTAATTAATTGTTATTGCATGTTTATCTATTTGTGTATGTACATATATATTCTTAAATTTAACCTGTCCAGCCCATATAATACACTTGTATGTATGTTTCAGGGCTGCCTGTTTGGCACTGGACAGCCAATTATTTGCTCCTCCACAGGGAAAGCTACCACTCTCATGACCAGATTTCCTCAGTTGCATACAGTACTTTGTGTTAGGTTTGTAAAAAGGTAGAAAGATTGTAGGAGCCACCAGATCAGAAGGTTTCCCATGAGATTGTATCTCCTGGTAATATCAGAAGTGGCAGCCATGAAGTCTCACCAACATGACTGCTCAAGCATGAGCTGAACAAGGATGACACCAATGACCATGCCAGACTGAATAAAGAAAAACCTATAAGGCCTTGACCTATGTAACTCTTTAAGACTCTCTCTTCAAATACAGTTACATCCTGAGGAACTGGGGATTAGAGCGTCAAGGGGCAAACTGAGGTTACCATTCAGTCTGTAACATTTATTTAACTTTTCAATTGACGCTTTGTTTTAAGCTTTGGCATCATTTTTATATTTGGAGCTCTTTAAGCCATTTACTATTCATGTTTATCCTCTGCTCTTTTTCATGAATTCATCCTTTAATCCTCATGAAGATTGTGATTTGGTCCCCCACTCCATATTGTCTTTACCTTTTCCCAGTTAATTTGTTGTTAAAGGTTTTTATCCACTATCTCGGCATGTGTCTATCAATTCAAACTTTTTTTTAAATTGTATATAGGACTCAGAGAAGCTGCTTCAAAGCTATGGGGAAATAGGTAAGAGTTGAGAATGTAGTCCACTCTATTTGAATAATGATCAGGCTATAAGCCAGCTTATTTTGTTGAACTAGGAGAAGTGTGCACATAAAGGAGATTAATGGTGAGCAGTAAGCTGTGGCCATGGAACACAAGAATGGAATATGAAATATGTACTTGAAAAACTCCATTGTAAGATGAAGGCCTTTGGATCTCAATGAATTCAATGAGCATCAAGAAATGTCCAATAGCTGTGATGGGAAATTACTTTTTTTTCTCATGGTCTAAAGAGACAAGACATTTTAAACTAGCATAAAACTTTGGTTCAAGTAGAAATTAGGAGGGAGAATTCTTGACTAGGTGAGAACAGAGTGGTCTTCCTAATGCAGTCACCGTGGGTTGGACAGGGACTTGCTGCAGACTTTCTGTGGTACTCATCCTAGCCATCACATGCTACCCTAACCCACGGAGAGTAGGAGGACATAAAGGAGAAAGTTCACTTTTGTTGCAATTGAGCATTTCTATAAGCAGAGGGGAAAGAACAATTCATTTCTGAAGACTCCATGTTAAGTCCAGGCTCCTCCACTCATTTTTTAATAATGTTTATATATATGTGAAGGAATAAAGGAAATAGACTAATGTGCATTGCAAATGTTGGTTTGTTCTCTAAAGCTCATCAGAACTGTGACAGGTTAAGGACACTGTCAGGTCAAGTCACATCAGAAGAGAGGATAGCCCTGTCTCCCTGGAACCTCCACCCACTCTCACCTCCACTACACAGAGTAATGGAGGACACAGAAATCATCTGCTTCAGCTGAATCTATCATCTGAATCTATTAGCAGTTCAGACTCTTCTTTTTAATTTTAGATTTATTTGTTTTATGTGTGTGATACATGTATGTACATGTACCACACGTATGCTTGGTGCCCACAGAGGTCCGAAGAGGGAGTTGAATATCCTGGAACTAGAGGGACAAATGGCTATGAACTACCATGTTTATGCTGGGAACTGAACCTGAGTCCTCTGGAAGAACAGCAAGTGCTCTTAACCACTGAGTCATCTCTTAATCCCTCACTCGCTTTTCGAGCTATGGGTCCTCTTCACCAACTTGCGACTGGCAAACAGGCAACTTTGGTACAAAGAGATGGGAATCAGGGGTATTGTGTGCCTTCACTCTGAGAAGTTCATGTTACATTGTACTACTTCTGGTCTAAACCTGTGCTTTGTGGAACATTTGTAATCAGTGGTGTCTCCAGAAGAAACTGGCCATTGCTGTCAATAAAGCTTCTGGCAAGATGCTTGCTCATCATCTTGAGAAGTACCAGTCTTAAAGGTATAATGTGTTCATGGTATGAGAACTATGTGGTAGTATCTAAGTGAATAGAAAGCAACTAAAGCTGATGTTGTGAGTCACAGCTGGACAAAAAGATTATGTCAGTCTGAGCACCTTTGCAATCCAGACACTGACGTTGTACTGATTTGTTTCTCCATCCACAGCCCTGATAATTTATATAGTCATTCCAGGGGAACAAAAATGGTCTCCCAAAGTCAAGCACCTCTGTCCCCATGTGCCCTTCATCCTGACTGGGAAGGACAAGACTCTTCAGAATGATGACCACAGAAGGTAGATGTTAGCCAAGATAGAAGCAGGAGCCAGTAGACTTGAAGAAGCCAGAGAGGTAGCAGATAGAACTGGTGTTTGAGACTCCCTGAGTGTTTCACAAAGACTGAAGAAACAGCAAGAGGGGTTTCTGAGATGGCCTTGCATGCTGTTCTGCAAGCCAAATATGGGAAGGAACAACCTGGTTGACTTGTCTAAAGAATCCTGCTCCAAGTACTGCTTTCATGAGGCTCATCTGGATACACTGTTTTCCACAGAGTTCCTACTTCAGGGCTTTGCTTCTTAACAGATTTTACTGATGTTGCTTTGGGTAGTGTAGTGGTTTGAATAGAAATGGCCCCTATCAACTCATATTTGAATGCTTGGCCCATACGGAGTGGCATTATTAGGAGGTGTGACCTTTCTGGAGTAGGTATGACCTTGTTGAAAGAAGTATGTCACTGTGAAAGAGGCTTTAAGGTCTTCTATGCTCAAGCTACACCCAGTATGGCACACAGTCTTCTTCTATTCCCTGTGGGGCAAGATGTCAAACTCAGCTCCTTTTCTAGCACCATGTCTGCCTGCATGTTACCATGTTTCCTGCCATGAGGATAATACACTAAGCTTCTGAAAGTGTAAGCTAGCCCCAATTAAATGTTCTCCTTTACAAGAATTACCATGGTCATGGTTTTTCTTCACAGCAATAAAACTCTAAGACAAGTGGACATCTAGAATGCTGACTGAAATTATGTTCAGTAAGAGAAGTCCATGCCCATCCATCTAAGATGGACTCACAGTTCTGTGATTCCATGTGACTTAGATTATATTACTATGTAGTTAGGCTCACATAACATAGGTTACCAAAAGAAATACACCTGCCCTAGACTAGATGTGCCATTTTTTGCACTAGTAAACTTCCTAATACTGAAGGTTATCATCATCCCTATAGGAAATGTATTAGAGATAGGGATGGTGGAGGAAGGAAGGTAAGGAGGGAAGAAGGGAGGGGACCAGCAAATCTTCTCTCACAAAGACTTCCCTCTTTAGGGAAAATATAAAGGATTAAGTAAGGATTGTTAGCATTCTGTCTAAGCTCCACCCCATAGTTACCTGGCAACAGCCAGGTAGGCCTGACCCACTATAAAAGGGGCTGCTTGTCCCCTCCTCCCTCTCTTGCCCTCTTATTCTCTTGGTCTCTTGCCTTTCTGCTCCCACTCATCCCCCTCCTTCCCCATTCCCTTCCCCCTCTCTCTCCACATGCTCATGGCTGGCCTCTACTTCTCTTCTCTCTGTCTCTCTGTCTCTCTGTCTCTCTGTCTCTCTGCCTCTCTGTCTCTCTCAGTGTGTCTCTGTCTCTGTGCATGTCTCTCTATTTCTCTCTTTCTCTCTCTCTCTCTCTCTCTCTATCTCTCTCTCTCTCTCTCTCTCTCTCTCTCTCTGTCTGCCTTTCTCTGCCTCCATTACCCTCTTAATTCCCCTTCCAATGCCCTGAATAAACTCTATTCTATACTAAGTTATTCTAAGGCCAAAAACCTTGGTTTCTGGTAATAAATTCTATTTGTTAGCAGCAGGGGAATTAAGAAGAAAAAGAAGCTTAATTGGTAGAGCTCCCTTCTCTCTGACTCAAGGACCTCATGCTTGGACTCATGAACTTTTTGTGAAAAAGAAAGAAAAGAAAAATTCATTTATACAGACAACATGTACAGACACCTATACATTCATACACATATATATTTTGGCAGGGCCCACCTACCTATCTCAATCAAGTTCACGAGTATTTATACAATCATGCATGTATACCTACACATGTATGTATAGACAAATAGACATACACATATATACATTTGGTGGATAAAGCTGAGCCCCAAATAACACACACATATATATGGATGCATGGATGGATGCATGAATGGATGCATGAATGGATGCATGAATGGATGCATGGATGGATGCATGGATGGATGGATGGATGGATGGGTTGAGCCCTCCAAGCCACAATTTTCTTTTTTCTCTCTTTTTTTAATGGAATCATTTTTCTTTTTTATTGTTTATTTATTTTTTAATAATTATTAGAGAATTTTAGAGAAATGTTCCATATAACAGTATAAATCAATACAGTGCTTCTAATGAACAGTTTAACAACAAGTACCAAAGTATAAATTGTGCATAAAATTTTACCTAGCAAACTAATTTCTAGGAATTTATGTTGACAAAAATATATAAGTACTGTGCAATATCTATCACAGAATTATATACAATGGTGAATTATGAGAAATGTCAAAATTAAATACAGAATTAATAAATTATGAAATTACTTGTAGACATTTCTATAATAATTAAAATGGTATATTTTTGGCTAAAACTTTAGAAGCCAATATTATCATCATCTTATACTTTCACATTATAAATCTGATTAAAATAAATTAAATCACTTTGTAAGAACATTATGCAATTGGAAATTATTTCTGACAGATTTACAGTTTTATAGGCATTTTTTCCTCCTTCAAAATGACAAAGGAAAGTTGACTTCAGTCAAAATAGCACATATAACCTAATCTCATAAATCACACATTTGATGTTACTTGTTTTCAGTAGACTTTGAAAAACTTACTACTGTCACACTCAACTAGAAATAAGTTGGCAACTCCTGACTAAATTCAGAGAAAATAAGTACTAGTCTTCTAAAATATACAGGACTCACCTCCCTAATGTGAACTTAAAATAAAAATACCTTCAATTTTCTCTCTTGAAGACATGTTAGCTTCACTCTGAGCAAAGAATACCATTCTTTTGCATTTCCCAAGGCCATTACACTGAGATTCATCAGATACCTATAACACTTGCTGAAGTTACCCCTTAAATATTTCTATTTGACCAGTAAGAAATGACCTTCCTTACCTTTTTTGATAACTTTTGATTGAAACTTGATTTTATTTGATATTAGAATGGCTACTCCAGCTTGTTTCTTGGGACCATTTGCTTGGAAAGTTGTTTTCCAACCTTTTACACTGTCTTTGTAATTGAACTGTGTTTCCTGTATGCAGCAAAATGCTGGGTCCTGTTTACATATCCAGTCTGTTAGTCTATGGTTTTTCATTGGGGAATTGAGTCCATTGATGTCAAGAGATAGTAAGGAAAGGTGATTGTTATTTCTTGTTATTTTTGTTGTTAGAGGTGGTATTATGTTTGTGTGGCAATCTTTTTTTGGGTTTGTTGAAAGAAGATTATTTTCTTCCTTTTTCTAGGGTGTAGTTTCCCTCCTTGTATTGGTGTTTTCCATATCTTATCCTTTGTAGGGCTGGATTTGGAGAAAGATATTGTGTGAATTTGGTTTTATCATGAAATATCTTGTTTTCTCTATCTATGGTAATTGAGAGTTTGCTGGTTATAGTAGCCTGGGTTGGCATTTGTGTTCTCTTAGGGTCTGTATGACATCTGCCCAGGATTTTCTAGTTTTCATAATCTCAGGTGAGAAGTCTGGTGTAATTCTGATAGGTCTGACTTTATATGTTACTTGACCTTTTTCCCTTACCACTTTTAATATTCTTTCTTTGTTTAGTGCATCTGGTGTTTTGTTCATTATGTGACAGGAGGAATTTCTTTTCTGGTCCGGTCTATTGGGAGTTCTGTAGGCTTCTTGTATGTTCATGGGCATCTTTTTCTTTAGGTTAGGAAAGTTTTCTTCTATAATTTTGTTGAAGATATTTACTGGCCCTTTAAGTTGGGAATCTTCACTCGATTCTATACCTATTATCCTTAGGTTTTGTCTCCTCATTGTGTCCTGGATTTCCTGGATGTTTTGGGTTAGGAGCTTTTTGCATTTTGCATTTTCTTTGACTGTTGTGTCTATGTTTTTTATGGAATCTTCTGCATCTGAGATTCTCTCTTTTATCTCTTGTATTCTGCTGGTGATGCTTGCATCTCTGACTCCTGATCTCTTTTCTAGGTTTTTTAACCTAGGAAAACCGGGTTGTCTCCCTTTATGATTTCTTTATTGTTTCTATTTCCATTTTTAGATCCTGGATGGTTTTGTTCAATTCCTTCACCTGTTTGGTTGTGTTTTCCTGTAATTCTTTAAGAGATTTTTGTGTTTCCTCTTTAAGGGCTTCTAGCTGTTAGAAAGTTATTTATGTCCTTCTTAAAGTCCTCTATCATCATTATGTAACGTGATTTAAGATCCGAATCTTGCTTTTTCGGTGTGATGGTGTATCCAGGACTTGTTATGGTAAGAGAATTGGTTTCTGATGATGCCAGGTAACCTTGGTTTCTGCTGCTTATGTTCTTGCATTTGCTTCCTGCCATCTGGTTATCTCTAGTGCTACCTGCCCTCCCTTTATCTGACTGGAGCCTGTCCTTCCTGTGATCCTGGTTGTGTTAGAACTCCTCAGAGACCAGCTATCTCTGGGATCCTGAGATCCTGGGTGTGACATTGCTCCTGAGAGTCAAGCTGCCTCTGGGACCCTGAGATCCTGGTGTGATCGAGATCCTGGTGTGATCAAGCTCCTGAAATTCTGCGATCCTGTGATCCTGGGCATGTTAAAGCACCTGTGAGTGGAGCTTCCTCTGAGTGCTGTGGGGCTGTCTGAGGAGTTCACACCCCAGGACACCATCCCAAACTGGAAGGAACCCACTTCGCTGGTCCGGCAGGGTTCCTGAGTCCCTGGATCCTGCTGGTCCCAGTTACTCCTGGTGTGGGGACAGATGTTGTGTCCTCCTCACTTCTGATCCTATGATCCTGGGCATGTTAGAACACCTGGAAGTGGAGCTTTCTCTGGATGTTGTGGGACTGGCTGAGGAGTTTACACCCAAGGTTTGCTCAGGGTACCAGCCCAGACCTGAAGGAGTCCCTTTCTGTCTTTATTTTTTTTAATAGTCAAAAGTTATATTTTTCTGGCTAAACAACTAAAACCATCTCTTAAAACTTCCTAAAATTATATCAGTCAAATAAAGATTTTTATAAAATCATTAATTCATCTAAACATTAATTCATGAAAGTTCATCTTTATGCTGATCTGCACGAAATTTGCTCAGTAGGGTGGGCTAATGTCCAGGAATCCTTAGGATATGTAATGATGACAAGAAAGGCACACAAGCTGCAAGAAACAATCCTGAGATGAAGTTTCTTGTGACCTTGCCTCTCAGAGTTCACCCATCACAGACCATGCAAAACAAACAAACAGTGTACCATCTCCAGGAATGTCACCTGCTAGCATTAGCCTCTCCTAGATGGCTCCTGACAGTAGTCCCAACAACTCTCTGGTTAATTTGACACTTAGAGAAAGAAAGATATACAGAGTAGACTAACCTCGGCTCATGGGGGCTCATGGAGACTGAACCATGAACCAAAGAGCATGTAGGGGCTGGACTTAAATTTCCTATACATTTGTAACAGATGTGCAGCTTGGTCTTCATGTTCTTCATGAGGACTAAGGGAATATTGGACTCCAAAACCTTGTATAAAGGATACAAAACTTTAACTTTATACTGCACAGATAAATTTGAGGGCACAGATTTTCCAGAAAACTCAGCATCTTTCTGTCAATGTTCAAGTCTCTTCTTCCACACACCCATTGGTTACTTCTGTCTGGTCCTCTGTCAAGCCACCAGCATCCATTTCCAAGAATGATTATTCACATACAAGGTCCCACACTCCGAGGTTTCTATACTCTCATGTTCAAGCACCACAATCATTTCATGAGGCTCCTTCTCCATGTTCTTCTTACACATCTTTAAAGAGAAAGTCTAAAGATCCTTCTCCATGTGAAATTATAGCAGGATTATCAACAACACCATGTGATGGTGTTGTTTTGGACATTTTAGAGAGTTTTGAGATGATCCCAAGAAAACTGAGAGGGAAAATTTGATTTTAATGAAAAATTGAAAATAATTCTTCAAAAAATATCCTCTGAGAATAGAGGCTTTACACAAAGGTACTGACCTGAAGGTAAAGGTGCAATGGGAAGAAGAAGAAAGCCCATATTATAGTCAGGATTAAGTCTCCCAGGAGAAAGGGATTGAAAATGGCAACCAAAAGAATAAATATGACAACAGAAAACAGATTTCCATCACATCATGGAAGAAAACCAGCTGGTTCTAAAGTATGATAGAAGCAATCTTGGTGATTTAGGCTCAGTTGTTGCGTATTATGATACCCAACGTTAATGGCAGAAGGTGGAAGTAGAGAGCAGTAGGAAGGAATTGCCTATCATTGTCTCGAAGTCACCAGAAGGTTATTGGAACCTTTTTATTTGCCTTATATTAGGATGAGCAATGCCCAGAGAAAATAATCACATGTATTCAAGGCACATTAAAGCACAGCAAACCTTCTGTGAAACCTGAAAACACTCTGACTGTTAGCATGTGGGACTTTGTCCTGAAAAATGGGAGGTTTTTATTGAAGGGAATATGTAAGGCTCTACCTAAAATGTTAAGAGCATTTATATTGCTGTTGCGCCCACCAGTAGCAGCAACCAGCATGGTACTCAATCCTAAAACAGTCATCAGGGAAGAGAAATCCACACACATTTTCTTGTATCTTCACATTTCTGTAGAATGAGTGCTTTCATCAGCCAATTCAATTTAAAAAAAAAAATGAGATTAAAGCACCTGCCTGGGATCACACAGCTAGTCAGGATTGAACCCCGTTCATGTTCACACAAGGCCCTGCCTTTTATCATTACACTTGCACTTAAGGATGAGGAGACATCTTCCACTAAGGATTCCTACCAAATGGAGGATGTCAGCATTCAATTGACTCAGGACAATTCATCATGAAGTCTTATGTCCCAAATAAACTCTGCTGGCCTCTCAATCTATCACTGAGTACAAGTAAAGTCCATTAGAGATCCATTATGCTGTTCTCAAGGAGACACTTTCTATACAGGAAAGAAAACAGTACAAGAGAGCATCTGAGGAGTCACAGTGGTGACTGTAAATTTTCTCATCTGCACCATCAGAGGCATTCTAGAAGAGCTGTGTTACAGTGAGGGAAAAGAACTGAACCTGGCCTTGAGCCTGTGTAAGCAGTGTTCTGATCTGGGCTCTTGTGACCATTAGAAACACAATCATTTTCATTGCTTTAATCTCTCATTGAATTTAGAGAAATTAATCCTGTTTAGAGACAAATGCATATATGGATAATCCCGAGATCAACTCCTAAGCTCTGTGATGCAATGATAAAATAATAGTTCTAAAGTGCACACACTTTTCTTTATTGAAGTAAACAAGTGAGTGGTACAGGACAATGTGATTGATGGTAAAAGTATAGAGATGGGAAAGAGGCTGAGAGATGCTGGTCCTTTTTATGTCTCATGGACCCCTCACATGTTTTAGTCACCACACAAATTGTTATTCCAGTCTTGACCCACTTCCTACATGGCCTGCTCAGTAAATGACCCCAACACTTACCCCTTTTTATAACTCTGAAAGAGAGTCCCAGAAGCCACCTCTCTCACTTCATCCTTGCATCTACCCAGTTACTGACTTTTTGTAGTTACTCTTGAATTATTTCTCAATTCCTCCCTTTGATTTTCACCACAATTAAATACATGAATCAAAGTCACAATCATCTTTCTTACAGAAAAATTTCTAGTTGGCTCTTTCCACCCTATTTTTACCTGTATTACAGAGGCTTTTCTTTTCTTTTCTTTCTTTCTTTCTTTCTTTCTTTCTTTCTTTCTTTCTTCCTTCCTTCCTTTCTTCTTCTTCTTTTTTGAAATACAATAAAATGATTTATTGAGAATGCCCTCTCCAAAATCTTAGAATGAAAACTTGCACTTCTATCACATCAACACCAGCTGAAAATTCTACACAGTAGATTAACCTCAATTCTGGTCTGCTTTAAGTTCTTCTTTTTTTATTGCTCAATATTTTTTTTTAGAGATTTTCTTTATTTACATTTCAAATGTTTTCCCCTTTCTAGGTCTCCTCTTTAGAAACAGACAGGCTTTTCTTTATATTACGTTGGATTTAGAAGTACAGGAAAGAAAATAAAATATTCCTAGCACAAAATAATAATAAATATTTAAGAAAATAGAAGTTTTGCTTTGTTTAAAGATACATTCTATATGTTTTTGTATTAAATTGCTATATCATATACCATAAATACATGCAATTAAATAACTTTGAACGAAAAATTATGATAATGATATAAGCCCCTACTTTAAATAGAGTGGCTAACTTTCCCACATTTACTCTAGTCATTGCTATATATATTCTTATTTTTAATAAATTATTCTCCTGACTATGTCTGCTCCTCATTTCCATTCTTTCTTCTTTCTCAACATAGCTAAGCCAGTTCTCTGGAAAGCTTTCCACAACTAACAAAACTTAGCTTATGTGTTCTTCCTGAGAGATGCTTCAGTTCTCTCTTTCTACTCTCCTGAAGCCAGGTCATATGACTTAACCTCTTGCCTAGGCATCCTCAGAAAGCTGAAGCCATGCATGTTTCTCAGCTCAGTGTCTGACACACCATAGGAACTGAATGTATGTCACTGATGATGGTGTACATACAAGCTAGAAAGCACACTCAGTAGAATGGAAGGGACAGAGACCTGGAGAGACTGTACTAGAACTTGTGTGTGAAAATCAGTGGGACTTGAGTCCAGAAAAAAACTTGAGGTTCAAAAGACTGACATTTTTTAGTAAAATATTGGTCTCATTAAATCTGTTTAAAGATGCTAAGATCTATCTGCCATCATTCCATACCTCCTGCTCTCTTATGGCCACTGTTTTCAGAGTACATTTCTTTCTCACTGGCCTTCCCAATTATGAAGTGCCATAACAAAGTAACACAGTTTAAGCAGCAGAAACCCATTGTCATGTAGATCTGGAGTTCCTTCTGTGATCAAGAGGTTGGCAAGGTTGGTTTCCCACCCACCCCCACCCAGGACTCTGAGAAACAGTCTGTTCCATTCTTCTTTCCAAGCATCTGGTGGCCTTATTCATGCCTCTCAGCATGGAGATGGTGTTTCTGTTCCCCCTACATCTTCACACTACTTATCCTCTGTGCATGTCTGTCTCTTCACATGGCACCATTCATAGTGGATGTGACCCACCATATTCTCATATGATCTCATCTTAAGTCTGCAAGGAACTTATTTTCAAATAAGGTCACATTGTGACATACCAGGAGTTAAGATAGATAGATAGATAGATAGATAGATAGATAGATAGATTTGAATTTAAGGGAGGCACAATCAATAATAATGCAGATGAGTATATTACAGCTACTGTTATTGAGGCTTTGCCTTTAGGTGCATGCAAACCAAAAATTTTGACACTGTATGCTAAAAGCATCTAAGAAAAGGAAAGTTCAAATTCATTTCCTATCAACATTATCATTAAATGTTTGATGGCACATGAAAAGTTCACTTCAAAACAGTTACTTCCTTCAAAGTTATATATACAAGAATGTCAAGGTCTACATAAAAGTCCTAATGATATCTTCAAATGCCATGAAAAGAGAAATCCTGGTAAATCAGGGTTTTTTATCTAAAGGAAAAAATACTTTTAAAGATATTGTCCTTCACAAATAATAATCACTTAATATTTATATAATAGATATTTATTTTTTAAAGTATATTTTTATCAATGAACTGAAAAAATACTTCCAACTATTATATTTTAGAATTTTATTACAGTACTCTCAATGTTGAAATCAGTAACACTGTTTCACACCTTGGTACTAGGTCTCTTGACTGTTGTGCTACACTATTGCTAAGCAGAATTGGAATTTTCTTTGATTATTCGTGATTTTTCATCAGAGTAAAAATACAAGTTTCCCTAGGACAGATGCATCCTTGCATAATTGTTAATGGGTGTGCAGTTAAAGGTTGAAGAAAATCCAAGTTTTTAAATTAACAGATTTGATTAACAAAATACTAATTTTGAACCCAAAGGATTATCATAAATAGTCCTAACCAAAACCAAATCCTCTTTCAGAAACTGAAAACAATTAAAAGACTCTGTGATTTATTTTTTTTTTTACATCTTACAGACATATTCAGACCAGAGGGTTTTTTATTGCCTGTCAGTGCAGAGAGAACAGCAAACAACTAAACCTAATTTCTGCATGAAAGTTAGGTTTTGTGAAATCACTGCAAGGAAAGAAGGTATCTGTGAAATAATTGCAAGGAAAAAAACAATTAACAAATACAAACTTCTCTTCTGTGAAGAAGTATATAATTAGAGTAATTACAGTTTAATCCTCAGGATTGTATTGACAATTTGTACAGAACAAATTTGATAAAACAGATCAGTCATTTCAAATGGCAGGTAAATATCTATTAGTCATTTATAGAACAAATTTACTGAGTCACATATAATAATAAACAAACACAGCTGAGAATATATGTAGCTCAGTGGTAGGAGTGTTTGTCTAGTATGCCAAGGGCTCTCAGTGCAAATAAATGGTGAAACCTTTACTAGTTCTGAACTTACAGAATTTATGGCTGCTTGGATAAGACCAAACTAGTAAACATTCCATGATGGATAGTCAAGGGGCTCCCCAGATGACCCCCAGGCTAGAAGCTATTACAGCTTATGGATGGCAGGAGAGGGAGAGTCACTTTTATTCAAGAGTGCAACCTTTTATATATTGCCAGTGCCCTAGAGGATGTCCTATACTCATGTGCCTGTAAGAAATATGAATTGGACTCAGTGAGTTATAAAGGAAAAGAAAAAGAAAAAGAAAAAGAGAAAGAAAGTATGAAGTTAGAGGGGGAGCATGGAAAGAAAACAAAAAGAAGTTGGAGAGAGTTGTAAGTGGATATAATCAAAATGCATTATATACATAAGAATTTTTCAAAAATAGATAAATAAAATAGTATTCCATGACATCTTTATTCTAGCTGAGTTTACTAAGTACCAATATGCATATCTTATTAAAAATTATTTTCATAACAATGTGAAAGCTACTAGCTATCAATTCAGCTCTTCTGGTTCAAAACTCCCCTCCAAGCTGACTAATTCAAACTGACTTCTCTTAGTTTCTGACTGAATTGCTCTGCTTGGCCTCAAACTAACCCTGGCAATCTGTTCTAATCTCCTGGCTCCTTCTCATTCTATGGCCCCTTCTGTCTTCACCTGTAACCTATCTCTGTAAACCTGTAAACTTTCTGTAATCTCTCTCTTTCTCTCTCCCTCTCTCTCTCTTCCTCCCCACTCTCTCTGAGCTTCTCTCTTAAGTAACCTCTTTTTCCTTTGCTGTTCTTAAGATGAGTAAATCCTATCTCTGATTCATTCTATCAAATTTTTCTTTTATTCATCACTTTGCTACTCAATTAAAAGTCACTTTCAGGGATGGAGAGATGGTTCAGCAGTTAAGCGCACTGACTGGTCTTCCAGTGGTCCTGAGTTCAAATCCCAGCAAACACATGGTGTCTCACAACCATCTGTAATGGGATCTGATGCCCTCTTCTGGTGTGTATGAAGACAGCTACAGTGTACTCATACAAAATAAATAAATAAATAAATAAATAAATCTTTTTTTTTTTTTAAAGTCACTTGCAAACGTGGCTGCTTCCTTCTACAAATTAACTTTGCTTGGGACTAACTGTGTGTACTAAGGACATGTCTGTATTCCAGCCAAAGTGATTAAATGTGTATCATTCCAGTCAGATCATACAAACCTAGGTCTTTGGATATGTTCCTTTGCCAACGCAGACATGTTGCTGGATAAAATTCTTCTACACTATACACTTGAGTCTGAGAAAAAGGATGTCTGAGGAGTTGGAGGCCCAAAGCAAAAAAGGGTGAGTAAGTAGAGACTGACTACTGTCTCTGACAGGTATTTTGTCTTCCTTCCCTCCAGAAATGGAATAGGCAGACGTCAAAGGGAAAAGTGAGGTGGCCTTTTCTTGACAGGCAGAAATACAGAACTTCATGCATCTCAGAGGCAAAAGGATGTCAACAGATTTCCTCAGGAGTCTTTAGAGTACCTAGTGGGAAGATTGCAAGTATTACAGCCCTGTGCTTTTGGAGACCTCCCAGTGCCAATGGAAAGAATGGATAAACAAACAAACAAACAAACAAACCTCTCGTGAAGCTTTGGGGTGGCCATGGCAGCAGGCTCTTATAGAAAGGGGTCCTATCTCTGGCATATCTTAAAAGACAAAAGTCCCAGGTCTTTGGTGGCTGAGGCAGGAATGGGTACCTCTGCCTTTAGTAGTTATAGTTAGGGACACTGGATGGAGGTAGGACCCTGTCTAGGCAGAATTCTCAAGCCCAGGGAACTGGTGTGTCCATCTCCTCTGAACTACCTCCCTATCTGGAAGGAGGGAGCTTTCTCTTTCCCAAGTATTTCCGGCTCTGAGGTACCAGAGGTGAGGTGAAAGTCCTCTCCTATCATTGGAGTCTTATAGACAGAGCATCTGGACCAAGTCACACTTTGAAGTTTTCTCCATTTTCCTCCTTCAAAGATACCGCCAGGTCTTGTCACTATGGATATCTTTGCAGGCAGCTGTATGCTGTTCTTACCTGCCAGGTGGCCATGAGAAGCTTCCCACTGAGAGAGAAGCTCCACTCTGGGGTTCCTTTCTACATTCATCAAGTCAACAGGGCTCTGTCTCCTGCCCCCACTACACTGGTATGATTGACACAGTGTTGAGAGTGGAAGTTAGGAGGCCCAGTCATTCTGGAGTTAAGTGCTTCTAGAATGGATTTTCATTTGATGTGCAAGTCACTTAGAACAGGTTACAAGGTGCTGCAAGTATAAGAGGCACGCAGTTGTAGTCCAGCAGAGCGATTGCTGTAAGGGGGACCCAGAGGTTTGGTCAATGGGACAAAATCTCAAAGGAGGTGGTGACAAGCTGATAATCAGAAAAGGTTCTATACTGCCCAGAACTATCACAATTGCTAAGGGGCCCCAAAACCTGAACATAAGTGGAGATGGGAGCCATGCTCTAGGTGTGGAGGAAAGCCAGATGACCCTATCTCAATGAGAAGAAAGCAGAGAACAAGAAGCCTACTTGCTCACAGTGCTCCTCCACCAAGGTATATATACCTTACCTTACTATTCTAGGATAATTTTATTTTACATCCTGACTAAAGTTTTAGCAAATTACACTGAACTTAAATGCATAACTGAAATAATAAATAATAGATTAATCTTATATGATCTTATGCAAATACATTACAATATCTGGTAAAAAAAACTGAACCAAAAACAATTAATCAATATCAAGTTTAATTTACCAATATAGTTTCTGACTATATACCGAGAAAGGAGGGATGAAAGCAGTGTTCTGGGCCGTGATTCTCCCTGAAGTGAAATAAGTAAAATTGTACCAGAGCCCAGTGGTTGAGCTCTATGCTCAGAGAAATACTTTCATGTCTTACAGATTTTAACTTATAGTCTCAATTTTTAATATGTCTAAATATTGTTTATGGTGAGTATATGCACGATTGCCACAGAGAAAATGACATTTATATAATCTGATATGTTGTCATTTATAGGAGTCAATTTAGGAAAAATAAAAATACTGACTGGATGATATTTTTCTTTCAAAGAGAAAAAAACTCCTTATATTATGGAATGCGGAGAGAGAGAGAGAGAGAGAGAGAGAGAGAGAGAGAGAGATTTATTTTACGTTGAGTACACTGTAGCTTTCTTCAGACACACCAGAAGAGGGCATTGGATCTCATTACAGATGGCTGTGAGCCACCATGTGGTTGCTGGGAATTGAACTCAGGACCCCTGGAAGAGCCATCTCTCTGGCCCAATATATTTTTTAATTCAAGTGGTACAAGGATATTAAAATAAACCCTAACATTCTTGATGGCCGTGTGTGTGTGTGTGTGTGTGTGTGTGTGTGTGTGTGTGTGTATACACATACATATGTATCTTTATAAAACATTATTATCTTTACTAACTGCGTTAATTTAACTAATAAAATTTGCTGTTAGTCTTAACCACCAAGATGAAAATATTTGGGCTTATTAACAAAACACGTAGAGGCTTTCGAATCTTTTATTCGGAAACCAAGTGGCAGAGCTCTCCTGGGAGCTGGCCAAGCTACACACGGCCTTTGGGCTATAAATGACTCATCAATGGAAGCCACACAGGCAGCTTGGGAATTTCCACCCTTGCTCTGGTGAGCATCCAAGGCTATAATTGAGGATTCTCACCTGTCTCCTTCTTCCTCAGGCTTCCCAGCAGAGAGTGAATGGACCATATCATGGGAAAGTGTGAGACAGAGTTTTTGAAGAGTGAGAAAGTCTTACTAATGTGTGTGGACAGAAGTCCAGGCTCCTCATTATACACCGCCAAAGCCTCTGGAGACTTGACTTCTATTTACCTTAAAATCGTGTGAAAGAAGCCAGTGAGCTTAATTTGAATGTCTGCATCTCAGACTTCATTTCTAAACTCTATTTCTGGTCCTCTAAGCCCCTTTGTCAGTTAGTTTTTTTGGCTCACAGGATTCTCTGCTATGCGTTACTTGTTTGAGTCATTTCTTGTGGCCAAAAGAACCCAGAGTGTTTACTTCTAATGTCACAGTAGCTTTCCACCTTCTAAGAACCCCTAAACTCTATTTGACCATTCCTTCTTGAACATTTGGAACATTCTCAGTTACAAATTCTCAGTTTTAAATTTGAAACTCATGTATCCAATTTACTTTATTTTTCCCCCAATTGGGACTTACCTTCCTGAGGCCAACACCCAAAGCTAAAGGCTAGAAACAGTTTTCCAGCTCAAGTTAGTAGCACTTTCAGTGAAACAGCTGTGGTATTATCATGTGATTTCCTTTTACCAGAGTGAGTTTCATTAGCACTAATGAAAAATTGAACTAGAATTTCTCTGGCAGGAGGAACAACACAGATCTGGTCCGTTGCCCATGGTTGGGCTCTGCTGAAACTTACTGACCTTTTCCTCAAACTCTTTCAGGCTTGGGTCCTGCAGAAATTCCACAAACATTCATCTGACCAATTACTCAAAAAAAAAAAAAACTCTTGGGGGAAGTTGGCCATTTTATTAACCTCACCATGTAACTCTGATCTTAGAGTCTGTGGTGGAGTAACTGCCAAAACATACATAGGCACTACCTTGAAGATCCCAAGCCAACACTCACCAGGCATCAGGTCACATGCTTGGAAAAATAACCCCAGCATAAATCCTTAGTTTATCTGGTGTTCTGGTTTGAAAATGGTGTATGTTCTATGTTTGAATACTTGGTAGTGCTGTTTGGGGAAGCTATAGAACTTTTAAGACATGAGGACTGACTGGTGGGATTAGGACACTTGGATCAAGCCTTGAGGCTATACCATGGTCCTGTAATTGCTCCCTGCATCCTGATCAGAGGAGACAGGAGGAAGCGGTGTCACCACCTGCTACTATCCCAGCAAAAACAGCCCTGGCTGACTTGCTTTCCCCACTATGATGGACTTTCTTCCTGAAAATCTTTTTGTCTGTCTTTCCTTAAGTTGATTTTTGTAAGGTGACTGGTCACAGCAATGACAAAGATAACTAATAAAAAAGGTATTCTAAGAAGTTTATTTATTGCTATAGTTTACAGGCCTTTGGAACTGGTTTGTAGCTGTGGGGTCAAAAAGAAGGCCCATGTAGGCTGTAAATTGAGTTTAATGAGTTATTCTAGTGAGAGTTTAAAACACCAGAACGCAAAGAGAAAGATAAGCAGAGAAAACAATGTTTTTGGAGATGCCAAAGTGGAACAAGGATTATAATGAGAATTGGACTCAAAGATATTCTGGTTGTATTCTAAAAAAGTGTATATCTATGGTCTAACATGTTGGCTTTGGGGGAGGGTGTAACTTTGAACAAGACTGAATTTAAAAGCAATAGGCTAATTTGATTAATTATGTTAATTTCAAGGCAGCATAACATTTAAGCTGTAATAGCATGGTTACTGATCACATTTAGCTTCACATAACTTGCAATCTCTGAAAGATTTACAAAAAGAGAGAACAGAAAGTAAAGCAAAAAGATATGAAAACATGTTCTGTTTTTTTTTTTTCAAGTAAAAGAAAGATGTTCAGAGGTGTTTAAAGTTGCATACAGTACAGGAATAGACAAAATGGTAGAAATTGCTAAAGTTATTAGTACAATGAAGGAAAAGCATTTGCATTATAACATTTTGCATTATAATAATAGGATTAAAATTTCAGCATAAGACCCTATCCATCAGGCTGGAGGGATGGTTCAGTGGTTAAGAACATTGATTGCTTTTCCAGAAGTCCTGAGTTCAATTCCCAGCAACCACATGGTGACTCAAGACCATCTGTAATGGGATCTAATGCCCTCTTCTGGTGTGTCTGAAGAGAATGATGGTATACTCATACATAAAATAAATAAATCTTTAAAAAATAAAAAATAAAAAAGACCCTATCCATCAAAGAGTCCAAAATATTAAAAAAAGTATATTAATTTGAAAGGAGGGTACCTAAGAAGGGAGTGACTAAAAACACAGAGCCTATGGCTTCCTTACCAGAAAACGTCCTAGAGAATTGCTTGCCCAGGTTCAGGGGCAAAACCACACAATGACAATTGCAGCTCTGGTACAAGGGGACCAGGCTACACCTCAAGCTAGCAGTAAAACTGACCACCATTTATGTGATAGTTGTTTTTCAGACATCCAAAATATAAAAGTTATGAAGTCACAGAGGCTTAGCTCAAAGTTTCAGAAAGTCACTGAAACCAGGAAGTGTGCATGGTGTGATTCCTTACATGAGCGCTCAAGTAAGCTACATACATCTGTGATGATGAAACCTACATTTCAATGGAGACCCCAGGATACCAGTACAACCACTGAAGAAAGCTGAAGATACCAGGTCGACCTGGACCAAGAGAAAGGCCATGAATGCTTTGGTCAGCTATACTGAAGGGACCCATGCCTGGAATGGACTCCAGATTGATACCACTACAATCCCTAGATGCTGGACAATAGAACTGCAGGGTTTGGTATTTGTCCCACTAGGCTTCAACCTTACCTTGGTCCCATCTCTCTATGCTATGACTCCATTCTTCCTTTTTTGAATGAGGATGTTTATATTATTATAACTGGAAGTGTGTAATTCATTTGGTTTTTTTTTTCCTTTATTTCATAATAGGTCACAGTTAAGAGATTGCCTTGAGTCTTATAAAGGAATTTAGTACATTGGACTTTTGAAACTTTAAATGGGGAGGTCTGGCTGGTAAATGTAGGTTGCTGGATGGTGGGCTTGGAGGTTATACCCACCCTTCCCCAATCTATTCTCTCTGAATCTTGGCTTATAAAAATGTGAGGAAGCTGTACCATTACCTCCCATTGTCTGCACTGGACTAAGCTGGTCCCAGCCACCATGCCTCCTCTATCTCACTGGACTGTGTTTCCTCAACCTATGAAACAAAAGAAATCCCCTATCCCTTATATTAATTCTTCTCAAGTAGTTGATTATTGCTTGATTGTTAATTTATATAGCCAGATCTCTCGAAGGCTAATACCGTAGAGTCTGGGAAGTTCATCTTAGGCACTATGAATACACTCAAGGAAAATGCCTCCAGGAATTCATGGGCTGGAGTTTTGTTGTCAACTGCCTGATTTTACATAGGTTTTACTTCAACAAAAATCTGAAATGTGTGTGTGTGTGTGTGTGTGTGTGTGTGTGTGTGTGTGATGAGAAAGGGAGGAGGAAGGGATGGAAGCAAGACATGATCAGACGACTTCTAGAACTCAATTCTCTCCTTCTGCCATATGAGTTCCAAGGATTAAACTTAGATTATTAGGCACGGTGGCAAGCACACTTGCCCACTGAGCCATCTTGACAGCCCTGAACATTTTTGTTAAACTCAGTTATGCTTTTTCTATAAGCATCATTTTTTTTTTCAAAATAGCAGAGGGTATAAAACCAATATATGTAACATGCATGAGTCAGAGAGACCTATCATACAAGAAACCAGTCTGATCATTTCTCTTCATTCAAGGCACATCTGGTACATACTTTCATATTTCTATTGTGGAAAAAATAAAGACAATGAGTACTTAAAATAATATAGAGAAATTAGGAACTGTGCATAAAGAAGAAGGTAAAATGATATCAAGAGTATCCAAATCAGCATGGTATTCCGTAGCAGCTTACAAAATAGAATTATAAAATGATCCAGTAATTCTGTGTGTATGAATTGAAAACAGAGTCCTGTAGATATTTGCATACCTATGTTCACAGTAGAGCTGCGAACTCTCACAAAGAATCAAACAAAGACAGTATGTGTGTAAAACAGTAATTATCCCTTAAAAGAAGGTAAATTCTGACATACACTGCAGTAAAAATAAACTTTTCCTTAAGAAACTTTTGTATAAAGCAAAATAAGGTACATCAAATCTTCCCCACAAGTCTTAGGAATCTTTACAGAAGAAGGGACAGAAAGATTATAAGAGCCAAAAATGGTCAATAATATCAAAGAAAAAGTATATTCTGGACACAGCAGGGAAGTTGTACATATCAGCCAGCAGTGACTATAACAGCCCACATAAGTTTTGTGCAAGCTCTAGCTGAACAAAATACTACATACACAGGGAAAGGTGGACATGAAATCTCAACACTAGCTGGGGATCTATTAACATTTGATAGATTCTTGGAGAAGAGTCCGTTTTTATTGATGATGTGACCCAAGACTAACTGTACAACACAAACTGAACTCAATGAAAAAAGAAAAAACTCCCAAAGGTAGATGGGAAAGGGAGGGAAAGCAGAGAGGGTGGCTATGGTACGGGTTGGCAAAAGGGATGAATATGTTCAAAACACATGAAATTCTCAAATGTCATTTTTAAAATGCTATATGATTTTATTTATGTGCTCTATCCAGGGTCGTTACTCTGAGAAACAGAAAGTAGGGTGGCAATGATGTGGGCAGAAAGCAGAGAGGATGGGAAGTTGTTTAATAAATACTGAGTTCCAGTTTTGAAAGATGAAAATCCTAGGAACTGATTGCATAACAATGTGAGTACTTCACAGTGGTAGGAGATACAACACAAAAAGAGCAGGAATGAGGGGAGCTTTTGACACAGAGGCACTTAGGCTCCCCTGGGCCTGCTTATCTTTCTGAGTCTCCACTGGAAGAGCATAATTTGTCTTTTCTCAAATCTGTTTTCAGCTGTTGACTGAACCTGTGCCTTTTCAGTGGTCCCTTTTTCTCTCTTTCACTATAGTTCCTCTCCCCACTAGGTGACTACTTGTCTATCATGTGGCTGACCTCAATGCCAGCTTAATAACATGGCATTTTCCCTTTCTCTTCTCCATCTTTCTCTTCAGAGAAACTGCCCAGATTTATAGCTTGCTGCCCAGTGGAGGGTTGGTTCTTTTGAATTGTGACAAAATTGTTCCAGAGCTTGAAATATTTTTCAAAAGTGAAAAACAGAAAGGGCCATCTGCATCTATTTTACCATTTGAGGCTTATAAATATCAATGTCAGCTTCATCTGAGACAAATAGTGTGGTCAATGGGTCAGTAACTCCTTTTACAAAACGGACAGGAACAGGGTGGCCTTCCATATCTTCCCCAGAGCCCTCCTGTATTCATGTATTCCTTTATTAAAAAGAAAATCCTGTCTCTAAACTTATGGACGGTCAGACTAAGCCCAAAAGTACTGAGATATGACACACCTGAAGATGAGATAAGAAGATAAGGAAAATATCTGTCCTTTTGTAATGGTTTGAAAATGCTTGGCCCAGGGAGTGGCACTATTAGGAGCTGTGGCCTTGTTGGAGGAAGTATGCCATTGTGGGTGAGGGCTTTAAGATCCTCATCCTAACTCTCTGGATGTCAGTCTTCTCCAAGCTGCCTTCAGAACAAGATGTAGAATGCTCAGCTCCTCCTACACCATGCCTGACTAATGCTGCCATGCTCAAACCTTGATGATAATTGACTGAACCTCCAAACCTATAAGCCAGCCCCAATTAGATGTTATCTTTATAAGAATTGCCATGATCGTGGTGTCTGTTCACAACAGTAAAACCCTAACTAACACACCCTTTAATGAGAGATGGTCTTTAGAACCCACCAAATCTCCACTCCTAAGGACAATGGCCTGCAAACTTTCACTGTAGGGAGTTAAACAATCGAAAAGAAGGCAGATTTCAAGATCTGGAGCGCAAAATATCTTGAGTTGCTTCCAAAAGATTTCCTGATCTCTACAGCTTAGATAGAAAACAAACTAACACTGGACTTCATTCAGAAATGGACCTCAGGGTTTGCACCTGCACCTGGGAGTGAATCCTTTGCTCCAGCCCTCCCCATCCCACCCACACCCAGAGACTGCTTGAACCCCAGGAGTTCTGACACACCCAGGCTCACAAGTGAGACTACCAACCCCTGCCCCAATACCTGACCTAACTGAGAACCCCCACTCCTGGGGCCCAGAGGATAAAGGAACACCACACACACACACCAGAAACATATGTTCCTTTCTGTTTGCATCTTTACCTGGGAGATCCTCTGCCTCAGCCCCACCCCTGCCCACACCCAGAGACAGTTTGAGCCCAAGGAGTTCTGACATGGCCAAGCTCATAAATCAGGTTCTCCAGAACCCCTACCATACCCAGAGAGAGCTGACCCAAGGGAGATCAATATAACCAGGCTCATAGGACAAAGAAGCTCCAGTCAGAGACAGCAAGGCCAGTTAACTCCAGAGATAACCAGATAGTGAGAGGAAAGAATAATAACATAAGCAACAGAAACCAATACTACTTGGCAATATCAGAACCCAGTTCTCTAACCACAGCAAACTCTGGATACCCCAATACACCTGAAAAGCAAGATTCCTATCTAAAATCCCATCACATGAAGGTGATAGAGGAATTTAAGAAGTACATAAACAAGACAGCATTTTCAACAAATAGTGCTAGCTCAACTGGTGGTCTACATGTAGAAGATTGCGAATTGATCCATTCCTATCTTCCTGTACAAAGCTCAAGTCCAAGTAGATCAAGGGCCTCCACATAAAACCAGATACAATGAATCTAATAGAAGAGAAAGTAGGGAAAAGTCTCCAACACATGGGCACAGGGGAAAAGTTCCTGAACAGAACACCAATGGCTTATGCTCTAAGATTAAGAATCTACAAGTGGGACCTCATGAAATTACAAAGCTTCTGTAAGGCAAAAGACACAGTAAATAGGACAAAACTGCAAACAACAGATTGGGAAAAGATCTTTACCAATCCTATGTCTGATAGAGGGTTAATATCCAATATATACAAAGAACTCAAGAAGTTAGAATCCAGAGAACCAAATAACCCTATCAAAAAAATGGGGAACAGAGCTAAACAGAGAATTCTCAACTGAGGAAACTCGAAGGACAGAGAAGCACCTAAAGAAATGTTCATCATCCTTCCTCATCAGGGAAATGCAAATCAAAACAACCCTGAGATTCCACCTCACACCAGTTAGAATGGCTAAGATCAAAAACTCAGGTGACAGCAGATGTTAGTAAGGATGTGGAGAAAGAGGAACACTCCTGCATTGCTGGTGGGATTGCTAGCTAGTAAAACCATTCTGGAAATCAGTTGGGTGGACCCTCAGAAAATTGGACATAATACTTCCTGAGGACCCAGCTATACCACTTTTGGGCATATACCCAGAAGATGTTCCAACATGTAATAAGGACAAGTGCTCTACTATGTTCATAGCAGCCATGTTTATAATAGCCAGAAGCTGGAAATAACCCAGATGTCCCTCAACAGAGAAATGGATACAGAAAATGTGGCACATTTACAAAATGGAATACTACTCAGCTATTAAAAACAATGGCTTCATGAAATTTGCAGGCAAATGGATGGAACTTGAAAATATCATCCTGAGTGAGGTAACTTACTCACAAAAGAATGAACATGGTATGTACTCACTGATAAGTGGATATTAGCCCAAAAGTTTGGAATATCCAAGATTCACTTCACAGCAACAGTTGGACTGATTGTGAGGTCCCAGATGGAGGAGTTGGAGAAAGGACTGAAGGAACTGAGGGAGTTTGCAGCCCCATGGGGAGGGAGCAACAGTGTCAACTGGTCAGGCCCCCTGGTGCTCCGAGAGACTGGACCACCAACCAAAGAATGCATATGGAGGGGCTCATGGTGATGGCCACATATGTGGCTAAGGAGGGCCTTGTTGGCCACCAGTTAGAGTAGAGGCCCTTGGACCTGAGAGCATTAGATATCCCAGTATAGGGGAATGCCGGGGAGGGAAGAGGGGAGTGGGTGGTTGGGGGGGGGGGAATACCTTCATAGAGGCAGGAGGAGAGGGGATGGGATAAGGGGCTTCCAAAGGGGAGACCTGGAAAGGGGAAAATATTTGAAATGTAAATAAAATATTAAATAAAAATAAGCAGGAGGACATAAGTAGCTTCCTTAAAGAAATACAGGAGAACACATGTAAATAGGTAGAAGCCCTTAAAGAGGAAACACAAAAATCCTGTAAAGAATTACAGGAAAACACAATCAAACAGGTGAAGGAATTGAATAAAACTGTCCAGGATCTAAAAATGGAAATACAAACAATAAAGAAATCACAAAGGGAGACAACCCAGGAGTTAGAAAACATAGGAAAGAAATCAGAAGTCATAGATGCAAGCATCACCAACAGAATACAAGAGATAGAAGATAGAATCTCAGGTGTGGAAGATACCATAGAAAACATTGACACAACAGTCATAGAAAATGCAAAATGCAAAAAGCTCCTAACTCAAAACATTCAAGAAATTCAGAACACAATGAAAATTCCAAACCTAAGAATAATAGGTAGAAGAGAGAGCAAAGATTCCCAACTCAGAGGGCCAGTAAACATCTTCAACAAAATTATAGAAGAAAACTTCCCTAACCTAAAGAAAGAGATGCCCATAAACATACAAGACGCCTACAGAACACCAAACAGATTGGACCAGAAAAGAAATTCCTCCCCTCAAATAATAATCAAAGCACCAAATGCAAAGAACAAAGAAAAAATATTAAAAGCAGTAAGGGAAAAAGGTCAAGTAACATATAAAGGCAGACCTATCAGAATTATACCAGATTTCTCAACAGAGACTCTAAAAGCCAGAAGATTTTGAGCAGATGCCATACAGACCTTAAGAGAACACAAATGCTAGCCCAGGCTATTATACCCAGCAAAACTCTCAATTACCATAGATAGAGAAACCAAGATATTCCATAACGAAACCAAATTTAAACAATATCTTTCCACTAATCTTTCCATAATAGAAGGAAAACTCCAACACAAGGAGGGAAACTACACTCAACAAAAGAACAAGAAATTAATCTTTTCACAACAAACACAAAAAGAAGAGAGCCACACAAACATAATTCCTTCCACCTCTAACAGCAAAAATAACAGGAAGTAAGAATCATTGATCCTTAATATCTCTCAACATCAATGGACTCAATTCCCCAATAAAAAGACATAGGCTAACAAACTGGATCTGTAAACAGGACCCAGCATTTTGCTGCATACAGAAAACATATCTTAGTGACAAAGACAAACACTACCTCAGAGTAAAAGGCTGGAAAAAATTTCCAAGCAAATGGTCCCAAAAAACAACCTGGAGTAGCCATTCTAATATCAAAAATATAGACTCAAAAGAGATGGGGAAGGACATCTCATACTCATCAAGGAAAAAATCCACCAAGATGAAGTATCAATTCTGAATATCTATGTCCCAAATGGAAGGGCACCCACATTAGTAAATTAAACTTTAGTAAAGCTCAAAACACACATTGAAACCCACACAATAGTAGTGTAAGACTTCAACACCCCACTCTCACCAATGGACAGGTCATCAAAGCATAAACTAAACAGAGACACAATGAAACTAACAGAAGTTATGAACAAAATGAATTTTAAAATATCTACAGAACATTTCACTCTAAAACAAAAAAATATACCTTTTTCTAACCACCTCATGGAACTTTCTCCAAAATTGACCCTATAATCAGACACAAAACAAGCCTCAGCAGGCTGTAAGTAATTAAAAATTGGAGATTAGCCAGTGGCAGGGGTAAAATAAACACAGTTAGTGATTCTTTCCAGGCCGCAAGTTAGCAGAGTAAAAAGTTAAACTTATGGTTCTGCATACTGCTACTTGTACCTTCCTGACTGCAAAGCTAAAAGGTAAATTAGTGACAATAGATACAGCTAATAATCATTCCTTCTTATATTAGGCACAGCCTGAGTTCTAGTGCATGTGGAGCATCCATTAGGTGAGGTCAAGGTTAAGGCAAATAATATTAAGATTTAATACTTCACACT
Organism: Rhynchomys soricoides; assembly: GCA_019843965.1. Lineage (NCBI taxonomy): Eukaryota > Metazoa > Chordata > Mammalia > Rodentia > Muridae > Rhynchomys > Rhynchomys soricoides. The sequence continues at coordinate 415,709 of JADRCH010000239.1, read as the reverse complement.
TAGCTGTCCTGAAAGAGGGAGTCTTGCTACTGGACCAAATGCCCACATCACCCTGGGAGGATGGCATTTTTTGTTCCCTTTGATTAAAACTACAAGAAACAAGTCTCTGGACCACATTTTCCTGTTCTCCCAGTGTGCCCATCTCCTCTCTCTAAGAGGCATCTTTTTACATTTACTCTCTTGAAAGTGTATCTTCCTCTTTCCTCTTCTTCCAACTGCTCACCCCTGTACCTTGATATTAAGGCTTTACCCTGATGTTCAAGGCTCTTCCCTCATTCTCTCTCCCTCTCTTCCTTCTCTCTCATTCTCTCTCTGCTTTCTCTTTCTCACTCTCTCACTACCAACTTCACTTTTTTCCTTTTTCTCTCTCCTGCTCTCTCATTCATTCTCTTTGTTATTCCCTTCTTCACCCATGTTTACATTCTTTTATCAGTAAAACCAAGAAGCTGCAAAGACTGCCTCTAATGAAGTCAATAGATGTTATGGGTTATGAGTCAGAGTGGAGGACATTTTCCATACCTGGAATTTAAAGTGTCATGATATGAAAACCTGCAGAAAGCTATGGGTTCACAGAAGGAAGACTATATCACCCTCTTTCTAAGGGACAGAATGTTCAAACAGAGAAAGGGGTGAGTGATCTGAATCTTGAGTGTTAAGTAGAGATTGACCAGTGTATCAAATTTCTTCTCAGTCCAACATAAGGAAGAGGGACATGAAAAACAGAGGTTAGTTCAACTCTGGTATCTCTAAAGACGTGGGTGCTTTGTGCCCAGGGGAAAGAGGAGAGGTGAGTGATGGGTGCTATTTGTTGTTGTTTTTAAAACAAAATCCCAAACGTTCGATTTACCAAGTGAAGACTCAGGAACCAGACACTGTGGTGAAAGCCTACTAGCTCAGAGAGGGAGAGAAAGCACCGAGCTGATATTTCTACTCCACTGACATCCTAGAAGGGAATAGCTCTTTCTCCTCCTTGCTGTCTTTCATAAATACCCTTCAACACTAATACCCTCCTTTCTCTTCCCTGGGTTTTCTTATATTCACTCTCTGTCCACTGGTAGCTTGCTCTGCCTCTTGACCTTATCATTGACTTTATTTAGCTCTTGTTTATAAAAAAGCTTTTGGGTTAAAGGTATGAGCTAGGGCTGAACCACACCACAACTATTTGTTTACAGTAAACAGAAAGCTCTTGGGTTAAAGGTGTTTGTTAGGACTGAGCCTTACCACAACAAGAAACAGGTTTTTCCAGTTCCCAGTCTTGGGGTTTGCAATATGATCAAGTATCCTGCAACAGTTCTTTAGTTTGGGAAGATAATTTCATCTATCTAAGCTCAGTTTCCTCTTTTTTAAATGTGGAAGATAAAACTACTAAGCCCAGAGGATTGTTATGAAATGTGCTATTGTATTAAGTAGTGTGACAGGGACACATAGTAATTATTAACTACCAGTCTGGGGCTAGAAATTATTAATAATCTTCTGATCCTAAGCAAAGAGTTCAAATTATGACTTATAAAAATATAAAGCCAATTAAGGATTTTTTTCATAATCTCTAAAAATCTTTATCAATGATATGACCTGAAAATATAGTCAGAAAAGGAACAGCTAGTTAATATGTTATAAATAGACAAATCAGAGGGCAATAAAGGCAAGGCAAAAGTTAGGACATGGTAACAAATAAAAGGGGGCGTATTAACAATGCCTGTGTGATTAGCCAGTACTTCCACACTGCCATGTTTACCTTGTCATTGGGATGGTCCTTGTGTGGTGTGCCTAAAGCTTCTTCCCTCTCTCAATGTTCAGCCCAAAAAGAGAAGACATAGCAATTACTTGTAGTAGGGGGTTCCTCATTTATTCTAAAGCATTTCTTCTCTGGGCCCCATGAACAAGCATCCAAGGCTCTAGAAGATTCTGAGAGAACCAGAGTGGGAGGAGCTCTCTAGCATGGTTTGATCAGGGATTTTTGACTGCATTGTGAAAATGTTGTTTCTACCAATGATACTGTTGCTTGTACATCCTGAGTGCTAGGAGTACAGGAATGTGCTACCATGCCTGACTTTAGAGACACTAGAGATGAAATTTTGAGTTTGAAATTTTGAATCTTTTCCTGGGTTGATATGTGGTACTGACCTCACTCACCATGCTAGGTGGCTAGGCCTCTGCCATATAGTCCTACAGAAAAACATCCTATCCTACAGAGCATTATGACACAGAGCTCACAAATTTGGTATATTAAATGCATTTTTTTACTTTTGATATTTTCAGTTTATGGTAGTGTAATTGGGCCATAATCCTATCTCAAGAACATATGCACCTGAAGGATTTCATCACTAAGTTATAAGATTCTATATGAGTTGTTCAAAGCTCTGAAAAACGAGAAACTGAATCTGTCAATCAGCAATTGGTTAGAGGTAAATTCATCTCAACACAACCACAAATCCGGAATATCATTTATATAATCAGTTCAGGGTTTTCATAATACTTTTTGTTGGTGACATTCTTTAATTTACATCATGCAAGTTCCACCGTGAAGAAAAGGCTGAGCTATTTTCACTAAATACAGTTTTGGTATATTTGGGGCTGGTGCTGGGAAGTAGGTGAAAAAGGAGATCCCTGTCTGGTAGTTTCCTCTGAGTTCCTCTGGAAACCATTTGGGAAAACATTCCTCTAAGTATAAACAAAGCATCCACCTCTTCAAGGGAGGCTTCTGTAGCCTAGGGATTGGATGACTCTCAGTAGGGATAAGAGTGAATTCTAATGTGTTCTATAGGCACGTTCCACCCACCTTTTACCCAAGGATCAGATAACATTAATCCATCAGACTTAGAGCCAAAACAATCACAGCCTGAGAACAAAGAATTCCATTCATACATATTTGGGTTTCACATATTTTTACACCTCAACAGATTCTTCTGTAAATTTGTATCACATCTGACAGCTCTATGAGATTGCCTTCTTAAGTACAAAAAAGAAAGAAAGGAGAGAGAGAGACAGAAAGAAAGAAAGAAAGAAAGAAAGAAAGAAAGAAAGAAAGAAAGA